>OU015492.1:207807992-207810492 GCA_907164885.2 Dolomedes plantarius
GATTAAGCCATCGATGCGGACAGATAGCCGGAACGTAACCGGAGGTTGACGGGCCGGTTACGGGAGCAATAATTGGTGTCGACATACCGTCATCTACCCATCTCGTAAACAGCAATGTGCCGTAGGTCCGGGCATCATGCCAGCATTCTACCAGAATCGGACCGCCGGCATTTTTTCTAAGTTTTACGTAGGACCCTTTTGTTTATATGCTTTTTATTATTATTTATTTCATTGACGATTAACCTCTGATATCAACCCTTTCACTTTTATTATTATTTTTTTTGCCTTCATATTTCTAGCATTTTTTCCAGTTTTGCCTTATGTATTTTTAGGTATTACCAAATACTGATCTTTGTTATTACCTAAAAATTTGTATATGAATCACTAGTTTACTTGTTAGAACAAAACCTCATTTTGCATTAAGATACATTTACCCAAATTTGAAAGTTAAGATAACATTAATACCAACCATTAAAGCTAAATCATCTTTCCACTCGATCTAAGGTTACAGTTTGTTTTTTTTAAATTTAGAATGAGATTATAGTACGTAAAACAGTACTACTTTAATAATTAACCCAAAAAATTTGTACTTCCCCAGTATAAAATTTATTAACATAATTTGATAAATTTATAAACATAAATTTGATACATTCTTCAAACCTGAGTAATGTGTAGTGTGTATGATGAAGCCCATCTTTGTGAGCTTGTGAAAACTTGCTCAGAATTTATTTAAATTATTTTTTGGTGTAGAGTTAATAAATGCTCTACAGATAAGAAAATTATTTTTTGCATAGTTTTGTGAATTAAAGAGTAATTCATTAAATTCTTATGTCATTTTAAAAAAATATTTTCTTTTCTATTATATTGGACTTAATATCCAACACTTGATAGTACTATTTTTGAGAAATAGTACTATGATAGTAATATCTTCTATTGTAATTTTGAGAAAAATTAGACACACATGTTTTTAAATACAGAAAAGAGCTGGTTTAAAGTAAAAATAGTTTATTTAGAAAGTACATAGCACATTTACACAATTTTTTTCTATATTTTCTACAAAACAGGATCCTTTCGCTGTACCTCTGGCTCCATCTTTACAGCATCTAGGGAAAAAAAAGAAAGAGAAAATCAGTTCATAAATTTATGTGAAAGGAAAATGACTCCCATCCCCAGATATAATTTATGAATCAAAAGAATTTATTTAAATTATTTTTCTATGTAGAGTTAGTAAATGCTCTGCAGATAAGAAAATTATTTTTTGCATAGTTTTGTACATTAAAGGGTAATTTATTGTTGTAAAAATAGTTGATTGTTGAAAGTAGTTGAAAAATTCATTGTTGATAAAGTAGAATTAAATAAATCCAATTAGGAAATATAAATTCTGAGACAGGGGTTTAAAAAAACTTGATACAAAACAGCACCCAACACATGAGTGCAGTTTTAAATCTGTTGTCATTTTATTGATAACTACTTCCAAGAAGTAAATTCCTACCACATTTTTTTTGTAAAACCAATTACATACTGTGAAAACTACATCATGTAAAAATATTTACTTGATTAAATAAATATACTAATAGAAAATAGTTATAAAATATTTGTTTGGATGTAAGACGACGTACTGGGAAGGGTGTAAGTAGCGAGCTCGTCATATATATATATATATATATATATATATATATATATATATATATATATATATATATATATATTGTATCAGTTTAGATATATCGCTCCATTCAACAAGGTCATATCTCAAAAAACGTGATTTTTCAGGAAAGTGATTTTAAAGTTTAGAAGTAGAATAAAATGTATTAAAAATAAATATTCACTCTGCAGATTGCTTATTTGGGTGCCTTGATTAGATTGAAATTGCTGTTAAAATGTCGGATAAAGGTCTTGAATAGAATTTCGATGTTCAGCGAATAGTACATTAATGAAAGATTACAAATTAATTTTAAAACGCTAGACAAGAGGCCATGATGTGTAGCAAGCAGAAATGGTGAAACTTGGTCACGTTAGCCAGATTCGTCATACCACTCTGTATATTATCGCATATGTAATAAAATTATTTTATTCTGTTAATAAGTCTGTGTAGATATGTCTACTTGTGAACTTGATCCCATGTTACACTTTGCAAAAATAGGAGTTCACACACTCGAGTAGAACTATTTTTGTAGCATAATGAGCGGTTCTTTTACACAATAAATTTATTTTATGTTCCGAACAAAGTGCTCGAAATAGACGATTTTTTGTGGCACAATCATAGAAACGTTAGACCGATCAGAATTTTTATAGATCTACAAGCAAATTATCTGACTTACCATTGATAGCTATGCATTGCACGGATTCAAAGCTATGAAATTTAATAAAATTTTTAAGCCTCTATAAATAACATTTGGTTCTGATTTCCAAAATGAAATATGGTGCATTTGACACTTTTGTAGCTAAAATTCATAAGCAACCAACGACATAAAAAAAGCATGGAACAATACAAATAGAA
>OU015492.1:207815492-207845492 GCA_907164885.2 Dolomedes plantarius
TATAAAGGCTTCGCTTGCATTCATCCAAAATCGGAAATACTACATTGTAATCCAGTTAATACGATCATTTATTCATTCATTTATTTATTTCTACTTTTTTCCCTAAAATATTATTTTAATGCAACACACTAATTTTTCCATGTGTCGATTGAATATTGTATATAATAGTACATAATATTGTATTTACTAGTTGTACCACTGAAATATTGTACACGTTTGGAAAGTTAGGCATTATGAAAATTGAAAAAAAAAAATCAGGTCATTTCTTCTAAGGAAACTTCCACGGGTTATTAATGTAGGATTACTTATCGTTTCTTACCTCTTTTGTATATTTATACGTATGTATGTGTTATGTATATATATATATATATAAATTTTGATGCATTTTGGTACTTTTCTGTTTAACTGTTTACTGCTTGCCTAAGCGATACTGACTGGGTTTGGCGTGCGGCCAAATTATAACTCGTGACGACGGAAGATTTTAGACTTTAAAATTAAAGCCTCATGGATGTTTATATACCTCAATACATTCCCTTAGTAAAATTAATTTTCTTGCATTTGTGTGTTATCAAAACCTCATTATTAATTTTATAAGGAGAACTATTTAATCTATAGTATAAAGTATTCGCTTACATTCATACAGAATTAAAAACACATGCATTATAAGGTAGAACATAGAATCATTTATTTTACATATTTTTCACATTCTTTTAATGCAACAAACTATATTTTTCATGTCCCCATGAAATATTGAATCACACGTTTGAAAAGTTAGGCATTACTGAATTTGAAGAAAGAGAAATTAAATACCTCCTGGTTGTTCAGATATCTCAATACATTCCCTTAGTAAAATTAATTTCCTCACGTTTGTATGTTACCAAAAGCCACTTATTAATTTTATAGGGGGAGAATATTTTATCAGTAGGCTTCACTAACATTCATCCCAAATCAGAAGTGAGTCGAGTTTAAAATTTTCTTTCTTATCGAATTTAATAAGGAGAACTGTTTTATAAGTAGTGTAAAGCCTTCGCTTACATCCATCCGAATTCAGAAGAGTTAAAAATTTCTCTCTTATCCGACTTGAGCCGTCTGGTTTTGAAAGAAACAATTCGAAGATTTGGAGACAGCCCAGTCACACCAACGACCTAAAACAGAGCTTGTTATCTTCGAAAACTTCTTCAAAGAGTTCTAAAGAGGAAATGTAAAACGACTCTCACAGGGTACCCTTCTTGACTGGAAAACTGATGCTACTTCTTTTTCAGGCAAAGGTAAGTTCATTAGAAGAAATGAACTTTGATATTAAATTTTCTTCGATAATATTGAAGATCTGCCTCTCTCGAGAGATTATCATTTCTCTTTTCGAGCTCTTTTTACTTTTTTTCGATTCTTTAAGCAGTAGGAACAAAAATTTTAGAATTGATGGCGTAAATGGAATTTCAAGTTTTACGATATATATTACTTGCAATTTGAAATACTGAAATGGGAAGGGGAGCTATCCATTTATTTGAAACTATTGTGTCGTAAACGTATAAAATTGTGGTTATAGCAAATCCCAGGAAAATGGATTTTATATCTGATGTCCTTTTATGAGCGTATAATTTGTCCATTTTATAATCTTATTGATTCTTACTATTGTATGTCACTGGGTTTTTTTTTCTACGGCAACCATTTTTACCTAGCGTACGCCTTCGAAATGTGCATGGAATACTGACGTACTTCTTGTATAGACAGATAAAACTACTGCAATAGTGCTACAATAGAATTAAAACTAAACAACTGAACATTATATATATATATATATATATATATGAAATTACCCGGGTGGTCATCTTCCGAAAATTAGACATTGAGACTGAAAAACAATACGGTACGAATTCAAGAATAAACAAGTTTATTCCAACAATAACGTGACCTTACAAAGCGACGTCCAGCTCTCATCTGGCGAGCGTGGAAGTAGCTGTAAACGGGTTGCCGGAAATTGGCGTGGTAAGTTAGTATTGAAAAAGGGGTAAAGGACAGAAAGGTTACCATAGAGAGAGAGAATTACATAATTACATAATCATAAACATTAATCATAAACATTCTACTTGATAATCAGCGAGATGGTTGCCATTTTTTTATTATGCATAGTTCATCAGTGTTTAATGTGCTAGTCCGGGGAATGGAGGGGAAGCGACGTGAATCAACTTAGAATTTCTGCACAGATTTTCAAAATTTATCTGTATTTGATTATAAAACGTTCCTCTTGGCTGGAGTTTTGAGATAATTTCAGAAAATTAATATATATATATATATATATATATATATATATGTACTCCTGAACAGTCCAGTACATACTCCAAGGTGTACCGTTCAGTACGTACTAACTTATGTTAGGCGTACCGCAGGTCCAGAACCGGTGGCCTAAGTTGTTTATCCATACGTTCCAAATGAATATTCAACATGCGGTCAATTTGACCCATTACTCATAGGGTATATAGAGTTCAAGTATATTTCAACATATCATGAAAATTTTCCAAACTTAACAATACCAAACTTAACAAAACCAAACATAACAATAAGTAAAAAAGGATTAATTCTATAATTTTTTGTTAATATGTACGCACAAAATATTTATTAGCTCTTTTTTCGTAATCATAATTTAGGTTGTGTGTAACTCGCATTAAAAATCACAGTTGTATACTTAATATTTATATCATTATAATAAATTAAGTATAAGCTTTATACTTAAATTATTATTAATCATATAATGTGGTGTCTCTGTTTGAAATTATATGTGTGTATATTTCTGTAATTTTAGAGACATATCATAATTTTGTAATTCTGGATAGAGATTAAAAATAATTCATTGACACAAAAGTAATTTCTTTATTTTGTCAACAGTTGCAAGCTGTAAAACCTGTGCCAAAGCTTTAGTCACAGATGTCTAACTCTTGAGAGCTAATATTTTATTCCTACAATTGCATAAGTTAAAAAAATATTCATTACTTTGGTACTCAAAAGACATTTCTTTTTATCCGACTAGTGGTTGATGTGAGACTTAATATGGAACTTTTAATACAGATGTTTAAACTTAGTAAAGAATTAAATCTGAAATCGCATGAAAATTCCAATATCACGGGAACCTACTTCTCAAATTTATTGAGACTTATTTTATTTTCATATAAGCTACAAATTGCAAGTTGGAAGTGTTTTCGCCGAGTTTTCAAAGTGTGAGGTAATTCAAACATACTGAGAATTTTAATGCTGTATATATAACTTTTCTAATCCATTTCCCTATTTCTAAGTCTCAAGATTCTTCTGACTCTTTTCAATTATTAACATAAATATATCATTTATTTACTGATTTGTTCATAGTTTTTCTTAAAAGCAATGAGTCACCAGTGTAATATTTTCTTCGAATGGACGGGGATTAAACCATAATATCACATACGTACATTGAATCTTTTATGTATTAAGCAGTGTAAGGTATACATAAGATTCGATTCACAAGAATCGAAATTTTGTGTGAATGAATTAAAATTGCTGTTTGAGATATGCTAATTTCGGCATACGCGCTTGGTATTTATACCAATCGCGAAGATATGCCGAAATTAGCATATCTCAAGCATCTTCTTTAATTCATTCACTCAAAAGTTCGATTCTTGTTAATCGAATCTTATGTATACCTTTCAGCTACCCATCAGTCTTATTCTGAATGGATATCATTACAAATTTCACAAATTACTTTATAAGCCATAACAGGGTGTTTTTAAACTGCTTGCATGTTATTTTTAACATCTCTATATCTGATCGAATCTAAAGGAATACTCAAACCGTAACTTTAGACAGTCGCTAAAGTTGTCTTGAGCTACGAAATTCAGAAAACAGGAATCTTTGAAAATGTAAAATGTTGATGCACCTTCTATTTTCGTTATTGTCATTTGAAACTATTCTAAAAAACCATTTTTAAAGGAACTCCATTCTAAAAATTTATATTTTAACGGAGCCTTTTATTTAAAATAAAAACATCTTAAAAGGATGTAGAGAACTCTAAACCTTTGTAGCTTTGTAGAAACAAAGCTACAAATTTCTGCACAATATTTAATCCCCATCAGTCTTATTCTGAATGGATATCATTACAAATTTCACAAATTACTTTATAAGCCATAACAGGGTGTTTTTAAACTGCTTGCATGTTATTTTTAACATCTCTATATCTGATCGAATCTAAAGGAATACTCAAACCGTAACTTTAGACAGTCGCTAAAGTTGTCTTGAGCTACGAAATTCAGAAAACAGGAATCTTTGAAAATGTAAAATGTTGATGCACCTTCTATTTTCGTTATTGTCATATGAAACTATTCTAAAAAACCATTTTTAAAGGAACTCCATTCTAAAAATTTATATTTTAACGGAGCCTTTTATTTAAAATAAAAACATCTTAAAAGGATGTAGAGAACTCTAAACCTTTGTAGCTTTGTAGAAACAAAGCTACAAATTTCTGCACAATATTTAATCCCCATCAGTCTTATTCTGAATGGATATCATTACAAATTTCACAAATTACTTTATAAGCCATAACAGGGTGTTTTTAAACTGCTTGCATGTTATTTTTAACATCTCTATATCTAATCGAATCTAAAGGAATACTCAAACCGTAACTTTAAACAGCCGGCTAAAGTTGTCTTGAGCTACGAAATTCAGAAAACAGGAATCTTTGAAAATGTAAAATGTTGATGCACCTTCTATTCCCGTTATTGTCATATGAAACTATTCTAAAAAAAACATTTTAAAAGGAACTCCATTCTAAAAATTTAAATTTTAACGGAGCCTTTTATTTAAAATAAAAACATCTTCTACAAAGCTACAAATTTCTGCACAATATTTAATCCCCATTATGTGAAAAGCAAGTTCTATTCAACGAAATTCTCTTCCAATTAATAAAACTTTGAATCTCTTGAAATTATTTTCGCTGTTCTCAGGGCTTGCCGCATTGGGAAAAAATAAAATTTTCCTGTTTCAAAATTTTCAAGTTTGTTTGTTTAATATTTAGCTTTATTTTTAAATACTTAAGGTATTTTGTATACGCGTGGAGGGGATTCATAAATTTCATTCTTTTATTACAGTTAGTAACATACAGGGAAGGCAAAACTTACGAATCATTTCAATTTACCATGTATGAAATTTCGAAAATCTTTTTTATCAAAGTAAATTACTGTTTCCTGCATGTAATTTAACTCCATATCATTTCTCTTCATTTGTCTTGTATTTTTAAGAAATACGTATTGCTATTCCTTTTATTCGATTACGATTTGAGCTTATCATTTGATACTTTCAATTATAAACATTGTTTCCTTAGTTATAAATTTGATTTTTACTTTTGTCATTTGAATTTTTTTTAAATTGATGTTTTATAACACAATAAAACTAGTTTCTTTTTCCAATTATTTTTAATTCGATTGATTAATTTTTTACGATACCTATTACTTTCTACAGAAAATTGGAGTATTTATAAATACTTGAATTTAATTTTTTTTATTATTGAAATGTTCTAAATGGAACCTTGTTCATCCTGAGAAGTTTCTGAGCCCAGAGGATCTATATTTCACTGTGTTATGGTCATTTAATTAGATCCTGCCTAGCACCATTTGAAACGAAAGTACGAAAGTTAGTAAAAGAGTAAACAAAAGTTAGTAAATGAGATAGAGAAGAGTGATAGAGTCAATCTTTGAATTTCGGTGACCGGTGCAAAATTACAGGATAAATAAGAGAAAATTTACTTGTAAAATAAAGGAAATGGTTAAAAAGGAGATAATTTTGTAAAATTACTGTTCCCTGCATGTAATTTATCTCCATATCATTTCTCTTCATTTGTCTTGATTTTTTAAGAAATACGTATTGCTATTCCTTTTATTCGATTACGATTTGAGCTTATCATTTCATACTTTCAATTATAAAGATTGTTTCCTTAGTTATAAATTTGATTTTTACTTTTGTCATTTGAATTTTTTTTTAAATTGATGCTTTATAACACAATAAAACTAGTTTCTTTTTCCAATTATTTTTAATTCGATTGATTAATTTTTTACGATACCTATTACTTTCTACAGAAAATTGGAGTATATATAAATACTTGTATTTATTTTTTTTATTATTGAAATGTTCTAAATGGAAAGTTTGTTCTTTCTGAGAAGTTTCTGAGCCCAGAGGATGTATATTTCACTGTGTTATGGTCATTTAATTAGATCCTGCCTAGCACCATTTGAAACGAAAGTACGAAAGTTAGTAAAAGAGTGAACAAAAGTTAGAAAAGTTATTAATTTTTTACGATACCTATTACGTTCTACAGAAAATTGAGTATATATAAATACTTGTATTTAATTTTTTTTATTATTGAAATGTTCTAAATGGAACGTTGTTCTTCTTGAGAAGTTTCTGAGCCCAGAGGATCTATATTTCACCGTTGTATGGTCATTTAATTAGATCCTGCCTAGCACCATTTGAAACGAAAGTACGAAAGTTAGTAAAAGAGTGAACAAAAGTTAGTAAATGAGATAGAGAAGAGTGATAGAGTCAATCTTTGAATTTCTGTGACCGGTGCAAAATTGCAGGATAAATAAGAGAAAATTTACTTGTAAATTAAAGGAAAAGGTTAAAAATGAGATAATTTTTTTATCGTAAGTTATGAGAACATAACTTACATATTATTTTTGTAGAAATAATTTTATTATGTTTTTAGCCATGAGAAAACTTACGTATCACATTTTCAAATTTTTTTAAAAAGAAAAATTAAAATACACAGAATGCTTGCCAGCCCGGAGCTGTAGCAGAGAGTAGGGGGGGGGGGTCGAACAAAATGTCATCCTGTGGGGATGGGTCTTGTGATCAATGGGTTACGAGTAGCACTCTCTGTGCACGACCCATCTAGCACACAGAGAAGGGTGGGTAATTACCAATTAAGTTCAAGAACTGCCCAGGGTCTCTTCTAGATAAGAGAGAAGCTTGACCATAATCTCACAAATCAGTTAGGATTTTAGTGTAATTTAGAAAGTTATTGCTATGAAATTTAGTGTTTTAGAAATGCATAAATTTAATTAGAGGTTTGGGGGAATTTTGTTTATAAATTTGGAGTGAACTCTAAACCAGGGATTCTGAAATCTTTTATGTCTAGGCTACCCTTTGGATGACTTTCAAACCCTACGTCCCCCCCCCCCTACGCCTGAATTACATTTGCATAAAATTTCAAAATATGTGAAATGAGAACGGCGTAGGCGAATGCGCTATATACAAGTTTATGACGAGTGGCCCAAGCAGCCAATTATGAAAGAAGCATACTTTAAAAATTAACAATACAACGGCAGTAAGCTGTTTGTATCACTATTTCATTGCAATCATATAATAATAAATGAAAAATAAATAAAAATGAGCTAACTATAATATACCTAATCGTTGAATTTTATTCTCGTATTGACTCCGTTTGACTTTCATAAAGACTTGCTAAAATACATGCTATAAGTATTTTGTGCTAACTATCTACTATTTCCCCTCCCTATATATATGTGTGTATGTATGTACGTATATATATATATATATATATATATATATATATATATATATATATATATATATATATATATATATATATATATATATATATATATATATATAAAAACATATATAGCACATGACTCCCGAGGGGGTCGTGTCTCGCCACTGCTCTAAACCACATCTCTAAACTATACATACATTTAAAAATACTATTCTTTAAATATGGTCCATAAGGCAATAAGTAGTAAAATTTTATGAAAAGAAATTTAAAATTTAAGTGCTATAATGTTTATTAGAGTGGTCTTTTTTAAATCCTCATGTGCAAAATTTTTGTGTTGCAGGCTAACAACAAAAATAATTATCCTGTAGGCTCCTAATTTGCAATTTCACAAACGGGTAAACTGTTAACAACGGGTAATTGATTGATAAACAAATGTAATTTTCCCCTACAAACATACTAAAATGGTAACTTCAATGGAGTTTAAGCCTATTCTAATAAGTAGTGAGAATTATCTTTACATGTAAACATATGAGCATGAACGTTTATTGCGCAGATATTGCGTGACATCTTTTCTTAAGTAAACTTTCAATATTAACTTTTATCCTGCAAACATTGCGTGTTGAAAATTTGGCTGTCACTCATATACAATATAAACCATCGGAATTATTAGGTAGGGATAACGTTCGAGAAAACAGAGCGTAAGCAACATACGAGATATTTATTTTATATAACTCTACAATATATTTGAAGTACAAGCTACAGGATTTTATCCTAAATATTATATTTATTGATCTGAAGTCATTGTTTCTAGTAATTAATTGTGTACATTAATTCAGTGATGCAGAAGGGGGAATAAAGCTTAGATAAATCCTTTCAAAGAATTCTTATGTTTAATGCCATTAAAAAATTGAAATTGATAACAATTTTAAGCAATAAAGTTTTCAATGGAAACAAAGTCTCGACCGTATTTTAGAAGAATTGTTCCTCTAATGGGTGATAAATATTAATCTACACAAAATAGCAAGCTAATGTTTTTTTAGCTATTAAAGTAAGTAAAGTTACATGATAAAATACAAGAATTAAATGGAAATTTGAAACAGACAGAACATTTTGTCTCAATGAATTCTACTGAATTGTGAAAATCTAAAGATATTTCATAGAGCATCAATTTTATTTTTTCAACGTATTATTTTATCTAAAAAAAATCATTTCTGTTTTTAATGCTTATAAAATGGATCAATTACCTAAAATATCGAAAGCTTTTCAGATAAATGTCTTGTAAACTATTATTGTAATCCCCCATCAATGTAGCTGTAATAGACTACAGTATACTAGTTAGAGACATATTGTATAATTCCATTTCGTGTGAGATATATTTTTAGGAAAAATCGGAAATAGATAGTTATTGCATTAAGTTACTTGCTGCGAATACTGTGTACTCTTTTCCGGGGAGAAAAGTAAGTTCATTACAAAAAATGATATTTCTTTTTCAATGATTTTGTTTCTTACGACTCTGCTTTAGATATTGATTATTTCTTTTACGGGCTTTTCTGACAATTTTTATTTTCTCCCCAAAGTAATCTTTTACTGCAGAGATTAGAGAAAATCAATTCTACCTATGTTAAATTAAAGTTGAAAATTTAAGTTTTTCGGGATTACCCACAAATTTTTCGTCTGTATTATTTGTTTTTATGAAAGCATTTAATGCCAGAATATGTCTTTTTTTTCATTTTGTTTTACGAATACTTTCTTAATTGTTTCAAAAATAGCACATTATTTCGTGGAAAATAATTTGAACTTTAATATTACTACTTTAAACTGAAAAAAATCAAATTATTATACTTATACAATGTTTTAATATTTAAAAAATTATCTGCGTAACCATAAAACGGTTCTACATTTGGTTTAGGTTGGTTTCGTAGGGTATGGGTCTCAACCACTAACAACCAGTGTAACAGTGACTAAAGTGGCCAGGAGTACATTGCGTTAAGACAAAGAATTAAAATTTATTTATCAAAATAGCAGCACATTAAAATAGTAATTTTATAGAATTAACACAGAATTATTTCTCACTGGGAAGTTACAAAGGTATGAATCAGACTTAATTTAAATTTGAAGAAGGGAACACACAGCTTCATTTCATGAACACCCCACATGGCTCGGGTGCACCACGTGTAGAATTTAGACTTAAAAAAGACAATAAAAATAAAGCATGACTCACGCAGTTACTTTACAGACAAGTCGTTGGATGACATCAACAGTTCGCTTTATTAATTTTAAAAATATTCATCAGGAACATTCACTTAAAGAAAGGTGTATGGTATTAATTACCTTGAAACAATGGATGCATGCATGGGTTGGAACAAGCAAGTAAGACAACTCATTGACCTTAAACATACATTTATTTGATAACCCAAATTTCAATTAACTTGTCATAGCTATTAATATAACAATCCGTTTTATATTAACAATTTTAACATAGAGAAACCAGATGCAGAGGCAAACTGTTGTCTGTTTACAGGGGCCATTCTGGCACGCCCCTCACTTTCATTGGGCAGTGAGCTGTTTTTCTTTGAGTGGTTCCTACCCCAATTGGTTCTTTATTACACCGCCTCTGTCGTCTCTGTCCATAGTCTATGAAGTGCCTCCCCCAACATAATTTATTTTGCAAAACAACTTTGACCCTTCTCATCTGGCGTTTTTACTGTGGGCCATAAAATAACGACCATCCATCTTGTAAAATTTAGACTTCAGATCGCTATCACTGGCCACACCGACAGCTATTCTTCTATTTTTTATTGGTTTACAATCATGTATTTACCCCTGTCTCTGCATCCTTTATAATACATTCTTTGTTGGCCACACACCGTGGGGAATTATACCATTTTCACTTCTACAAAAGGTAAGAATCGGTTGTGGGCCTAGATCCATCTCTATTGCTCCCAGCACCCTACACAACATACACAAAAAAAAGTTCACCTCAAACGCCGCCAAGCAGAGAGTATCTCCTTAGCGAGTCCAGAAAATAAAACCCGTCCATTCAACCTGTCGCCAAGATGCATACGCCAAGCGCATGCGCAAAGGACGCGAAAGGCTGTCCTACTTGGCATGCATTGCCCCCAGTGGTGATAATTTCATTCGATATTTTTTGATTACCATCAATTCAGATTTTATCAATTAAATTACAGTCGAGTATGTTATAAAGTGCATGGCTTTATAACAACCGGGTTCAAATTTACATTGTCTTCACTGAAAGATGAATCAAAATTCGGATAGACAAGTCCAAAGGTCAGGTAAAGCTGCAATTGTTTTTTGATCACAGAATGTCATTCATTTTGAGTTTGTACTTGACAGCCGTACTGTAAATAACGAAATGTATAAGGCAATATTAGGACTTCTCAGGGAGGCCATCGGAAAGAAGAGACAGGAGTTGTGGAAAGAAAAAAAAACTGGAAATTACTCCATGATAATGCCCCAGCACATCGGTCTGCAAATGTGTCTGAATATACAGTTAAAAATTCTGTAACTGTCTTGAGACACCCCCCCCCCCATACTCACCTGAACTCACATAGAGATTTTTTTTCAGACACATAAAAAAGGTATCGAAATGCAACCGTTTTTCAAGTGCCGAAGATGTCAAAGCCAATGCGACTATTGCTGAAAAGGACATCTAAAACAAAATGGATTGGAAACCGTTTTTTAATAATTATACAGCATTTGAAATAAATATGTAAATAGCCACGGCTAGTATTTTGAAAAAATTAACCTATAACTATATGTAAGTGTTGTATTTTATAAAATAAAAAATTAGTCCTGTAACTTTTGTACCGTACCTTCTATATACAGATGGAGTACAAAATAATACGAACAACTGTGAAAAAGTATGACGTATTTCTCACCTTCAGTACAGCCGCGCCACCTGCAACAGAAGTCTGCAACCTAGTGAGCGTGAAGAGGAAGGTATCAGTCTCTCAACAGTAGTCACCTACGTTGCATGCTTCTATCGAACTGTCTGTGATAAGTTGAAATGTCAGACCTGTCAGAGTTCCAAAGAGGAATGATAGTTGGAGCGCGTTTAAGCGGAGCATCGGTTACGGAAACAGCAAACCTTTTGGGGTTTGCAAGGAGTACGGTATCAGCCGTTATGACAGCGTACACAAAAGAGGATAAGACGACGTCTTCAAAGCACAACAGTGGCCGAAAGTCCAAGCTTGCTGATAGGGATAGACAAGTCTTGAAGCGCATAGTAGCCCGTAAGCACAAGCAATCGTTATCCGAGATAACATCCGAAATGAACAGTCATCTCCAGGACCCCGTTTCAACAAAAACTGTCAAAAGGGAACTTCATGCTGCGAACATTTATGGCAGAGTGGCAATTCGTAAACCCTTGGTGACAGCAACTAATGCTTTCAAGCGACGCCAATAGTGCAGAGATCACAAAGGCTGGTCCACACAGCAGTGGCAACAGGTAATATGGTCAGATGAATCGTCATTCACCCTATTTCAGACGACCGGACGCGTTTATGTCTGGAGAACGCCCAAAGAAGCGTTTCATCCTGGATGCCTCTTGTCAACTGTGAAACATGGGGGTGGCTCCATTATGGTATGGGGTGCGATATCTTGGCGCGATCTTGGGCCACTTGTTATTCTGCATGGGAGGATCAAATCCAATCACTATCTAAGCGTTCTAGGGGATCATGTCCATCCTTTTGTCCAGACTGTATTCCCTGGAGAGCGACCGCTTTTTCAAGACAACAACTCCCCTATCCACACTGCTAGGTGTGTTCAAGAATGGTTCGAAGAACATGACGATGCAGTTGAACATCTCGCCTGGCTCCCTCAGTCTCCGGACATGAATATTATTGAACATTTATGGCAATATTTGGAGTCCAAACTTCGTTCCCGATTTCCACCTCCATCCGGACTTTCGGAATTAGAGACCGCTGTGCATGAGGAATGACTTAATATTCCTTTAAATATTGTCCATGACCTTTATGCATCTATCCCGCGTCGCATTAAATCTGTACTTCAGTGAAAGGGTGATCCAACCCCCTATTAATAATGATTTTCCATTATTTCCCAGGTGTTCGTATTATTTTTTCTACCATCTGTATGGTCTGACCTTCAAAATTTCAGATTTTAACCTTATATTATGTAGATTCTCGAAAGACGTGTAAACTACTGATTTTAATTATAGGGTGAATATATTTATTTTGGAATTCAAGCTAAGGAAATAACCACGTGTCAGCATTTTTGCGATTTTGAAGTCGAGTCTACTATTTTAGGATCTACACGGCTTATTATATTTGGCTTTTTGACTGTATAACACGGATAGGCAGAGGCGGTGGAGATTTTCAGGATTGCGCGCTGTCAATCTGAGCCACAATTTCCATTTTCAGGGACAAATAAGAGAGTAATAAAAGGGATTTCATATTTTAAAAGTGTTATTTTATTTAAATATTTCCAAATCTCGACAACGCCAACTACACATTTGTGGTAGACCTTCCTATATATTGCTTTTTTACTTTACATTAAAGTCGCTGGGGATTGAAACCTGCGCTTGAAGATCCATTGGATTTCTAGACAATTTTGTGAAAATATGACCTTCAATTTCATGTGCGAAGTTTAAAAATACGACGACGAAGTTTAAAAACGATGGATGCTAATAAAAATTCAAGTGATATTAGAGAGGATGAAAATGAAAAAGATGAAGATGGATAGAACATTATTAAGAGGTGTTAAGATTAAAAATTATGATGTTGCGTGGACTCTGAAGTATAGTTGTATCCACTAAATATAGTATTATGCATGAAGTAGTATTTTGTTTCCCTAAATATTCCATACCAATTGTTAGACATATCCTTAAATAGATGTGGACCTATTTACGTGAATAATTATAATAATTGAAGAGCAATTTTATTATAAATTACTGAAACTTTACACAAAACTTCGATTCAAGAGATAGCAGGAATGTATCGTTTATCACAGGCGTTAGTGAACCTGGTCCCTACCGCTCACTAGTGGGCGATTCAAGCTTTCATGGTGGGCGGTGGGAATTTTTGTCCGTTGTTACAAATTTTGTTCTTCCTCCATGTATCGAATAAACTGCTAACACATTCGCGAGTGTGACATTTTAAAATATGCTTTAGCAATTTACTTTTGAATTCCATCCCTAAACTTGAATTACAGGAAATAATTCACCGGTCACTTCTCGAAGTATACTCAAGGACGAGGGAGCAACGAATGAGATCCGTAGACATCCATAGCTATTTATGTATATATACATCTCTCTATTAAAAAAAAAATAACTCCCGCTACCACTGTCAAAAACTTGTCACGCTATCTCCTCCAAAACCGCTGGGGGTATGGGGTCGAGAGTGATACCAATGGATGCAGAAAAATGGGGGGACCAAAGTAAGACATGTCTCATCTTCGTTGGACTTTAAGTTTTTTTATTTTATGTTTTGTGGGAAAATATTGGCTTTTTCATCTTCATATTACGATAACTCGCCAAAAAATGATCGTAGAATTTTGATCTTTTTACAATCTAAGACTACAGACATTTCTCTTTCCAACTAGAACTCATTTGTTTAAAAATATTTTAAAACAGACTAATATTTTCATGAAAAAATGAAACATAGTTTTTCAAGAAATATAGTCCCCTATGTGGATGTAATATCGATGCTCCTCCAGTTTTTATCTTACAAAGAAAATATTTACATCATCTGGAAGCTGAAAGCTTTCTTATTCATATAAACCTCATTTCAAGTATATATCTTAAATTTTCGATTTTTAATTGGATTTTAAAGCTGATAATTCAACAGTGATGAAACGCCCTTCACATTAAGGGTGGCAACAGTGAATGGATGGAAGCTGTTACATTTCCCGAGAATCACCCCTATGTATCTCGCTATTAGCCATAACCGAGGAGCGAGCGTAGCGAGCCTTTTGGCGAAGCCCCTAGTATAAAGATACTAGTGGTATAAAGATACTAGTATAAAGATACTACCTTATAAATAAAAAGATAAATTTAAGTACATATTTTTTGCAAACCCTCTCCTCTAAAATTTACTGCGCACTTACTCTACATTGAGTCACTGCGGATATACACCGGTGGGTGGAAAAGAAACTTTGCCATCAACAAAGATACGTAAGTGGGCGGTAGCTATTAAAAGGTTGACGATTCCTGGTTTATCATGTAATATTATAGTCAGATAGTCATCAATTTTAACAAATGTTGCTGTTTGTACAGATACCACGGAATGTCTTGTTGTTACCTCTGCAATAAAATTGGACATTTCATTCCCTAGAGTTATAAAATTTGTCACAAAAGATTATTTATAGTAATTTGACTCAAGAATTAAGGGCCACAAAAATACTGAACATTTTAGTCGAATTTTCGGAAACTAATAACTACCATAATTATATATATATAATAACCGTTGTCTCTGTATAACACTTCCGGGCTGTACTCATCTTTCAATTGAAGCCCTCAGTAAACAAACGGCCGGTTAGGCTTAATTTCAATTTCAGATGTGGATCAGAATTTTTTCTTACCTAAAAACTAATATCTTCTCCATCAAATCACGTTTGTTCAGCCTATTTTTCTATAAAACATTCAGAACTAAAAAAAAATTGGATGTATTTAGCTGTATATTTAACAGTTTTTAAAAATCTGTTTACTTTTGCGATGAATTCTGAGAGTAAACAAACTTGAATGTGAATTAATCAAGTAGCTCAAGTATTCATATCGCGTAGTGAGCTGTAAAAAACTGGATGGCAGTCTACTACTCCAATCGCATGAAAAACTAAATAAATAAAAAATAATGAAAGGGTTTGCTTTTACAAGGTGTGGATTAAATGCAATATTGTTAGATAATTCGGGATATTTTTTAACTTTCATATACTTTTTCCATTATGACGTCATTATTAGTATTATGACGTCAAAATGACGTGTTGGATGGCAGTCTACTACTCCAATCGCATGAAAAACTAAATAAATAAAAAATAATGAAAGGGTTTGCTTTTACAAGGTGTGGATTAAAAGCAATATTGTTAGATAATGCGGGATACTTTTTAATTTTCATATACTTTTTCCATTATGACGTCATTATTAGTATTATGACGTCAAAATGACGGGTTACCTTCTAGTCAGGAAGAATTATTGTACAAAATGTTAGCACAGCGAAATTCAAAAGAGAAATAATGGAGGTTATCTTGTATGTTGCTAAATTTATTGCAATATTATTGGAATTAATTGATGATTTTAGGAATAACGGAGACGTGTCTTTTAAATCAGTAATTGATTTACACACATTGAAAAAAATCTCTTTGTTTCAATATTCATTGTATATTTAGTGGAAATATTGGTAAATATGGAAATAATAAATACTGAGAGGGATAGAGTTTGTTCCAATAATCATAAGCATGAATCTAGAAAAATATTTTTGTTTAAAAGATATCCAAATGTTTGCATTTATACTGATAACACAGGCCTGCAAAATTTAAGTCATAGAAAAGTGTTTGAAACGTAATGACTGAATTTTATATTATTTGGTGTGCTGATTTCAAATATGATATCCATTTTTGTCAATTACGTAAGGATTTTTCACAAAATGGGCTTGAATATATGGACAAGAAAGCCTACTGTACATATTCTGGGGAGAAGAAGGTCTTTTCAAAATATTTTTAAGTGTTTTATTTACGAATGAATTAATATATGAAACAATTGAAAATGATTTGCTAAATATATATTAATTAGAAATTATATTAATTAGAACATTTAATGGTTACCGTTGTTTAATACATCCTGGATTCATATATCCTTAATCCTTTCTTTTCATTTTTCCCTGAAAGCTCGTTTTGGTACTTAGTCTGTTGAAGTCAGTACGCGGGACTTTTCTGTGTAGCATCTAACAGTAGTCCCTGTCATACTGATCTTCCATCTACCTAGGTATCTAAGCTCCATCTCTTTGATATCTTGGTGAAATCTTTAATCCTGTTCTTCACTAATTGCTCCAAGATCACTAACTGCGCCAAAAAGGGAAAGTAGTCCAAATGCGAATTTAAAAAATGAACTTTCAAACTTATTGAACAACCCTAGTCTTTGAATTTTATTAACATGTTTTCCACGATAGATTTATAGTTGTGGTCTGTAAGGCGCGCCATGCCTGGTAACCCGTGTCAAGTTTGGCGTGCGGCAACGCTACTTCCGAAGGGAGCGTTGTTTTTCAGAGTGGGAGTTGAAGGAGAGACGAGAACGCATAAGCCAACAGGGTTTATCTGACGAATATGGCTCTGTATGTCAAATCCATCTTCTTTTAATTACTTTTTATGTGCCATATGTGTTGTGTCCCTTAAAAACAATGCAATAAAAGTTTGGGACACAATTCTGGAAGTCTTTCTTGTGTCGTCTCTGTTTCCTCGCACAAAAGAACCCTTCTTTTTCCCTCGAAAAGATTTTACTTTCAAACACTTCGTCTTTAAAAAGTTTCTGAATATCTCGACCTACGAAAATACCTTCCTTTATTTTTGCTTCCGACAGTCCTGAAAAATTGTTGCCTAGGTATTTAAAGTACTCTCTTTCTTTTGATAGAGCTTTAACAAGTTTTCATCAAGCCAAGCTTGATGTGAAGTGGAGGTAACAGGACCTTCCTGGGATCAACCAGACTTTCTTTTACTACATTTTTGTTTCCAGGTGTTAATGTTTTCCTTTGCTGCCACTCCTTTTTGATCCAATGATTCTTTTTATCCCGACTGCCCCATTTACATAAGAAGCAATTGTACTTGATGTTTCCTGCTTGTTGTCCAAGAAGCATGGAAAGTACTTTTAGATCGCCGCATATCCATCCATGTTCTTTACATTTCAAATGGGTGAGAATCAAAGCTAAATTCACGTAAGATTCTTTCAGGTATACAGAATGTTCTAATGGTACTGAAGCATACTTGCTGCCATTAAGCAGAAGCGCTGCTTTGAGGCTTCTTTTTGAGGAGTCAATAAACAGCCTCCATTCATTCACGCCATACTGTATATTAAAATCGTCCATCAATCCAGGGATATTGCTACAGTAAACTAAGCCACTATCTAGAGAAAAGTATTGAACGAAATCTGTTTCTCTTTTTCTGAACCATGAGAAAGAGGTACCAGAAGCCAATAAATTATTTTGCTTTAGCCTAGAGCCTAAGAGTTCGGCAGATTCTTTAGATTGTTTCTTTTTTTTCGTTTTTTTTTTGGCACCAGAGACAGAAAAATCTCCAGTTTTCTCCAGTAATGAAGACTTATGACACTATATTCTCATCCCCTTCCTTAATTAACACAATGGATTGGTGGCTACGGAAATCAAAACTTTAATTTGTGAAATTTTCAATTTTTTCAATTTTAAATTTTTTGAAAAAATGGTATTTTTTCATGGAATTTTTTTACTATTTTTCCTGAAATCCAAAGCGTCCAAAAATCTAACAGTATCAGCTATTGGTTTCAAAACACTTTTTTGGTTGCAGGCCTGTGAATAAAAGTAGAAAATGTTTATGAGGAAGTTTATAATAATTCTAAGATTATTTGTAAAACTTTTAATTCATTTATAATGATGTAAAGTGTATGATCAATATAATTTTGAGTGGACAATTTGTGAAAATAATTTTAGTTGTTGAGAATGATGTTAAGGGGAATATAACGTGGGCGTGTGTGACAGAAATTTTAAAACAGATCTGTCAGGCATATTGACCCCTTTCATGGCTGTTGAGGAAAATTATACCAAAACAATTCATAGAGAATAGGTCAAAACTGAATCTCTTTTTGAAAAACTTCCAAACATTTATTCTGATGACAAGTATGATGCAGGGTGTATAAATTTTGAACAGTAAAAGAACAGTTTTCACATATGAGTTCCCATTTCTTTTTGCCTTTCCATAACTTCTCAAAGGAAAATGTCAAAATTTGCAACAAACCAGGATAATATTTAGGTTACTGTTATACTAATTTATGACATTATCATCACTATAATAAGTTTGAAATGAAAAGTCACGAATATAATACCCCTCAATTTAACCAAAACTTTGATGCTATTATGTAAAGAATTGCATGGAATGAAAGTATCGAATTTGTAACATGTTTTCATTCAAGCATAAGAGAATAAATTCGTTATGAGTGGTAATTATAATGATATGTTTGAATATAAATAATGTCAATGTTGATATTCTTAAATAAAATTTGGGTCTTTAATAAGTTTTTTTTTTCATTTAAGCATAATTTGAAGTTATAGCATTAGTTTGAGGGATTATGATGATATGCTTGAATATTAATAAGGATACAATTGTGTTCATATTGTTGAATAAAATATTGATATTTAACATGCTTTTTCAATTGAATTTTTTTTAAGTTGCATTACTAGTTTAAGCTGTATAAGAGAGAAATAAAGAAGTAATTTGAAATGAGAATAATGATAGAACTCGTTATGGATAATGAAGAAGAAATATTTGAATATTAGTATGAATACAGTTTGGTACAAATAATGATGAGGCTAAATTTGAATGCAAATAGTGATATTTAAGATTCTTTTTCAATTGAATTGTTTATTAAGTTGCATTACTATTTTAAGGTGTATAAGAGAGTAATAATGAAGTAATTTGAAATGATAATAATGATAGAACTCTTTATGGATAATGAAGAAGATATATTTGAATATTAGCATGAATAGAGTTTGTTACAAATAATGATGAGGCTAAATTTGAATGCAAATAGTGATAAGGATAGTGTTGATACCTTTGATTCCATACTTATGAGCCCTAAATTGAATTTTGTTTCCTAATATTTGAAATTTTTTATTCAAATTATAGAATGTTCGCTGAACCTACATTTTACAAAGGTGTTATTCAACTTGAGTTATAAATTGATCTTCAACTAGATGTTGTTTGCCAGTGCAGGGCTTTTTCAATTGAATTAATGTTTTAAGATGTATAACTAGTTTAAGGTGTATAAGAGAGTAAAAGTGGAGTAATTTGAAATGCTAATAATGATAGAACTCGTTATGAATAATGAAGACATATTTGAGTATTATTATGGATAGAATTTGTTAAAAATAAGGATGAACATAATATACAAATAATGATGAGGATAAATTTGAATGTAAATCATGATAAGGAGAGTGTTGATACCTTTGATTCCTTACTTATGAGCCCTAAATTGAATTTTTTCCTAATTTTTCAAAATTTTTATTGAAGTTAAATAATGTTGGTTGAGCCTACATTTTACAAACATGTTGTTGTTGTTTGCCAATGCAGAGCATATGCTAATGTAGACAGTCACACTCTAACTGTAAGAAACGTTGATTGCTTTCAATGGGGACACCATATAGGTGAACCAACACCAGCTCCTGGTGCTACCTCAATTTCATTTTACAAACATCATTTGTATAATTTTTCAATTACAGAGAAATTTAATTTTTAATTATAGTATTACTCTTCTGGTACAAATGGATCTTTGATATTTTTTACTGTGATAATATTTTTTGGGACAACTATTACGAGTACAGTTTGAGATAGAACACACGCAGCAATCATACAGTGTTGTCGGCTATTAAATGTACCGAGTTATACAACGGCTATAATTTTGTCTGAATTATCTCCGGCAAGCAACTCTTAAATTAATTGCCCCATTGTGAAGTAAGGGGTTGTGATAAAAGAAAATTAATTTATTAATTTTATTTCAAATAAGATAGTTCTAGTATTCAGTTGAGGATATTGACTAAAATGTATGACAAACGAGGTAGTATGATTCCTAATGTCATGTTTAAGATATGATTTCTACTGTTATATTAAAGACTAGCTGAATACCCGTGTTTCGCCACGAAGTACATTAAAATTAAATACAACGGTCAATGTATGCAATTAATGCCCAATATATATATATATATATATATATATATACTTTTATGATAAATACAACGGTCAATGTATGAAATTAACGCAAAAAAATATAAAATGTTTATAAAAAATCATAACGGATATTTTTATAGACAAAATAATGTAGAAGAAAATATTCAAATTAAATCTAATAGAACATACTAAAAAATATAGTACAGTTAATATAGTGCAGTTTGAGGAACATTTCTTTTACTGTATTTTAATATTTTTTTGGATAATGTCCAATCGTCTGCCGCATTAGCAAGAAATTTTTTTGCCTATTTCGTTGTAGTGCACGTGACGCAAAATTAGTTTAAAGTATCACAAAAAGAAAAGAAACCATGTGATCCGCATTTAACATATTAAATTCTAAAATTTAATATTTAAAAAATCCCCCTCAATCAGAAAATGAAAGTAAAGATTCAAAAAAGATTTCATTTTAAAGGAATTTTCATGATCTTTCTCGTATTATAAATTTTATAACCCTCACATTATTATTTTTAATGTAAACTTTAAAAAGTTCTAAAAACAGCTTAAAAGTTTAATTTTAAAATATCCAAGGAGAATTTTTCAAAAATCTTTCTTAGTGCACCCCTACACTATAAGAAGAATCGCCATGCAAAATTTCAGCCCTTTAGGTTCGGCGGTTTGGTCTGTGCGATATATGTCAGTCAGTTACGGAACTGTTTCATATATAAAGATAAGATAATTTTAATGTTATATTGAGGAAAATATAATTAATATTTTTATAAAAGCAAAAAAGAAGTTTTATATTAAAAATAAGTACAAATAATGGGGATTTTACTAATGCAAGAATATGATATTTAGTAGTATTAAAACTGGTTCGAAATAAAGACTTCGCATTTATGAAATATCATTATTTTGGAAGAAAATAGAGTGATTATATCTTGCTATTTTAATTGTATTACGTTCGTCTTTGAACAAATTGTATAACAAGACAATGGCATTACTATTGTAGCTACTTTTACCTAAAGAAGCTAACCTAAGGACTGATATTTTAGACCCAATAATTTTACTCCACTACTTAACGAATTTATAACAATTACTTTATGTGATACGACTTTACTTTTAGTTCTCCTTTGAAGTAGGAAGTGTATTACATTCCTTAAATATAATATGTTCTTATAGTGATATTCCATTTAGTGTTTCTATGTATATTTAATTCATAGAAATGTTATGGTGTTAACAATTAAAAGCGATATATTTTTAATTATCTTGTAATTATATGCGGTATTAGTATTTTTGTCATGGTATATTAGTGTAAGTTAGCATAATTTCATATTATGTTCAGTTTATTATTGTATAAATTTTTCTGTTGACTCACAATTTGAAAACAAACGCCAGTTTTCCAAATATTACCTTAGATTAATGCAGATTTGGAAATTTGGAAGGAAAATGTACCCGCTGAAGCCTTGGCAGACATGCCATGTAAACAACATGTCAGCTGATCCTCTTTAAGAAGTGTTACGCCCCAAAAAATTTAATACCCCACATTTCTTACATTGATGGCATAACCTACACCCCTAACCCGTTTTCATTGGTGCATTTTCCCTATTTTACTTTATATATCTTTTTTTAAAAGAATTTTATATTAGGTACACTTATGTACGTTTCTCCAAGTTCCCAAGGTAGCCTAGTGGTAGCGCGTCGGCTTTCGGTCCCCAGGGTGCTCGGAATGAAGTCTCAAGTGTCCTCGTGTCAAGACTAGATATGGACACGTTAAATCGGTAGACAGGAAAGTCCTTTTATGATGTCAGAGAGGGTTCTAGAATCTACGACTCCTCCCCCAGATGTCACCCCTTGGGGATTCTCGGGCAAAATTGAGGTGGCACCTGGCTAAGTCGGATTCCTTTTGCTAAGTCGACCCTTGTGGTGGCATTATAAACAGGAGGCGCACCTCTCAGCTTGCAAACCTACACAGACCTGGGCTGGAGTATATCCGGTCAGGTTGATGTTAAGCAACTACAATAAGAACGATTTTCCAAACTTCCCATTTGCAGTTTTAACGCGAATACAATCGTATTGGGTTTGAAGGGAAGGGAGTTTAAAGAAACCTTATGTCAGCACCCTTGTAATTTGGAAGACGAAACCATTCTGCTGGAATCTACCATATGTAATCGGAAATTTGACAACATGACACGGTTGGTTTAATGTAATTAGTTCTAGGTTATTCCTAATTAGTCTTATGGAAAATACGGACGGTTAATTAAGAATTCTTAGTTATACTTTTTAAATTTCAACTGATATAATTTTGCAGCAGGTTTGCCCGTCTTAGCATATATTTAGCATTTTTTTAAAGCCGACAAGGGAACTTTCAAATATATTTTATTCGAACAACCAGAAAACAAATGAAAAAAAATAGCTAGTAAAATCCGGTAAAATAATATTTCCAACTTTGATGTAAACATCAAATAACATTTTTATTTCGTTATTAATACTGAAGTTATTAATACTGAAATTTTAAATTTGTCCTTATATAACCATGAAAGTGATGTTTTTATTTTTAGCAAAACATGCTTCTGCGGAAAAAGAGGGATAGATTTTATATTTTGAAAACATTCCTGTGGAAAGTTCTGCTTCAGTTTAAGTTTTATTTTAATTTAACACTAAATATTTCACTGAGAGCTTTCATTTCAATTTTTTTTTGTATTTCTCAGTAATTTTTTTTGGATTGCTTCCCTATAAATATTTCCCTAAACGTTTTTTTCCTGTCTCAAGTTGAATTTTTTTTTAACACGGAGATTTCTGGTGCATTGGCTTTTTTAATTTGGAAAACAGAACCACACACGTAATTATATTTAAAAAATTACTAATTTTTATTATCTATTCATAACGGCATAAAAAATAGCTTTTGTAATTCCAATCCTCCTATCGAAACATTGATGGTGGAAGTCTTCCTCATAAAAACCAGAGACTTTTCTTTCTCTGTGATTGGTAAAAAATGTTTCAATACGGTGTACACATTCATATATTGTACTTGCACCCTCTACTAGTGCATTAGAAATGCAATGAGAGCTGCAGGATTTCATTTATTCATGTTCTTAAAGTAAATTCCCTTAAGCCATTTGCATATATAAAATGCTCTGACTATTAGTGAAAAAAAACATGACTTTTTCAAAATATATGGAATATAAAATTCACTATCAAAATGATTGCTTTTGACTTAGTTATAAATTGTTAAGTTTTCATTCTTATAATTCTTATATGCTAATCTACGAAGTATACTTTACGTAAACAATTTTTTCCTAATAGGCAGTTGTAAAGAGTCGGAATGTGAAAACAACAGAAACCTAAATTGTTAAGGGGCCACCCAGCTTGCGTGGACAAGCAAATTTACAGTCCCGACATTTTTATAACGCCAGATTTACGGTACCATAAAAAACGGAGAAATTAAGTTGTCAACGGCCGTATATCTGAGGTCGGAGGTCGAGCAGGTGGGGCCGTCTGATGGGAAGTTTTACCAGACATAATCGGCGCCAGAACTTAGGCAATTGCGAAAGGCAAGAGACAAGAATAACCTATGAGAGCTAATCGCATCCGCCCCCTCTATAAACAAGGGAGGGGCGAGCGAATAGGGACCGAGGAAGCGAGAACCAATGAGACGAGGATGGAGAAGAATATATACAAGATGATGAGACATTTGTAGGAGAGCGCCATTAAAAAAAAAAGAGATGATAAGACAGTAAGCTGCCAACGGGCCGACGAGAGCCGTAACTTACGAAACTCAACAAAAAATAAGCTGCTACAGGGCTGAGAAGAGACCCACTGTATAATATTAGAAGAAAGACGCCGGTCCTACGCAAGTACATAATACGTACGGATTGAACAGCGTTAGCTCCGGACGCAAAATAGAATAATCAGCGACGAGAAGTTGCAGAAGTAGCGATTGCCCATAGATGTCAACATAGTGCCGAGGGCGAAGAGACGACACTACCATTAAGTTTAAGCCGATACCAGAGAGATACGCACCGTCGCTTAATGAGTTGGACACCCAGATGACCACCCATCAGTGCTGATCGAACCGCATATCGGAAGAGAAGGTACCTATGCTGAGCAACATTGACCGCCCACCCATGCTGACCGACCCGCATAGTGTAAGAAAAGCTACCCGTGCTGAGTAACGTACGAGGAGTCTTCAATAAGTGACCTTCGACATAAAAGGACCCCGAACTCTTTAGTCCCAAGAGAACTGGATAAATAGGACGAGGATACACCGCGACGCTACAGTGAACAAACTGTACCCACGAACTCTGTGAACACTGTGTGAACTTTATATACTACTATGGACCAGCGTTATCGGTGAATTCGATGCAGACGGCTGCGACAAATGGGTGAGCATTTTGTGTTATAGCAACTAGCATACCGACTCTTTACATAATCGCCTCTAACCCGCCAGGGCCGGCGACATCGTAAGATTTAAAAGATAGTGATTGGATAAGATTATATATATATGTAAATTCCTAGCATTACTAATGTTTCAGCGTTTGCTAAGTGTTACAAGTTCGAATGTATGTAAATATGTATAAATAAAGTGTATATATGTATATTCAGTATCATTCTTGAGAGTTGGGCCCATCTATTTAATTAATTAATTACCGCCCTATTGGCGAACGTACAACCAGTGTACGAGATACGATTTCAGCCGTAGTTAATAGCAACAGGTCAGGATCCTGTGTTATTACATTGTGGTGCCGTCCAATTTTCACTATTTTAGTGAGGACATGGTTATTGCTGTATAATCTATTGTGTTATTATTATTATATTAGGTTATTATTATTATATTATATGTGTTATTATTATTATATTATGTGTGTTATGTATGTTGTTAAAAATCGTAGTGTGAAAATTTTAAGAGGAATATTTATGTGTGCATAGGTTAAAATTTCGGGACAACTCTCTAATTAAAATTTAAATGATTAGAAACAATATTTAGAAGTGAAATTGATATTTTTAAGATATATGTGTATTTCTAAGTGATTTATAAGTGAAAAGTATTGAGTGAAGTGTTATATATTACTGATATATAGGTAAGGTGAACTGTGTAGGGTGTAAGGGGCGCTAGATTTTTAAATTGAGAATTAACCTGAACAGTTAATTATGCCGCGAGGAAGTAAGGCAAGTCGCCGGCAGGGAGACCCGGAGGTAGATATGGGCGAAAACTCCAATAGGGACAGTAGCTCAATAGCGAATGATACCCATCTGTTAGATTCAGGTATAATAGCCATGTTACCCACCTTTAATGGCACCGAAAACGAGTCACTAGAATTTTTTCAGCAGCAATTCGTAGAGATTGCAAGTCAAACCAGATGGACAGAGAAACAAAAAGCGATTATAACCAAAACGAGATTGCATGACAGGGCAAAAGAATTTTTAAAGAGTAATGCGACGCTCCAAAACGCGACCGATTTTGGCACAATAATAGAGACCCTAAAAGACAAATTCCAACCGGACCCAACGAGCATGCAAAAGCAATGCAGATTCCAGAACTTAGTGTTTAAACCATCCCAGACTTATGACGAAATCGCTCAAGAAATAGAGAAAGTGGGCAATGAATATTTAGGAATTTCGGCATTCTCGGTAGAAGAAACTAAACAAATGGCAAATAATGTTAAATTAGCAAAATTTATGGAAATTATACCATCAGAAATTAAAACAGAATTACGAAAAGAAAACGTAGCGGACTTTAATGAGGCGATCAAACGAGCGAAAGAATTAAGCGTAATTTACGACGAAGAAAGTAACGCGGTTAACGCAGTACGCATGCGACCGCAAGCAAACAAAATACATGAGGAGCAAGAGAGCGTAAAAGAGTTAAGAAACCAGGTAGCCGAACTAACAGAAACCGTTAAGCACTTAACGTTACAACTAGCCCAATGTAATTGGTGTTTAAAAATGGGACATCGCATCGAAGAATGTCGGACTAGGCTCAGAACAATTAACGCCAACAGAGACGTAGGGTATAACACGACTAATGGGAGTTACACAAACGCTTACCAAACGCCCCGGCAAAATCTTGCAATGAACCAAACAGCGGCAGGTAGAAACGGGAACGGTTATAGCAGAGACCAAAATGGATACAGAGAAAACCCCACGCAGAGGCATAGCTCCAATGGCAGAGAGTATAACAACTTTAGAGGGAGGAGTAATTTTCACAGAGGTAGAGGAATGAGCAGAGGTAGGCAAAACGGATATTCAAACACTTTAAACTAAAACAGGGGCCTCGCCAAGTCAGGAAGCAAAACCCATATATTAATACATACAAAAAGCGGTTTTGGGAGAGACCCCGCAATACTTCCTACCAACATGCAGAAAGATATACGCAGAGACACAGGTATGATAGATGGCGGAACGAAAGACAGGGGTACCATATAAAAAATAATCTTAATCAACCAATTTGGCAGAACGAACGACCAAAATATAGTTACAAAAAGCGCGAACGACAAGGGGTAAACAATAAAAATTACAGACACATCAAAGGTAAAAAAAACACAACGCAATACAGACGTAACAGAGACAATGTAGGAGACAGGTGGGATACACGGCAATACACATATAGGGCGATAAACAACATATCTCTCACAGAAAATCAGCTGCCCATAATCGAAATTCAAATCGCGGAAACATTCGAATACGCATTATTGGACAGCGGGTCAGCAATTTCTTTAATATCCCATGAAATGTTCGAGAAAGTAAAAAACAAAATAAAAGTAACATATTTATCGCGTCAGGTGAAATTGCAGTCCTTCACGAAAGAACGGATTGCATTTTGCAAGTGTGTGGCAATTAACATCAAAATCGGGAATAAGTTGTGTAAAACCACCCTGTATGTCACAAACGCAGAGATGGATACCCCATACCAAATATTATTAGGAATAGACTTTATGCACAACCACAAAGCAATAGTCGATATGAACGCAAGAAAACTAAAATTACAATTTCATGAGATACCCATCCTAAATGAAAAAGACGCGAATACGAACAAACGGGACCATAGCAAACGCGTGGCAGATCAGAGACACAATTTTGCCCGACTAATAAACAAAATTACGCTCCAACCTAACGAAGTACAGGCGTTAACATTAAAACTAGACCAGGAATATGAAGACGGGACAAATATCTATTTATATGACATAATACACAGTATGACACCATTAGTAGAAGAATCGATATGTACAATTGAAAAAAGAAAAATACAAGTATGGGTACAAAACTCTACCGACAAAACAATTTTATTAAACAAGGACATGAGAGTCGGAAAAATCACTACAGAATTTCAGATAGAGAAAGACAGTGACTCAAAAGAAATAACGGGGCAGCAAATACGAAATATAAACAACATAAAATTGATGGATAGGACAGAAATACTTCAACGTAGAAAGCAGGAGCTTAAAGAAACAGACTTTGACGTTAAACATTTAAATCCACAATTACAACACGAAGTCATTCAACTTTTAATGAACAACTACGAAGTATTTTCTAAAAGCTATAAGACATTAGGATGTACAAACGCAGTGACCCCAGAACTAAAATTGAAACATAATTTTGGGATACAATGTAAGCCGTATACCACACCGCGTAATTTAGTACAAATATTAAAGGCGGAAATACAGGATTTGTTAGAGGCGCAACTCATCGAGCCATCGACGTCGGAATATTCATTCCCTGTCTTACTCATAAAAAAACCATCCAGTGACCCAGAGAAACCCCCAAAATATCGTCTCGCAATTGATTTCCGTTTGTTAAATCAAATAACAGAATTATATTCAGTATTTATACCACGTATCAAAGAAATAACACAAAAGGTAGCAGGATTCAAGTTATACTCAGTCGTAGATTTAAAATCGGCATTTTTCCAAATATTACTGCCAGAAGAATTAAGAAAATACTGCTCTTTTTGCACCGAATTCGGAAATTATCAGATATCCAGATTAGCGTTCGGTTTAAAGAATTCGGGAGCATATTTTTGCCAATTGATGAACACGGTTATGAAGGGACTCGACGAAGAAAATATCCATTTTTATTTAGATGATATTATTATAGCAGCAAATAGTGAGCCAGAGTTAAAACGCAAATTACAATTATTATTTCAGCGCCTAAAAGAATACAACTTAACCTTAGACCCTGCAAAATTACAATTATTCAAAACCGACATCACATTCTTAGGGTTTAAAATAAATAAACACAGAATACAACCCGCCGATAAAAGCATAGAGAAAATACAGAGATTTCCAAAACCAAAAACAGTAAAACAAACTAAATCATTTCTGGGGTTAGCAAACTATTTCAGACATCTAATTCACGACTACGCTAACATTACAGAACCCCTAGTAAAACTCACAAGTAAAAAAAACAAATTCACATGGAACGACGAGGCTGAAAGGGCATTTACTCGAATTCAATCGCAAATTTTAAGTCGCCCACAAATACACAAACCCAACGAAAACCAACAATACTACTTAAACACGGATGCTTCGGGAAAAGCAATTTGCGCGATTTTATCACAAAAAAATGAAAAGGGATTTTTAATACCAATAGAATTTTACTCTCGAAAATTAAAAGACGCCGAGGTTAGGTACCCTGCAGTCAAAACGGAACTACTAGCCATATACGAGGGAATAAGACATTTCAAGGAATACTTGTACGGGACACACTTCATATTATTATCAGACGCTAAGGCTCTACAATATCATCTTAAATTGGATAAACAGTCCGATATCACAGCAAGGTGGCTTTTGGAACTGAGTACATTTGACTTCGAATTCCAACACATCGAAGGTCAGCTCAACCCCGCGGACTATCTGTCACGACAGGTACTTAATATAAATATGCAAAATGATTTGACTAGAGATCTCTTCCAAGAAAGTACGGAATTAACGATCACAAATATTTTAAAGGGGCAAAACGAAGATGATAAAGTAAAGGGAATTAAAGAGTCGCTAAGTAAAGGAAAAAACTGTTTCGAAGGTAGATACAAGAAATATGTACTCGATCCGTCCACACAACTAGTAATGGTAAGAGAAAAAACAAAAAGGGGAAATCCATATTTAGCAGAATCGAAAGTAGTAGTGCCCACAAAGTTACAACGCATCGTCATTAAGTTAGCACATGTAGCGCACTTCGGGATAAGCAAAACGATCAACATCATCAGTAAGAAATATTTTTGGAAAGGAATGACGGAGGATGTAGCAAATTATATTAAATCATGCGAGGAATGCTTACAGTACAAAAAAAAATATATTACACCCGCACCATTAGAGACTTTCAATAACATTACATACCCACTACAACAAATAGCAATCGACGCAGTCGGACCGTTGGTACGTACAAGTACAGGGAATAAATACGTCATAACTATTGTAGACATGTACACGAGATTCTTAAGTGCGACACCAGTAAAAAACATTACAGCGGAAACGGTGATCGAAACATTAAAAAAGTTTTTCGCGAGCTACGGGTTACCACAATCAATAATGAGTGACAACGGTACAAGTTTTAACCCTCTGACGGTCACACACGTGATATCACGTTCAGATTTAGTGTCGCCTGAA
>OU015492.1:207850492-207870036 GCA_907164885.2 Dolomedes plantarius
TATTCTTGGTATACTTTTGACACTGTCGACCTTGAAAATCCTAGCTGTCTGACGATTTCGGAAATTGAATGGCCCATGCGTCGCGCACCTACGATTTGTCCGCGATCGAAGGCGTCTAAATCAGGCACTTTACCCATACTGGCAATTCCAACAACTAATTCAGAACAACCACAGTACGCGCTATTTATGCAGTTACCACAGCCCCCTCACTTGCGCATACATGATGCGCAGCGCTGCACAATTTGCATAGGCATGGCTATCCCTAATTCAGTGGCACTTCAGTGTATATATATATATATGTAGGAAGGAGTTAGTACTCCTTCCTTTAGAAGTGAATCATTAGACTTAATTAATTTGAACATTTAATTAAACTAGACGATGTTTACAAGACAGGACTAACACTTAGTATGAAATTAAAAAAATAAACACAGAAGCATCAAAAGAGCTAAACATCGGGAGCTTGAAGAACAACACATCCGCTTAAAGTCCTTCGTGCCGAAGTAGTAGGAGTGGAAGTTGTAGTAATAGTTCAGTTGTGTTGCCAAACTCATTCTCACACGGCCGTTCTGACTTTCCAGACGTCCGCGGCTGGGTTGTCAACAATAATTCTGAAAAGATTAAAAAAAAAGAGCAGAAAAAGGAAAAATATTTCAAAAAATCAAGCAGTGTTCAACACAGTGGTATTGGTGTTCAGTTTCTGCACCACTGTTTCATTTTGTCCGCTGCAGTTGATGTTATGGTTGGACCATCGTGATGTCCTAACTTTCGAACTTCGTAACGATCGTTGGGGTTGATGTTCGTGATCTCATATGGTCCGAAGAACTTTGGTCGGAGCTTTAATCCGGTTCCAAATTGAGTTCGTTGTATTGCCACTTTGTCACCGATCTTGTATTTACAAGCCGGTTTACGCCGTTTGTTATATTGTCGTATGTTTTCTTCCTGTAAACGGAGGATATTTCGTTTAGCTTCGATACGTAACGCTTCTTTGTCATCAAGAATTCTTTGGTGGTGTTCCTCGTCAAGAAGATTTTTAATCTGTAGATCCTCTTGTTGTTTCATTTTAACACCAATTAAAAGTTGAAAGGGTGTGAATTTTGTACTGCGTGTGGTGGTACTATTTAAGATACGTTGCAATCTTGGGACATATTTAAACCATTTGTCAGGTTCATCTAGAGCTAACTTAGTTAAAACGGGAATAATTGTGCCATGAACACGCTCAACCTGACCGTTGCCACGTGGCACACCTGTTGCTCTTGAAATGTGTTCAATTGACTGTTCCTGGCAGTAACTTTGAAATTCTGAAGATGTGAATGCGCTACCTTTGTCAGTAATGATTTTTGAAGGGTTGCCAAATGTAGTTTGTTGCAAGGATAATTTGTCTAAGGCATCTTTCGTACAGGTGGACTTCACGGGATAGATCCATACAAATTTGGAAAAGGCATCAACTACTGTAAAAAGATACTTATAACATTTTTTTGTCGATGGTAAAGGTCTTAAAAAGTCGCAATGGTAACATTCAAGGGGTGCATCACCTTTTGGAATGGGGTGAAGGTATCCTTCTTGTTTTCCAGATTTTCGCGAGGACAAAATGCAAGGAATACAGTTCGAAATAATTTCTTGAACTAATTTCTTAAGTTGAGGAATGAAAAATTCACGAGAAACAATTAATTCGTTTTTTTGTGAAGCAAAATGACCTTGTGAATGGGCGTTTAGCACTATTTCTTTCTGCATCATTTGTGGTACTACTAAAAGTTCGGCATCCTGATGAAGTTTATAAAGAATTCCGTTTTTAACAAAAAATTCATCAGAAGGTGTAGATTCAAGCATAGATTTAATTTGAGATATAAATTCATTCTGGTCTTGGGCATTTTTCACCTTTTGAGTGATATCATTTGAGGTAATTACAAGAATGGGGTTACGACTTAAAGCATCAACATGTTTCATCTGTCTACCGGGTCGATGACAAACTTCATAATCAAAGTCTTCTAACATCAATGCCCATCGAGCAATTTTAGCTGGTAGGTCTTTTTTTGTGCATCGTTTTTTGGAAAGCATCACAATCGGTGATAATTTTAAATTTTGTTCCCAACAAGTAGTTTCGAAATTTTTTTAGCGCTTCAATAACGGCAAGAACTTCCAGTTCATAACTATGATATTTTTCTTGTTGAACTGTAGTTTTACGGCTAAAATAATGAATAGGATGAAACTGTCCATCATCGGATTGTTGCAAGAGCACAGCGCCAAAACCTAAGGAGCTGGCATCAGTGTGGAGTTCTAATGGGTATCCCTGTTGAAAAACATGAAGAACTGGGTTTTGTGAAAGAATGTTTTTCTGTTGTTGAAAAGCTGCTATTTGTTCAGGGGGTTTGGGAGCTTCAATAACTTGAAATTTTGGTTCAACCTTTTCACTTTTGACGGATTCATTCTCAAGGGCATCATCATCGGCATCAAATATTTTTGGTTCAAGAGTTGCCTTGATAGCTCCAATATCAAAAGCATTATCATTATCGTTATCATGAAGCAAATCTAAATCACTGGCATCAGCATCATCTAAATATTTTCCATCATCATTATCATGAAACAAATCTAAATCATTGGCATCATCATCATCATCATCACGTTCAAAATCAATTGGATTATCCATTTTCTCTACCCTAGAAATCTTATCTTGAGTAGATGTTAGAGGTTTTTCAGACATGCATATTTGGCCCTGATCTTGAATTTGTTTTTCTACAATTTTCTGTTCCGCAAAAGGGAGTCGTCGAGAACGTTGATTTACGGGGATTTCATCTTGTAATAAAATAGTCCTTTTAATTTCAGTGTCTTGAACTTTATGGGGTTTGTAGGAAGTAACGATATTTTGAACTTCCTCACGAATTTCAGAATTCAAAATGTGTGAAAGATCAAATGGGAAAGCTTCGTCATCAGGAATATTAGCAATATTAACGAAGATGTTATTATCAAGAGTAAAACGAATACCGTCTTCATCAAATGTAAATTGGGTTTGCTGCAAAAAGTCGATTCCGATAATCACATCAAAAGGAATCAAGTCATCCTCTAGAACATGTATTTTAGCAGGTAAAGTAATGGTTTGAATTTCGATGGAATCCTGAAAGAATCCGATGCTGTGAACTTGGTTTTTGCCAATTCCTGAAAAGGGAATGTTGGTGGGCTGCAATGGTGGCGAACCAATTCTTCGATAGGTTTTCTCATTGATGAGGGTTGCCTGTGACCCAGTGTCACAGAGTGCTGTCAATTGAATTCCTGCAAGTTGAATGTCAACATGCATGGGATTTTTCGATGAAGTTTCAGGAGAAAGTGCATTTACAGTTTTATCAGAAATAGGTTTTTGAGAATCAGGTTTTGGTTTAGAATTTCGATAACTTTTAGGGCAATTAGCATGAACATGACCAAAACTTTTACATCCGTAGCATTGTTTACCATATGACTTATTCAAACATTGGTTTCTTTTGTGACCTCTCAAGCCACAGGAAAAACATACTGGCTGTGTATTTGGGCTACGTGTATTATCGACTTTCACATTGAGGTAGGAAGCATCAATTTTTTTCTGATTATTTTGTCTGAAATTTTGTGATCTGTTAAAGATTTGTTCATAAATTTTCAACTTTTCCTTAAATTCAGGGACGGATTTACAACCGTAAAGAATAACTTTATTGTTTGTTGAATCAGGAATTCCGTTTATGACATACTCAAACAGAGAGGAGTCATCGAGAGAACCTTTGTGTGCCAAATCTCTCATAGCTAAGAAATATTCTTGTAGGGTTTCAAACGGTTTCATACGTCGAGATTCCATTAATTTATGTAACTGAATACCGTTAATTTTGTCCGAAAATTCGTCTAATAAATGGTGCTTCAATTGTTCCCAATTTGTAATTCCACGAATAGACCTAATTAAAGTTTGAGCGGGACCAGTTAAACATTTTCTAACAAAAGTAATTTGGTGAATTGGATTGTTTATCTGATATAAACAAAAAAGTTCCTCAACGTCAGATATAAAATTCTCAACACTGTAATTATCACGAGACGAGAAAGGTTTTATTAAATCAACAACGTCTTTCAGACTAAACAACTGGAAAGAGAGATTCGCAGTTTCAACTGAAGGCAATGAATTTTGATGTGATTCACCAACGGAAATGTGTGTATTTTGCTTATTCGAAGATTCTTTTGCGTCAATGGTGGGGGAAAAGGGAGATCTATTTTCCTCTATAACGCTGTTAGTTTGGGATGAACGTGCACCCGGAAGTGAGTCATCATTCACTTCGCATTCCGAAAGATCAGAAAATTCTGCTTTTAATAACGATAAATCACTAAGACTCATAAGAATGGTATTGGCACATTTGTCTGGGTCAGTTGAAAATTCTAAATGAAGTAGATTACAAATAGAAATCAAGTCTTTAAGTGAAAACTCTTTAAGTACTTTCTGTTTCGTTGCTTCTAACACGAATGGCTGTTTAAAACCTGTAAATTTACGTAATCTGGTACGATTTTGTCTGTCGCCGTCTGTACCAAAAATTAAACGATGTAGAACCTTTATTTGATTCGTACCACCAAATTTTAATGATTTTGCAATATTGGGGTAATCGTTGAGAGTAGCCATAACTATATACTAGGTTCAAACAATTATAGTACACAAATATACAAATATTCAAAACCAAAATCACTAATTATAATACGTAGTTACTCAAATTCAAAAGTAGAAAATAATATTTCAAATCGAAATTTTTTCAAATACCAATTCAATAATAAAATATTGATTCTCAAATATGCATCAAAATAAGTAATCTTTAAAACAGGTTTTGTTCAAGAAAACAAAATTATGAACTAAAATAAGCATCAAATACCAAATAATAAGTTCTTCAAAATAATTTCTCTGGTTGAAGAAAACAGATGACGTAAATTTAGATATGTATCAAGTTAGATATTACTTCAGCAAAATATTCATCAAATTAATCTTCAAAATAAATCACTGTTGAAGAAAATAGAGGATGTAAATGCAGCATCAAAATAATAGTTAAAGTTCTAATGTTAAAAGCATCAAAATTGGGAAATCGAAAGTATCAAAATTGTGAAATCGAAAGCATCAAAGCATTCTGCAAAATAAAAAATATTCTCGCAAGAAAACAGCAGAATTAAGTTCAACATCAAAGCGCATCAAATAAGCAAAGTTGTCATCAAATAAACATTCGCTTCGTCAAAATTATGCATCAAAATAATAATATAATAATCTTCAAAAGTATTCAATTCGCGATCTTTCAAAATATATGTTATGTTGTGGTTTGTTCAAGGAAACAAGATTCTTCAAGTTAAATGTCGAAATTTTCATCAAATCATCAAATAATTTCATCGAAATAGAATTCTCTTCAAGAAAACAGAAGTGATAAATTCAACGTCAAAGACCATCAAAAATGAATTTAGCATCAATTAAATTCTTGCATCAAAAGAACGTTGAAATATCTTTCAGTTTTCTTAAATCATCAATAAGTTGAGAATTCCCTTAATCATCAAAATTTTCTTGAACAAGCGTCAACGTATGCATCAAATAATTTTAATATGATCCAAGTTACTTACAATTCTGGTTTTGGTTCTCATCATCCCATCAGAGTATCATCAGAGTCCGTGGCACATCACTTTGGCTTTCGCTTTCGATATCCAAATCCAAAATGACAGACAACAGTAATCCAGTCGAAATCAAGTCGAAATCAAGTCGAAATCAAGTCGTATCATCGAAAGAAAATAAAGTTTTTTTTTTTTTAAGTTCAGCATGCTAGGGGTATTTTTCGAGTCCGAGGGCCGAGCACCCATGTAGGAAGGAGTTAGTACTCCTTCCTTTAGAAGTGAATCATTAGACTTAATTATTTTGAACATTTAATTAAACTAGACGATGTTTACAAGACAGGACTAACACTTAGTATGAAATTAAAAAAATAAACACAGAAGCATCAAAAGAGCTAAACATCGGGAGCTTGCAGAACAACACATCCGCTTAAAGTCCTTCGTGCCGAAGTAGTAGGAGTGGAAGTTGTAGTAATAGTTCAGTTGTGTTGCCAAACTCATTCTCACATATATATATGTGTGTGTGTGTGTGTGTGTGTGTAGATATGTATATATGTGTATATATATATATATATACAGTGGAATCTCGATCGATCGTTTTCAGATCCATCGTTTTTCCGTATGTGCCGTTCACTTTATCCGGTCCCAAGCATCATATTGCTTTGTTATGTTTCCACATCTATCATTTTCACGCAGTTATCGTTTATTTCAATCGGTCCCTTGAAAAACGATAGATCGAAATTCCACTGATATTCAAGATTCCACTGATCCTCGATATATATATATATATATATATATATATATATAAATAAGAAATTGATGATAGAGAAAACCAGTAATAGCTCGAAATCTACTTGCAGCCAGGAACAAATAACATGAAAAGAAAAGTTTGAAAGAGGTTTTAGACAGCATTTCTTCATCAGCGGTGTCAATGCTGTCTAAAAAGGAGTTGACAGTATTGGTCTCTTGGACCAAAACCATCTCTCGACTGGTTTCTGGACTAGTCCTTGTAGCAGCAAAAGAGCAATAAATTTATACATCTCTTCTTTGCTAGTGTCTTGCCACTTTAAAGAACGAGATGATGGCGTCAGATGGGCAGTTCCAATATAATTATTTGCATATCGGTTCGTCTCAACGACTATGTGAGAAATAATTTCCTCATCAAAAAATAAGCCAAAAAATTCTGAAGGATCCTCTGTGTCTCTTATAGAAACTTTAATTCCAGAATCTCCGGTAAAAGGAAATTTTGGTGGAGGCGGTACTTTAGCATCAATTTCACACCAATTTCTCGCTTCCTCTAAATTGTCATCAAAATCAGATTCGGAATCTGATGATGGAAATTCTTCATCGGTAGACCCAATAAGGCTTTCTTGATCAGATTCAAAATCCATTTTATACAAAATTGAAATATTAAAAATTTAAACTTCCTCTGACGACCGACTCCAAATTTGGGCTAGTAATACGCTAAGCTTCCAAGACAGCCAAAATGCGGGAGTCGTTTACTAGACGGAAATAAATATGTTCCGTATATGGCCTCAGGAAAAAGGGTCTTTTCTTCAGATATTTGCCGCTGAATGCGTGTGAAAGTTTCAAGCGGAAATAGTATGGGGGTCGAATTGTTGTATCTTTCAAACGATGTGAGATGTTTTCTATGAAATGAAATAGCCTCAAAGTTTATGTTTCAGTGGAATGAAAATCGCAGTATTATCTTTATATCGATTAGATTGCTTGTACAATTTATTAGTAGTGTATACAAGAATTTTCAGTTTTTATTTATGTAGATTTTATTTTATTTTTATTTTTATTTATTCTTTGGTGTGATTTATTTATCTAAGAGAGGGGGGGGGGAGACAGAAACAAAGAATAAATTATAAAAAGGATATTGTATGAAAGAAAGGTAGTAATCAGAAAACTAAATAGTTAACATGCATTTGAAATTCAACAAAATCGACAATGCATGCAAGTAATTAACATCTAATTTATAAAACTATTTTAGGGTAGGTGGGGTCAAAGGTTGGCATGGGGCAAAGGTTCGCAGGTACATTTAAAAATGACCAGGAACAGTTTTAGGGGAATCAGGTAGGCAGTGCATTCATATACTTCCAGTCAGTTGCCTCGTGAAAGCTATTGGAGTTACGACCTTCTCTAGCAGAGAAAAATGAGATAAGCTTATTTCGTCATTTTTAATGTAATTTTTTGCAACTTTTGAGTAATTTTGAGCATCACTTAAACTCTCGAACTGTTTATGCTTATTCTCACGTGTTAGGGTGGTAAATAACCTTTTAAATCAGGGGTGTCAAACTCAAAGGCTAACTTGGGCCAACAAACAGGTTTAACTATAGGTGGGGCCGCAAAAAAAATCAATATTAATACAAACGTATGTTTATTTACCTAATTACAGTATATTCAACATAAATATACGCATTTTGTTTAAGGGGACATAGTACTTTCGAGTAAGAAATTCTTCATTATAACAGCCTTTCTTCGATTCATCATAAAATATCAAGTTTTGTTTTTTTTAGAATAACATTTTTACACAGTATGTAATAAGGATGTTACTTTCAAAAAATATTTTGTTTTATTATTTCAAGTAACATATATATTTAAAAAACATTAAAATATAGACAAAATTTTAACATGGAAATTTACTTACCCATTGTTACCCGCAAGATAACTTTTGAAATATATATGTTAGAATGAAACATTCTTTATACTCAAATTAAAGCTAAATAACTTGTTCATTCTGCAAACTAAAGTTTAAAGGTTTCTAAGATTTGAATATTTTTTTAAAATTAAAAAACTTATAAGAAATGGAAATTAATAAAAAATTTTGTGTTTATCATGCTACAAATAAAATATATTACACCTATGAACAAACCTGTGGTTCACAGAATAAAGATACATAAGTAGAACACACATAAAAAATTTTTAAAACTCTATAGCCAAAACTGTTTTTTTAATCTTCCGGGTAAGTATGAAATTTCAACCTGAGAAAATGAAGTTTAAAGATAGAATTTCTATTTATAAAATATAAACATATTGTGCAGAGCTTAAAATGCTCCTGCTTCATAAGTAGGACCTTCTAATTGTAAATAATGCTCATGGATCCTTTTTTTTCTCATTCTGTTGGCCCTACGAGCCTATAATGTTGAAGCCCTCGACTTTATTTCTGATCCCTTAACACGAGCATAATCTGCCTGAAAAGCAGAAGTAATAGAAAAATGCCCTAACTTATAGCCAAGGCATTTCATGATGCTTAGGCGACCTGCCATTCCATCATTAAACATTACTACTGCCTCATTTACAGCTATATCCACAACAATTTTTGAAGATCCTGATGTTTTTGGACAGTATTTCCAAACTGTAGAGTTGAACGACTCATTTGCATTTTGAGTCTTACCACCCAAACATTTTTTTAATAATTTAGGTGCAGAGAGTTCTGCAAATATATGTTTGATTTCATCCATTACAGGAACTGGCACAATATTCTTATGTTTGTACGGAACACTTTTTGTAAATTCTGCTTTATCATAATACACCATGTTGTAGCACCGACTGGGCAGAAGTAATGCATAGGATTATCATCTGTTGACCGTAATGACAATAAATCGCCCATATGGCTTTACGCATATCCTCAATAGAAATTTTATTTTCTCGGATAGCGTTTCCATAATAAGTTGTAATTTGTCAATTACTTATTCCGTCAAACGGTTCTTCCCACTTATACTTTTACCATCAGCCAGCTTTTGCCACGATTCATTAGCTTCAGTTACGCAGTCTAGACCCATACGCTTTGTATATGGCCTACACATTCAACTTTCTGTATAGTATATGGGGCAGTACTTTGAAGTTCAGGAAATGTTTTTGTGTCTCCGTCACCAATATATTTTACACTATTTAGCATTTCTGTCAGACACTGATCTTTGAAAATGCGTTTCATTCCCTCAACTTCCATTTTACTGGAAGAACCTGAATGATTTTTTACACAGTGGGCTGATGTTAATTTCCATTTCATCATATGCTTTTCCACATTTTGACCTTTCCATTGCTCGCAACCCTTGCAATATGATGCCAAAACTTCAACATCAAGCACCTTTCCTGTCAAATCACCAATAACCTGCAGACACCTATTCGAGAAGTATGACCACGAGTCTTCCATGTCCCGTCACCGCTAATGCATATTTCATTATTTTCAGTAGCTGAAATTTCTTGTTTTACTCCATTTTTCCTTGAATTATCACATACTTCAGCCACTGGCCACTTTTATTTTTTTTTAAAATTCTGTATATGACTTTTGAAGAAACAGGTGGAGGCAAATCCATAGCAGTGCAAAATTTTTAATACCACATAAGCCCAACCCTACTGTACGCATAGAATAAATTATCCTACTGTTAATCTCATAATCATGATTACTTGATTCAATACATGGAGAACTTTTGAAACTATAAGATGTACTACACGACTTACAGTCAACATAAAACTCAGACGCCAGTCCATACACAACTCTTTCTTCATGACTGCTTGCGATTACAGTAGCAGCATATTAGAAATTGTGATAGTTCAGACATTAATATAGATATATTTATAATCCTATATCCATTACACTGATCGGAAGTATTTACATCATCGTCCACACGGCTTTGTAAACATAGTTTTTTTGCTGATGCAGATTCACAAGAAACATTTCGGGTCCGATGCTTCATTTTTAGAAAACTGATTCCCATGAAATCGCCTTTTCTTTCGGCGATAATCAGTACATTACGAGCAGCTTTGCTAGACATTTCACAAGAATATATCAAAAAGTATTATTGATAATTAAAATGCCAGATCATTAAAAACACACTGTAACAGAGAACTCAAACTGCTGAAACAGAGAACTCAAAACAGCAAGCTAATAGCGAGAAATGCGTAATAACAAAACGTGGTTTGATTTAGAGTTGTGTTAGTTGAACATTCTTTCTGCTGGTTGAAAAAGAAAACATGGAGCTTAGCAGAGTGGCTGGATATCAAATAATTTCAGTGGTGCTTTCAACTCTCAAAGTGAAACTAACATAACATGGTTGTTTACATTGATTTAAAGGGCCGCCATTGTTGACATTTCTATTATTTATCGCTGTAGGCGTAATTTTTGCCCGATTTGTTCCGGTTTGTTTTAAAACGTACTAAACATTCTACACTATTTTTTAAAAAATATTTTTGAAAAATCGATTTTTGGAAGTTCAAAGGTACTATGTCCCCTTAATAATAGCAAAAAAAGAGTATAATTAAGAAAGCATTTAGCGAATTCTTCCTATCTTATTATAATTCTGCGTCGGTATTTTAATATATTGTGTGCCAATATATAGACCAGGCCACAAAATGTTCGTCACGGGCCGCGGTTTGACACCCCTGTTTTAAATCATACCTTAAGTTTTGGATAACTCAAATACAACGGCGTCCATTCTGCGAAAACAGACCAGCACAAATGGGGTAAAGTTGCGGGAGTCATGGGGTAAAGGTTTGCAGTAAAAACTTTACCCCATGCCTCCCGCAAAAAATAAATGTTAATAGTATGAGGGGTAAAGGTTTGCAGTGCAAACTTTGCCCCTCATACTATTACATTTGGTTTCATGTTCTATTTTCATTAGAACCCTTATTTACAACGTCTTTTAGTTCTTGGTTTCAGTTACGGTAACTATCATCTTGAAACATGGTTTCTAGCGTGCGGGAATTATACGGGAGCTTTTGTCGTCGGGAAAATGCGCGAATTATCCGGGAATTTAGCATTTGACCTAAAATTGCGGGAATTTTACTTCAACCTTTTCCTTATAATATTTTCAAATAAACAAATTACTACAAAATAAACGAGAATAAAATGATCTAATACTCGATGTGCGCAGAGGGGAAACGTTCCGAAACTCCTTTTCTTTTTTTTTATTTATTTAATTTTCTTTTTATTATAGCCAATATTTACTGGGAATAAGTTGTTCTACTATATTTTAAATTCCAGTTTTTTCCATGTTCCCGTCATCACCTTTCATTACAACCCTTTTTACCTGGAATTAACTAGTTAAACTAATCCTCCAAAGCTTGTATAGGTACCTTTATTTAAAACCCATTATTCACAAATATTCATCCAATTGGATTTATGTGGGATTTCATTTACACGAGACTATGAAATTTAGATGGTGAACCGGGAGAAAAAAAAAAAGTTTTCAATTCTTAAAGGATAACTTCAAATTTCACTTGGAAATTATTAATGGGCATTCACATTTTTGTAATTTGAAAAAAATTAAGGTTTTTGAAAAAAAACTGTTTGTTTTTAATTATAATTTTTTTTTTGTAAAATGCTTGAAAATCCATAAATTAAAATAAAATAAATTAGTACAACACAAAAATAAAATAGTTCTGAACAAAGACACCTATTTTACAAGATAAAAGAATTAAATGTTGTTATAAGGACATTATAGGCTTCGAAGGTCTGGTCAGAGAAATTAGTTCTCCCTCATTGATGGACGAGTTTCGGCTAATGTTGCTACATAGATAGCAAAGGAAAAATGGGGGGGGGGGGGAGGATTTTGCGACCCAGTACTGCTAGACACCCTGTTTCGTGTACCTATGCTAAAAGTTTTTTTTTTCTTTTCCGGAGTTTGAATAATAAGATACCTAAGTGATATTTAATAATATTTAATCATAGAATCAAAATCAATCAATAAATAGGATTAATGCATGTAGTCAAGTGTACTAAGTCAATTTTTGGTCTTACCTTTAATTTGCTTAATTTTTACGGATTTTAAAGGACGAGTATAGCCTAAGATATGATATAACGATAGTGTTAATAGTTGATATTTTAGTTGGAGGTTCTTTACTTAAGAAAAAAATATTGAGATAACCCTGTTTAATTGTGAATTCCTTTATTAGATTCACTTTCATTAAGAATTCTGAAATATCAACTATTAATATGTGTTAATAGTTGATATTACAGTTTCAAGTTATTTAGTTTAAGAAAAAATTTATTGAGATTAACCTGTTCAATTTGTGATTTTCTATATTTATAACACCTTTAAAAAGATTACAAAATGTGACATAAAATTATTTGAGGCAAAGATTCGCAAACAAACAACACTCCCTGAACGAAACTCAGATGTTGCAATTGCTTTTGTCAGCTGACCCCAAGTGGGGAGAACCTGAGAATTCTATTTCCCCCTCCGAGGAGGGAGGAGGGTAAATTCGTTCCGCAGCATAGCAGAGGGGGAAAGCAATTTTTGAGGAAACCGTTTGTAAGAAATTGCATTGGAAATTGTGGACCATTGGGGAGAAAATTATAGTGGAGGCTTCGGCCATTCATAGAAAGAAAAAGAAGTTTGGCCTGACCTTCAGAGGGTTAAAATGAAGCATATAAAGATTTCCATACACATCTAGGCGTAGAGGTTAAATTTATTTCGCCTTATAAACCAAGTACGAACGGCAGACTAGAAGTCATTCACAAATTATTAAAGTCGGCAATCAGCTGTATAGCGAGGGAGAGTTTTAATTGGGATCAAGCACTCAATTGGTATAATCTGTACTATAACACTGTCAACATCCAAGTACAAAGTACACACCCGCATTTTTATTCTTTATGCGTGACATTAAAACACCATTCGATGTGAGACTAACGGCAGATAAACTAGAAGTACGGAACAACAAAATTTAAAACAAAAGGGGCATACAAGGAATATTTACAGAATCACCTAACATTTTTCTACAAAATACAAAAAGACGTGATAGCAAACCAAACACAGGCTGAACAGCAACAAAGAAAAATTATAAAAGAACCGGAGATCGTGTGTTAGAAATAGGAGACAAGGTATACGTGAAATTTTTCAAAAACACCCCTGCGTTAACACCGAAGTTCTCCGGACCGTTTCGTATTATAAAGCTTTACGCCATAACAATTTTTACTACGCGATATAAACGAACCACAAAATCGCTTAGTTAATATGCACAAAACGCAATTATTAAAAGTGACGAACGAAAGCCACACCTAAAATATAGCAACCAAGTATAGCAGACGATGAACACGTTAAACAAAGCGCAACGAATCGTAGACCATATAATTTACGAAGCAGGACCATTAAATAGTAAGGTGCGATAAACGAAAGGGACGAATTTTAATGTACTGAAAGTGGATACGTTCGGGATTTAAATCCGGTGCGGGAGAAAAATAACGCGTATGTCCGAGAAATCAGGTTTCGAACGCGCCCCCCCCCTCCCCGTTGGTCCCCAGGAAGACAACCACAAAAAGCGGAGCCGGGGATTACAGTGAAGGTCAGACAAATCAGTGGGGGTAGGTACACCGCAAGAGAGTTACGGGCGAACCAAAATGTTACGATTTGCGAGATTACGACTGCAGGCGTTTAAAATCTTCAAATCGTGGCCGAAAGCTGAGATTGCATTATGTTCAGTGATTTGGCCAGTCAATTGGGCAATAGCAATCATAAGTTTTTGGTAGCATATATCGGATTACAGCAAAGATAATATGTAGACAAATAAGTATATACAGGGGAATAAAATAGTGTAAAGCATAAATACATGTAGATAGTATTACAAGAAGATATAATATCACGCCGGATGAAACATGTGTAATTAAAAACCAAAAATGAATAGAACAAAGTGCATATGAATATAAGTGTGTAGACAGTGAGCATAATATTGTGTATAGAGTAAGCCAAAAATATAGAACATAGTTATCTGGTCAGCAGCGTGGAAGGAAACAAATAAAGAGTGGATCCGCTTTTTCAAAAGGCAAGCAGTGAATCATGAGATAAATACGAAAGGATGCGAATGAAATAGCTAAATAATTGAACGACAAATATTAATCAAATGATAATGAGAAACAAAAAAAATGCAAACACAAAAGTGAAGAGAAGGCTACAATAATGACGGTCATAAGTCTAGCGTAATACACAAAAAATAACAAAAAAAAAATCGCAAAAAACACGCAAAAAACAAATTAAAAAAAAAAAATTGTAAAAAGGCGCGGACATAGACCAGTCAATACTAGAAGTTAGTACACACAAGAACAAACATGGGAACATCAAAAGCAAGGAATATAAATACACACGAACGAATATATAGATAAATTATAAATAATTAGCCAATTATAAACAAAAAAAGCAAATAAAAAACTGTTTACAAATGAATAAGTAAATTAAAAAAAATAAATAAATAAAAATAAGCGTGGGATAATAACGAAAGGAGCACGACAAAGAGTAATAAAATAATAAAAACATAATAAGGACCAGAAACAGAAATAAAAAGGAGTTTCAAGTTATAAACAAAAAAATAAGAGGAAAAAGTAGACATATTTACGAATACGGGAGCATCAATAAATAAGTAACATCGCCAGAACTAAATAATGATGGCGACAAAGCTCGCGACAAAAGCTGTACTAGGGCGGAAGTGACCAAGCGATAATTAAACCTTGAGTAGCCGTTTACCGTTGCCAGGTGTAAAAGAGGAAACCTCTACAATTCTATAATTACTTTACAATGACATACGGAGATAAGCGAGCGTAAGACTTAAACGAAACTGGTTCCGCGGAGTGAGTACGACCAGGGTTAACTATAAACCGGACTTGGTAAGGGAAAACTTGCCATGGTAACGACAGCTGAGGTAAACAAACGAATTGTGAGGATAAAAGTTCGAGAATAACGTGTCGAGTTTAACGTGTTGGGAAAGTCAGTAGATCAGTCGTAATTTAATATAGTAGTGTATAGGTGATCGTAATATGTAATATAGCAATGTAATATAAATAATAGTGTCGGCAATGTCAAATGAATTATATGTCAGTGTATCATATTAGCATAAAAGTGTAAAGAAAAAGTCAGGTAGAGTCTCAATATATAATGTATGTTCTCAGTATGTAATATATAATGCTGCAGAGTTAGTGTAACAGTGCACTGTCAATTTTTATGATTATATGTAATAATTATATGCAAGTGGTATAACTAGTAATGTGTAGTGTAATTATATGTGTATTTGTTATGGTGTAATGTGCAGTGCCTAGGGACAATTGTAAATAGGAGGTCAGTGAAAAGAAGTAGAAAACAAACAGTAGCGCAGCGAGAATTTTATGAAATATCAGTAATATAAACAGGTAGTGAAGTCAATGTCAAATGACACCACGTGCTAAAACCAGTATTTATTTACGTAGAGAAATGTACAAAATAAATAATGTGTCCATTATGTACCAAGTATATGTCTAATGTATTACTGTACACAGCTAGCGTAAAAGAGTGCTCATTTATGTATTATAAATTTAAAATGAATGATTTTAGGCATGAATAATGATTGATTTTATGTATGTATGTAGTGTCAATAGTGTGATAAGGATGATATGTAAAAAAAATCGCCTTACGATTTTTTAATTCGCCAAGGGGGAGAATGTAAAGAGTCGGAATGTGAAAACAACAGAAACCTAAATTGTTAAGGGGCCACCCAGCTTGCGTGGACAAGCAAATTTACAGTCCCGACATTTTTATAACGCCAGATTTACGGTACCATAAAAAACGGAGAAATTAAGTTGTCAACGGCCGTATATCTGAGGTCGGAGGTCGAGCAGGTGGGGCCGTCTGATGGGAAGTTTTACCAGACATAATCGGCGCCAGAACTTAGGCAATTGCGAAAGGCAAGAGACAAGAATAACCTATGAGAGCTAATCGCATCCGCCCCCTCTATAAACAAGGGAGGGGCGAGCGAATAGGGACCGAGGAAGCGAGAACCAATGAGACGAGGATGGAGAAGAATATATACAAGATGATGAGACATTTGTAGGAGAGCGCCATTAAAAAAAAGAGATGATAAGACAGTAAGCTGCCAACGGGCCGACGAGAGCCTAACTTACGAAACTCAACAAAAAATAAGCTGCTACAGGGCTGAGAAGAGACCCACTGTATAATATTAGAAGAAAGACGCCGGTCCTACGCAAGTACATAATACGTACGGATTGAACAGCGTTAGCTCCGGACGCAAAATAGAATAATCAGCGACGAGAAGTTGCAGAAGTAGCGATTGCCCATAGATGTCAACATAGTGCCGAGGGCGAAGAGACGACACTACCATTAAGTTTAAGCCGATACCAGAGAGATACGCACCGTCGCTTATGAGTTGGACACCCAGATGACCACCCATCAGTGCTGATCGAACCGCATATCGGAAGAGAAGGTACCTATGCTGAGCAACATTGACCGCCCACCATGCTGACCGACCCGCATAGTGTAAGAAAAGCTACCCGTGCTGAGTAACGTACGAGGAGTCTTCAATAAGTGACCTTCGACATAAAAGGACCCCGAACTCTTTAGTCCCAAGAGAACTGGATAAATAGGACGAGGATACACCGCGACGCTACAGTGAACAAACTGTACCCACGAACTCTGTGAACACTGTGTGAACTTTAATACTACTATGGACCAGCGTTATCGGTGAATTCGATGCAGACGGCTGCGACAAATGGGTGGATTTTGTATTATAGCAACTAGCATACCGACTCTTTACATAATCGCCTCTAACCCGCCAGGGCCGGCGACATCGTAAGATTTAAAAGATAGTGATTGGATAAGATATATATATATATGTAAATTCCTAGCATTACTAATGTTTCAGCGTTTGCTAAGTGTTACAAGTTCGAATGTATGTAAATATGTATAAATAAAGTGTATATATGTATATTCAGTATCATTCTTGAGAGTTGGGCCCATCTATTTAATTAATTAATTACCGCCCTATTGGCGAACGTACAACCAGTGTACGAGATACGATTTCAGCCGTAGTTAATAGCAACAGGTCAGGATCCTGTGTTATTACAGCAGTGTATTGAAATTTCTCCCTGTCCTGTTCCTAATTAGTCATATGGAAAATACGGACGGTTAATTAAGAATTCTTAGTTGTGCTTTTTTTAATGCAATTGATAGAATTTTGCAGCAAGTTTGCCCGTCTTAGCATTTATTTAGCATTTTTTCAAATCCGATAAGGGAATTTTCAAATATATTTTATTCAAACAACCAGAAAAAAATGACTATTAGTGAAAATAAAAAAGACTTTTTCAAAATATATGGAATATAAAATTCACTATCAAAATGATTGCTTTTGACTTAGTTCTAAATTGTTAAGTTTTTATTCTTATAATTCTTATATGCTAATCTATGAAGTATACATTACGTAAAAAATTTTTTCCTAATAGGCAGTGTATTCAAATTTCTCCCCTATCAGTATTTCTTCTCAGTAAAGTTTTCCTCTAAGAAAACGTGCTATCCCCATCACAGAGGAATTCCAACTATAGCTTAAATTTTTATTTCGATATCTACTTCAAGAATGTTATTGGAGTTTATCTATATATATAAAACAGTTCCGTAACTGACTGACTCACTGACATGCAACGCACTGACCAAACCGCTGGACCTAAAGGGATGAAATTCTGCATTGCGATTCTTCTTATGGTGTAAGGGTGCACTAAAAAATATTTTTGAAAAATTCTTCTTAGATTTTTTTAAATTAAACTTTTAAGCTGTTTTTGTAACATTTTATAAGTTTGCATTTAAAATAATAATTTGAGGGTTATAAAATTTATATCACGAGAAAGATCATAAAAATTCCATTAAAATGAATTTCTTTTCGAATCTTTGCCTCAATTTTCTGATTTTTGGTGAATTTTTAAAGTTTATTTTTTAGAATTTAATTTATTAAATGCTGATCACCTAATTTTTTTGTCTGATACTTTAAATAAATCTTTCGCCACGTCATAACGACGAAATAGACAAAAAATATTTTTCTTGCTAATGCGGCAGACGATTGGACATTATCTAAAAAATATAAAATGCAGTAAAAAAATGGTCCTCAAACTGTACTATATTAACTCTACTATAATCTTTAGTGTGTCCTATTAGATTTAATTTGAATATTTTCTTCTGCATTATTTTGTCTATAAAATATCCCTTACGATTTTTTATAAATGTTTCTTTACATCAATTGTATACATTCATCATCATATTTATTATATAAGAAAAAAAATTTCTAAAAAATGTGTACAGCCTCTGTATACTAGTGGTTAGCCAGTCAAAAATGACGTGTTAATTTAAATTTTTATCAATTTACATCTGCAAACTCGATATTATTTCTATACATAAGAACTTCTCTAATTTCTTTTATTTAAATTATACACTTTTAATTATATAAAATTTAAAATAATAATCGGAGGGTGATAAAATTTATATCACGAGAAAGATCATAAAAATTCCTTTAAAACGAAATTTTTTCTAATCTTTACCTCTATTTTCTATTTTGGTGAATTTTTAAAGATTAATTTTTAGACTTTAATTTATTAAATGATGATCACGTGGATTCTTTCTTTTTGATACTTTAAATTAATTTATCGTCACATACAAAAACGATATAAATAGACAATATATATATATATATATATATATATATATTCTAATGCGGCAGACGATTTCACATTATCCAATTCTACATTATTTTGTCTAAAAATCTCCGTTACGATTTTTTTAATATATATATTTTTTGCATTAATTTCGTAGATTGACATTTGTATTTAATTTGAATGTACTCCGTAGCGAAGTACAGGTTTTACATATCGCTACGCATGCGTCGAGGTTGCAACTTTTCGAAAATACTAAATTTGACATATTGTAATATCTGGTTAAATATATATATATTATATGGTTAAAATATAAATAAAGATATTAAAAAATAAAATAATGAAAAACTGTTTTACTGTGAAAAAGATTCTCTGATTCAATTCTTCAAATTAACGACGATCAATGAATCACGGTGAATGAATGACTCTCTCGTGTTTACATTTCAAGTTCTAAAATCAAAATAAAGTTGCTTTGTGTCTATATTACGTTGTTTCTAATAAATATTTGGGTTTAGATAGCAAATAATCTTTTTTAACTTGATTTTAACTTGTTAAGCCTAACTCATAAAACAAA
>OU015492.1:207870136-208027636 GCA_907164885.2 Dolomedes plantarius
AAAATTTAAAAATGAAGTTAACGTCGATATGTGCAACGAAATGTCTCACAATTATTCAAGCAAAACTTCATAAAAATGGGAAATGCAAATTTCTTTATGTAAAACAAGTATGAATCCGAATATTATGGATATGAAAAAATATTTTAATGTTCTAAATCATTAAAAATCTAGTTACTCAAAGTACTCATGGAAATATGCCAAAACTTTGATTGGTATTCGTTTGATGTTTAGAGAACATTTAATTTTACATTTTGTCTTCATATTTAAAATCAAAGTTTAAATATTTTTTTAGGTTTGCAACTTCTAAAAGTTTTCATTTACGTCTATACTATTTGTAGATTATTTATTACTTATTAATATAATTTTTCTGCATGATTTTTAATACTATATTTTGGTTAGGAGTCTTTTTATAAAAATTTAAAAAAAAAGTTTCATTATATCACCGCAACGTAATTTATCAAACGTTTGAATACTCTATAGTTTATAAATTTGAGGGTCATATTACTGTTTAAACCTGATAAATAGTTGATTCAATACCATAACTCATACAAGATTATAATACAAGATTATAATACAAGAATATAACCGATATAACCTATACACAATCACACAATGTTTTTTTATTGCTTATGAATATAAATTAAACACTTGATAATCTCCAAGTATCTTGATATATTCTTGTTAGAGCCACAGTATGTACGTATATTTTTAAAATTAGCTAATGTGATAAACTTCCTTTCGCGAGATGTTGTACCCCGTTTTATAGAGTTTTGTTTTTTAAATGAACTTCAGTATATCAAATTTTATTAAAACTCCTGTTTTGATATAGAGAGAATCAGTATTAAAACATAGTTTTTATGTATATAATAAAAAATGAATGGCAGATTTTACATTGTAACAATGAATATTTAATGCTCTTTTTTTAAAATCTCTTAAATCCAGTATCAGATGATTTTTTTTATTAATATTGGAAGTTATAATAGACGTTACGAATACAATTTAAGCATATGGGAATTGAGCAAGAAGTGAAAATTAAAGCGTTTTCTAACGGCTCTGTCGAGGGGTAATGGCCTTCGCTCCTTATTCTAATGCTTCATCGAGAACTATCAAATGATTTTAGTGTAAAAAATACACAAAATAAATTGTAAATAGAACTATGAAGAGATTTTTTATGAACTAGAGTACTTCGATATCAAAGAATGACTTCAATATTTATAAGAATAATCGAAACTTCTCATGGGCAATAATAGATGACTTTTTCCATCATCAATTATTTTGAACACAGTCAAATTAGCATTCGGTTATCCCAAATGGGATATTTTACGATTTACCTCGGCAATTTTGAAGTTATAAATTATTGTGTACTTACACTTTTCAGTTTCGGTTAGATAAACTGAGTATGAATTTTAAATATAATTAGAGAAATCATTCGATGTATGTTCAGCATTTTATATATGACTGATTTTAAACTAAGTTGCTTTTGTTTCTTAAATATTTGAAAACATCTGCACTTGAAAAGAAAAAAAGGAATTGCAATATTCCCTTAAAAATGTATGTATATCCAACAAGTATGATTTTCACGTTAAATTACGATTATGATACAGCCAAAATCCATCTAAACGTTTCGAATTTTGTTTAAAGAATGAAATAAGACGTCTACAGTTTTAGCGTCCAAATACAAGCCATCCTTTCTGTGACTACTTCTTGAATTATTTTAAAAGCATTTTCTTTGACAAAGGGACATTTTGATCCATAAATCCGCATCTTTGACATGTAAACATTTTACGGAATGAAATATTTTTATTGGAAGAGCATCGCAAAATATAACAATATTTGTTCGACCATTTGCTTTAATGAATAAGATTGTAGAATTCCAGAATTCTGAAAAGCAAATGCAAAGAATATAGCATTTTTCTATAAAATATGTATCTAATTTAACATATGCAGTAAGTTATTTCATGTTTTAGGTCAATACTCTTTTTGAAAATTGAAGTCACGTTGGTTATTGAAAAGAGCATCTCCATAAAATCATAACAATGATAAAAACCGATAGTAAAAAAAGAAAAGTTACGAATATTTTAAAGAAAATAATGAAGTTACTCCACGTAATTTATTATACTCTGTTTGTAAATTCACGATATGTAACATTTCACCTATATATATATATATTTTTTGAAGTTATACATCAATCCGTAGACAGTTTTATCATTGGAATACACACTTATATGTTTTTTTCTAAAACCGTGGGAACTCGTGTATTTTCGGTGATTCCATTCTGCTGTAATCCACCTGAGGTAAATAAGAAACTTATAATTGGGTTTGTCATCAAAATTTATTACGCCGAATTGTGGAATAGTTTGAATAGATTAGCAGAAAACTGAAAATGCTTAAGACTTTGAAAGCTTGACGAATAATGGCTATTTTGTACATATCCTGCGAAATTTAATTTTACGAGTAGCGCTAGACAATTGATTTATAAGTCTATTATGAACTGACACACACACAGACACGCGCATTCAGTCTTCACTAATGGAATGATAAGCGGGACTTCATGCACCAGATGCATGAGCAATCATTTCGTTGTCTAGAACGGCTTTAAGTGGAAGTAAACTTTGTTGAAAAAAAGGAATTTCCCTTTTTACCACCTTATTTTGACCTATTACATGTATGTATAGCAGCGGTTTCCAACCTTTATGCTACTACGCCTCCCTAAAAAAATTTGTTTCCGCGCCTTCCTATCTTGTAATAGATATAATAATATATACACTTTAATAATAACTTTATTACAAAAAAATGAAAACTACTATTAACAGAATAATAACAAGATTTTGCTATAACAATACGAACATGCTTATTTATTTTTATATTAAATTCTAATTAAACTACATCTAACGCATCAAAATTTAGTGCGAGGGTTGTTGTTGTTTATTGGCACAAAGTTTTTCAAATCTTGGGGCAATGTGGAAACTGTCGCTCGTAACTCTTTTTCGACTATTAAAGTGGTTCGTTATCAGGTTTTCACTGCAGACAGTGACAGAAAGCCCGTTTCGCATAAATAAGACGTTATAAACGGTAGAAGCCCTTGCATTGCTTTGCAATATTAAGATTCATACTCTCGACTAAGATTCATCCACAATTGAAGTATGATTTCATTTTGAAACTTTTGTTTTTGTGAGTTATCGCATGACAATTCTATCAATTTTTCTCTTTCGATGGTTGTCAACTCAAATTCGTCTATTTATAGATATTATGGTTTATTCGTTTATTTATAGATATTATGGTATGAACATTGATTTTTTATTAAAAAGTTTTGGCGCCTCCCCTGGAAATAGTCCGCGCATCCCAGGTTGGAAACCTCGGTCGTACAGTATAATCAAATCGCAATTGGCTAGCCTTAATCGTTCAAATCTTACATAAAATATTATGCAGGCAGGAAAGGTCTTTCCTTACTAACAGGAGCTTTTTTATAGGACTTCTAAATACTATAATGAGCGTTTTGTCAGGTGAACTCAAGTTGGCAAAGTATCTGAGAGGAATGGTGAAGATGGTGCTTTGAATTGCCTAAACCGTAGTTCTTATATTTTAATAAGAGAAAACATTCAGTGAGAGAAATGTAGTTCTTTCAGTCTGCTACTGAGAATATTGTAGTAGTGTGTAACTGAAGTACTTAAAAGTGTTTTAAAATGTACTACAGGAATTTTTTGTACCGTGTGGTTTTGTGGTAAACAAGTTAGTTAGCCTCCCTTTTCTAATAAAAAAAAGTCATTTTAAAATTTCGTTTACTTACATCATCATATATTTTGTAGCAAACTTCAACGTTTCTTTCTTTCTATCTGTCACACTTCTTTGAAACTATTTTTTAAATTGAACTTTCTTTCTTGTTATCACTGTTGTTAATGTACAAATAATATTCATAAAATGTGACAACTACAGAAAAGTCCCTAATCTGCTTGAATCGAAATTATAATGTTGAATTTGAATTGACTTCAAACAATTTTATTTATTCTAAAAGCATTTATCAGCACACTAAATGTTTAATAATATATAAATTAATAAAATTAGTTACATAAGCTTAGAATTTTTTTGTTACTAGTTCCAATCTACCGTGAGTTCACAAACACTTATAAGAATTTAGAGCTTTAAGTTTGCAAAAATGTTTAATTAATCTTCACCTAATGAAAACTTATTGTGTCCTGTAAAAGCGAGAAATAAAAAGAAACTTGAGTTCCGAGATTCTGGTGTTTCAGCAGAAATAAACAAAAATCTCTGAACAAAATTCAATAGGAACATTTCTTATCAGTTCATCCCTTATAGGAATAAATTTATTTCCTTTGAGACCTAAAAAATGACCCAATTTAAGCCTTTAAATGTGTGCACTAAGGATAACAATTTATCACTTCGAAAATATTTAATGTTCTTTTTATATTTACGAGATAGTTAAAAAGAGCTTGCTCAAGATAAAATGCTCATTGATAAAAAAAGTTTTGCCAAAAGAAAAATGGAGGGCGAAACAAAAATTTTCTCAGCCTTTTATTTAAGGATCAATTTCCAATTTGAGCTATTAGTCACTTTTATTTGGGGGTACATATTAATTACTTACCGGCTTAGAAAGTGTAAAAATAGGCGTCGTTTTCCGAGAAAATGTTCATGTTTGTAGTCATAAGTCTTTTCTGGTATCAAAATTTTTGAATTTATCTATAAAACAAAAGCCATTGATATACGACGTGTGTTGCGGAAAGAAAAATATAACTTGTGACACCAGAAAACTCACGTTCTATTTTATTTATTCCTAATAATTTATTTATGATTATCGATAACTTTTCCTCTATACTATTATTTTGTCACATTTTTGGCCAAACAGCAGCTTGTGAAATAAATTTAGAAATAAATAAAGAGAGAGTACTTGAAATAAACTAGTTATTGTCAAAAGTTTAACTGGTTGGCTATAGGAGTAATGTGCAATCGCAAACGTTTTTACGGCATTACTATAGGAAAACATTGTAGTGTGGTGGATTATAATTACTTCACCAAATAAAAGAAATGCATATGAAACATTCTTCATATAACCTACGCTCAACCATACAACTAGTACATAAATGAAAATCTTAGCATATATCGTCCATCATAATTATTTTTTTAATTATGCTATAATTTATTATATATTTAATGTTAATTTATATTTATCGACACTTAAATTAAGTTATATAAAAAATACTAGGCAAATTTGGATATTTTTTCCATTTTATGTTATTTGAAACATATGTTATTGAATTTACTGTTTGTTTAAGAAACCATTCAATTCTAATATATTTTTAAAATTTGTATAAGTCAATATATATGAATAAGTTTACAGGAATATTTTTGGATCCTTTGAGAAAAAATAAGAAAATAACTTCAGAGTTATAGTACCTTACGTTTTATATAAAGCATATCCCAGCTCAAATGAAACCTTCAAGCACAGTAAAACTGCATAATTCAAATGCATGAAAGGAAAGTTTTGTCACAACTGGGTATTACATTAAAATATTTATGAAGTAAAAGGTCCAAACCCTAAGCCAAAGGAATAACTCTCTTTACAATGCAATGTGTTTATGTTCAGAATGATAGATGAAAAGGAATAAAAACAGCAGTGAAAACTTTTCAGGAACAATCAGACTTTTGCACTTTCAGAGAGGAGCTAAAATTTATTCAGATATTGGAAAATGAAAATTTTCAAATTACATTTACGAAGAAATAAAGGCATCTTCGAGGCTGTCTTTCAGAAATATTTAACATTACGTTGTACAAATAAGTTAGTTTTGAAACTTCACAAGACTGGTATTTCAATTCTGTGTTATGAAACAATGCCAAGATAGATACATTGCGTGTTGTGTGTATACATGAGTGAAGTGATTCATCTTTTATGTCATAAATTTATTTTATGCTATAAGCACTTTAATACAAGTTGATATATTAATAGTATTTGAGCCCAATATTCAATGCCACATGCCTATATTAATGTGCTATCAGCATTTAAGAACTGCAGATTTTTGTTATTTTTTATAACAAAATAATAATCACTATTAGTCATGTATTAAAGTATGAGATTTGAACAAGTTTAAAAACGAATGTTTAGTTAATAGACAAAATGATGTTAACAAAGGGTTATATAATCGCGTTGTTTGAGAAATGAAGCTACATCAACTAACTATCGATTACGGATTCATATGAAAAGCTACCTCAAGACTTCCTATTAACGTTTGAGTATGAAGGGTAGTGAAGACATGCTGGCATCTATACTGTGTTGTTAATAAGGATGTACCTCACACATTTTTGACGAATCGTCAATTAACCACAAGACTGGAATCTCACAATGTAGAAGCTACTGACGGAGCAATATCTATGGCTATTTCAATATTGCCCTCGATAGAAAAATCATCATCAAAGAGGTCCAGTAGTGGGAGAATACGCAGAATGAAGAAAAGACAGTTTGAGTATAACTACACTATTCCAAGGACAACGGGGTACTGTGGAGAAAGCGGGAAATATCGTTGAAAGACACTAAGAAATTTAATTTACTATTAAAGTTATGCAAATCGCAGTTGTATTGCCTTACTCTCTTGTGCCTTAATCTCTGGATAGACTTAAACTAAATCACAGAGCGAGAGAACGGTAAATAGTCAAATGGTCTGTTGGCATCAAGAGTTAACATTGTTTGTCTGCAAAATGTGTCTTCTGCTGAAGGAATCTCCTTAATCAGAGTATGATTTCAAGTAGGAAAAGTTCTGTTATTACATCAGAGGAATTTTCATGGCTTGGTTTTAGTTCACTTGTGGTACTGGAAGGAAATATGAAAATTTTCAAGTTGCCTTGTGATCTCAAGTAAGAATATATATACCTGACAGTTATCTTACAGAAAACCGATTACATTTGTGTAACATAATGTTTCCGTAAAATTAAGAAATGTAATTCTCCATTTGCGTGAATTGTGCTTTTCAGAACCTGTTAGTGAGGTATCCTGCCAGTAAAGATCACCGGACTCATCAGGGAAGAAATACATTCGAAATTCTAGAGCAAGTCGTTAAGTATTTTGTATTAAACCTGGAAAAAAAAAACACGTTCATCTTGTGTGATAAACAAGCACTGGAGACGACATTTTTTCTTGAATAAATCACAATGTAGTGTATGTCCACAGTTATATTAAAACAACAAGATAATATTTTCTTTTCCCAGACAAAATAACCTCTAGATAATGAAAAGTGTACATTTCCCAGACGAGATTTAAGACTAATCACATCTTAATGATCCTAGGATAGAAATATTCTTTTCACAACAAACTTTCTTTAACAGTGTGTGTCTAGTCAAATTAACACGCGATAAGATTTCGATAAAAATGTTATTAACAATACGTCAGAGGTAGGCTTATACTTGATACCCTTGGAGTAATAATTCTCGTAGGAATACAGATAAAATATTATTAGTAAAATTGGTGAAATTTAGTAAAATTGGTGACATGTCTCAAAGATAATATTTTATCTGAAGGATACAAAAGAGTTGTAGATTAATTCAAAATATCGGTACCTTAAATTATTTAAAAATTTATATAATATTAGATGAAATTTAATAGTAATTCTGATGAGCACACAGTAGCAAATAAAATGCTGCATTTATCATTGAACCACACCTTGTATATATATATATATATATATATATATATATATATATATATATATATACCATTTCACTTTCATTAATTAAATGCCTATTCGAAATTCTTCCATTTTACCTCAAAAAAGTACCGCCCCTTAATCCAAATTCTGATCTAGAGATAACTAAAGTAACCGATCATATTTTCTCCTAATGCACGTGTAAAAGATAAAGTTGTTTTCAAAAAGCAGTGTGACGTAATGTTCTAGAAAAATCATGAATATCGTCCGATGAGTCCATCAGATCACCTCATAAGACGTACGAGGTGTGATGTTTCAAACTAGATAATTAATAGTTTTAACACGGCCGCAGCTCCTATGCAGATAGTGTTCTCTGTCGTTCTTTTCGTGTCTGCTGTCGTCCTGTGAAAATGCAGTTTTAGCGTGCTGCTTTCTTTTGTATATGATGATCCGGCAGGGTCCGGAATAAGCTATTGTAAAACGTAGTAATGTGTAAAAATGTCAATGTATAGCCCAAATGTTCCCAATGTATAGCCCAGATGACATTGTAAGCGGTCCAGGGGTTGTGCCACGGGATAATCCATTTCTAGGACTGAATGAAAAGCTCTTGTTTTCCTCGGCCACGACTCGCCTTGTGTTTGTTCACCATGACTACCGGCGATGATACGAGGTCTTCTTCCTGACGTTCAGCACCATGCGTCAATTCATTATGCACACACACACACACACACACACACACACACACACACACACACACATATATATATATATATATATATATATATATATATATATATATATATATATATATATATGTATATACACTGCTGGCCACTGTAAATGCAACACCCTGAAGGAAACATGAAAATAACATGACATTTACAACATGCATTAGCGGAGGTGAGATATGCAAATGATTAGAATTTCAGCGCAGACGCACATCACGTGCGCCTGTGGCGCCATTTCAAAGCGCTATTTAAGGCTTCGAGATTTCGACGATTTCAAGTTCGGCAATTGAGTTTTTCTTGTGGTTTTTTTTAAAAAAACGATCAATTATTCCTCGTCGAAAACAGCGATCATCTTTTGATCAAGTATCCGAGTTCGACAGAGGAAGGATAGTGGTCTACCAAGATTGTGGATTATCTTTCAGGGAAATCGGTAGTCGTATTGGACGAAACCAAACAACTGTAATGCGGATATGTGATCGTTGGATGCAGGAGGGTACGACGGACCAGCGTGTTCGATCGCATGCACCTCAGCGCACCACTTCACGTGATGACAGGCAAATTGTGCGCATGGCAGTGACGGATCGCTCAGTCATATCACGAACAATAGCACATCACATGCAGTCTGTAACGCATCATCCAGTGTCTGCGCGTACCATTCGACGCCGTTTACAGCAGAGTGGTCTGTCCGCAAGACGTCCATTGCTTTGTCTACCCTTGACGCAGAACCACAGACGTCTCCGCCGCCAATGGTGCGATGACAGAAGGATGTGGACGGCAGAATGGAATGAAATTGTCTTTGCTGACGAGTCACGCTTCTGTCTGCAAAACCACGATTGTCGCATTCGAGTCTGGAGACACCGTGAAGAGAGGATGCTGAACAGCTGCGTTATGCACCACCACACTGGTCCTGTACCGGGTATTATGGTATGGGGCGGTATTGGATATCACTCTCGCACATCTCTAGTACGCATTGCCGGTACTTTAAACAGCCAGCGCTACATCTCCGAGGTGCTGGAGCCAGTTGTCCCTCCTTACCTTCAGGGCTTGCCCACAGCCATATTTCAACAGGATAATGCGCGACCACACGTGGCACGCATTGTCCAACGGTTCTTCGTCAATCGCCAGATTGAGTTGCTTCCCTGGCTGCCTCGCTCTCCGGATCTTTCGCCGATAGAAAACATGCGGTCCATGGTTGCTCTACGATTGATCCAGATTACATCCCCAGCTGCCACAACAGATCAACTTTGACAACGTGTGGAAGCTGCTTGGTCTGCTGTACCCCAAGAACTCATCCAAAGTCTCTTTGAATCAATGCCGAGGCGTGTGGCAGCGGTGATCTTCAACAATGGCGGCTACTCTGGCTACTGATTTTTGCAGCAACCACACTTCACAGAAGTCTATAAATTTAATCATTTGATACTTGGTCAACATGTTATCTACAAAATAAATTTTGTTGTGATATCTCTTGTCTTTCTTGGTGTTGCAATTTGGGTGGTCAGCAGTGTATATATATAAATATTTATAGAGTTTGTACATGCATAAACTCTCATTCTTACATTCGCCTTATCTTGAATTTTGTGAGTGTCGGCATTCCTTATCTATTCTCAATCCTATAGGTTAATTGTCAAGGTCAACTTATTCACTTCTTTGCGTCCATGAATCTTCTATTGCGCTACGTTACTGCAATAACGTCTTGAGGAGCTCCAAAAAATATTTCATTTGCATTTCAAAATTCATAAGAGCATTCGTCTGCATCTGTTACTTCGCTGCAAAAGGATACATTGATAGCCAAGTTCTTGTTCTCAACAGGCAGTGAGATAATCCTTCTCCCTCCTTGAATAACCGTTACTGCATATGTATTATTCAAATAACTCACTTAGAAAAAAAATACTTCAAATATGTATCCTTATTTACTCCTTTTGATAGCGCCATCGAAACACCTAAAACCCTTATGATTTACGTCTATATATTTCAAATTAGATGAAAAAGAATGTTCAGTTGGGTGTCTTCATTGCCGATTTGGTACTAATACTTGAGTTAATAAGATTGCAGTTTCTCGCACCGATGACGAACATTTATTATGATATGCATTGTATATCTTAAATTTATGCACTATTAAACCTCATAATAACGTAAAAAAGGCAAATCACAATGACGAAGTGAACTAAAATCATGCTTTCACTGTTTCGCAGATATTGCTGTCATTCTAACTAAATACTCGGATAAATTGCGACTTCAAATATGTTCGTGCTTCTAGATGTTTCTTTACAGGTTTTCCGCTCATGTTTTCCTATAAAGAATTACATGAAACTGCTAATTAACTGTTAAAACCCGAAAAGTTCTTTTATAAAATTTATAAAGATCTAAAAGAAAAAATCAACTTTAAACCCCGTGGATATCTAAAGAAAATTCAATGAATACCTTCATCCTAAAAATGTGTACTTTAACGATAATACTTTATCTTAAAATAAAATAACTGTCAAGTATATTTTTGTTCTCCAACGTGGCTAACGAAAAAGGGGTATGTAAGTTTATCACGATATATTGATCATTGTCAGATTTCTTTAATGAAAATAAATTGCAAATAAATCGATATCCTTTCGAACAAATAAAAAGTTAAAGTAATTCCGTCTTTTTAAAGAGCTTATTCTGCTATTTTTTAAAATTATCTTTCATATCAGCGCTTATTTAAAAAAAGATCTCCTTTCAGTACTTGTATATAATGCTTATAAATATTTTTCAAAGAGACTGAAAGGTATTAGACTTTAATTGATTAAAATAAAGCGTTATTCCTGGAACCCAGTACAATGGTTATAGACAAACATATATATCGTTTGTTTTGAATAATACTTAGAAAAAATTCTTTTAACTTCTGTTGATACCAAAATGTTATTGAATTAGCTAGTAACTGAGGATTCAGAAAAAATTATGTAAGCTAATTATAAGGGGGGGGGGGTATACCATAAACATGAAATGCCTAAGCTCTGAATAAAAAACAGTTGTACTGCATTACTTATTTGTATTGCTCGAGTGTACATCGCAAATTCAAATTTTCCTTTTTAAGTATTATACGTAATTTAAAGCTAACAAATATTTTGTAGTGGAAAAGTTTAAGAAAGAAATTTTTACAAAAGAAAAGTAGGCAAATCACAAAACAAATTTTTATTAACAACCCAATGAACATGTTTCGATTAAATAAGAATTCACTTAAATACAAATTTCCGCATATTTCTTAGAAATTTTCTACATGTTAAAGAAAAATTGTCTGCTTCAATATTGATTTGTTTTATTGATACTTTATTAAATTTTATCGATATATTAAGAATCAACTTAGTTTAAATCCGAATTAAAGTACACTTCATAAATAATTGTTGCTATTTTCTCCAAGAAATACTTTATTTTGAGCATTAATTCGCACTTTGATTCTTGAAAATCTCATCTATATATTCTTAAAATCTCTTTCGTGGACTTTTAATTATTTCCACAGAAACTTTTTTACGTACTACAAAAGTCCCTTCCATTTTAATATTAATTTTTGCATACAGAAACTTCTTTAGTAAACGAACAAACATTTTTCATATATCTGGGAATATGACTACACTTTTTTAGAAATGCTAGTAAAGACGTGGACATCTTGCATAAACTGAGGATCTTCTATAAACTGCGTTTACTGTAATTTCTGTAAAAAAAAATCGGGGAAAGATAAAATAAAGTGCTTCTTTTACTCACTGTAAAGCAAAACTGTAAGCAGTCGACAGAGCAAAGAATTATTTTCCTTAATCAGGTACGAAGTAACTGTAAAAAAAAAAATCGCCAAATTTTCTATAGCTGTTGAAATTTATGGTTATTGTAATAAATCATCTCTGTCACCTCTTTCTTTTATGCATTTTTTTTATCTTTTCCTAAAAATGAGTTATTACCAGGACAAGATCGCAAAATACAATTTCTAGAATATCGGTAGAAGATCCTAACTCTGAATATGACTTTGAGGCGGAACTGAAAAAAAATTTTGGTGATACTCAGCTGTACATACGATGAGCAAAGGACGAGTTAAAATGTAGAGCTCAGAGGGCTGGCGAACCAACCCAATCTTATATTCAAGATGTGTTAGGACTCTGCAATCAAGTAGACTCGAACATGACGGAAGAAGACAAAGTGTCCCACTTGCGGAAAGAAATAGCTGAAGATATGTACCAGTCATCACTATCAAAAGAAATAAAAACAACAGCTGATTTCATTAAATGGTGTCAGTACATCGAAGAAATGCAGCAAAGGAGAAATGGGCGTTAGAAGTTCGCTCGTCTGCCTAATGTCGTCCCTACCGCCGCCGTAGACGAAGAACAAGATTTGATATCCTTAATTCATAAAATAGTCCTTGAAGAAATTCAACGATACATTGCACCTCAAATAGAAGAACCACAGGCCGGTCTGCAAGCTATTGAAGCCATTGTGATAGGGGAGGTAGAGAAAACTTTAGCTCCTCTATCTGGTGAAAACTTTGAAAGGACCATCTCAGCTGCTGTACCATACCATCCCAGACGCCAGGACCATAACCGATGCACCCATACACATCGCCACCTCCATATCGAAGATCCAGTCAGTCGCCCGCCCGCCCGGAGATAAGGAAAACTAGGCCATGCGACCTTCCTTGGAGGTGAGGCCGCTCTCCCTCAAAATCCTCCTGCCTATACTATGCAAGAAAATTTTCTTGACGTTATCTTTGACGAACAACCAATACGAGCACTCGTGGATTCTGGAGCTTCTTTTTCGGTAATTTCAGAGAGATACCGGCGTCACATGAAAAAAACTATGTTTTGGAAGTTACAGAACTTGATTCTCAAAGTAGCCCATGGTAACTATGTAAGTTCGGTAGGGACCTGTGTTCTTCAAATTACAATTGGAAACCTTACACAGTCTTTCGAGTTCACAGTTATGCCCAAATGCAGCTATGAAGTCATTCTTGGTTGGGATTTCTTGAAAGCATCCCAAGCCATTATAGACTGTGGACAGAGGATGTTTATATTTGATAAGATACTACCTGAAGAACAGCCTCAAAATAAATGGGGTGTATACGCTGTAGAAGATTGTCTGATCCCTTCACACTCTACGGCAAAGATACAAGTATCCACTCCCTCCGTAGCCGATGAAGATATTGATGTTATCGTAGAAGGTAATAAGTGTATGTTCATGAGTCAGGAAGTTGTCATGCCATCCTCGATCATCAACATCTCAAATAAAAAGGGTGAATTATGAATCGCTAATTCACTGAATAAAGCCCGACGCATTCTGAAAGGTATGTGTATAAGCAATTCCGATTCGATGAATCCTACCTGCATCAGTGCCCTATCTGAGATAGCCTCCGAAGATACCGCGAAAGAAAGTACAAAGTTAGTGGATTACAGGAAGATGATAGCGCCAAATCTTAGCGATGAGCAAAGGACTAGTCTATTGGAACTTTTCAGGAAGTTTTCGGTTACTTTCAATCAAAACTCTGAGGTTGATCGACGCCAAATTCATGTCAAACACAAAGTTAATACCACAGATCACCCTCCTATTAGCCAGAGACCCTACAGAACATCCCCTGCCGAACGCCGTATAATCCATGACGAAGTTGAAAATATGCTACGAAAGGGTGTCATTCAGCCATCTGACAGCCTGTGGTCCTCTCCTGTCGTTCTCCTGCGCAAGAAAGATGGTAGCTGGCGCATTTGTATAGACTATCAACGTTTAAACAAGGTCACAAAGACGTCTATCCCTTACCGCGAATCGACGACACGTTGGATTGCTTGAAAGGAGCGAAGTTTTTCTCTTCCATGGATCTCTATTCGGGATATTGGCAGATAGGGGTAGACGAAGCAGATCGGGAAAAAACGGCATTTGTCACCAGTGAAGGCTTATATGAGTTCAAGGGCATGCCGTTTAGACTTTGTGATGTTCCAGCCACTTTTGAGAGAAAACTGGACAATTTACTGAGTCCCCTTAAGTGGAAAAATGGGCTTGTGTTATTTAGACGATATTGTGGTATTCTCTCAAACTTTTTCGGACCACCTTAAAAGGCTCACCTGTGTCCTTAAATGCATTCAGGAAGCCGGCCTAATTCTGAATCCGAAGAAATGTCTGTTTGGTGCAAGGGAAATCAAGATCCTAGGCCATCTACTAGTATCCAGTGAAGGCGTAAAACCCGATCTAGATAAAATAAGAGCAGCTCAAGATTTTCCTGCCCCAAAGAGCATCCATGACGTCAGAAGCTTTCTCGGACTGTGGTCCTACTACAGACGCTTTATCAAAGGCTTATGCTATCGAACCCAGCCTCTCCAGATTTTACTAAACGGTGATTCCAAATTTATGTAGATTTCTACACAGGAAGAAGCTTTCAACGCTTTAAAGTCAGCAATCATTTCTGAACTAATACTAGGTTTATTTGATGACACAGCTCCCACTGAATTACACACTGACGCTAGTAGATATAGCATTGGTGCTGTGTTGGTCCAACAGCAGCAGAACGAGGAAAAAGTCATAGTCTATGCATCTAGAACACTGTCAAAAGATGAACGAAATTATTCAACACCCGAAAGAGAGTGCCTTGCAGTCGTATGGGCCATCATGCAGTTCCATCCTTATTTGTTTGAAAAATCATTCACAATTGTGACAGACCATCACGCGTTGGTTAGCTAACCTGTTGGCTAGCTAATTTAAAGACCCATCCGGAAAATTGGCAAGATGGGCTCTAAGACTCCAAGAATACGATATTTCTATGGTATACAAAAGTGGAAAAAGACACAATGATGTCGATAGCCTTTCCAGAAACCCCATTGATGACCATGCCACTTCAGTAGATATCAGTGCCATTGGCCCCGGCATTGATTTAGCACTTGAGCAACGTAAGGATTCTGTGCTTTCTGAATACTTTGAGTCCGAGTCTTCCACGAAGCCACAAAAGTCTGGCAAAGAAGACCTCGAGATAATAGACGCGATCCTGTGCAAGAAAAATTTTGATCCTTCGGGAAAGTGATGGTTACGAGTTATTCCTAAGCATTTGCGGCTGGATATTCTTCGACATTTGCATGACGAACCAACTGCCGGCTACTTGGGATTTGTGAAGACCTATAATAGAATACGTAAGAGATTTTATTGGCCTAGGCTTTATCGAAGCGTACGCCGGTATGTAATGCACTGTAAACAATGTCAAAGAAGAAAATCCGTTCCTCAAAAACCGCCTGGTCGTCTAATTCCTATACCTCCCGCAGAGGTACCTTTCCAGCGGGTGGGTATTGATTTATTAGGAAGGTTCCCAAACTCTAAGGCTGGTAACGAATGGATCATCTTATGTACCGATTAATTGACTCGTTACGCCATAACAAAAGCTCTGCCAACTGCTGAAGCATCCGAAGTTGCAAAATTCTTTGTCGAAGAAATCATTTTGAAGCATGGGACGCCACGGACTATCATCACCGATAGAGGACAAGTATTCCAGTAGAAGCTAATTTCCAAACCTAACAGAACCTGCAATGTTGTCCACCGAATGACGACCTCATACCAACCTCAAACAAATTGCCTGACTGAGCGACTTAACAAGACTTTAGCCGATATGTTGTCTATGTATGTGGACATAGAACAGAAAAACTGGGACACAATACTACCATTTGTCACGTTTGCTTACAATACCACTCGATAAGATACCACTGGATTCGAATCTTTCTGCTTAGTTTATGGTCGAGAAGCCTAAACAACACTGGACACTATGTTCCCGTATAGCCCTGATGGAACAGTGTCGGGTTGCCTCGAACAAGTAATCACCCAATCAGAAGAATCGAGACAGCTAGCTCGAGTACGGACACTGGAAGCTCAAGAAAAAAAGTATCGGATCTATGACGCAAAGCACCGAAAAGTAAAATATTTGCCTGGAACCCTCGTATGGATTTCTATCCCCGTCCATAAAGTAGGTCTATAAGAAAAGCTCCTCAAAAGGTATTTCGGTCCATATCAAGTATTAAGGCAGCTATCCGACGTTACCTATGAAGTTCAAGATTTTGATCCTATGTCAAAAAGACGAAAAACACGAGATGTCGTGCATGTGTTACGCATGAAACCCTACTATGATCCGGATGTGCAAGAAACAGCCTTACAGGAAGATCCAAATACTCTTCAGGAGGAACCAGGGAATGCTGATGCTGACCAGAACGAGGAATATTCGGGTCCAGTAACACGTTCCAGAAAAAAAAATAAGAAGTCATCTAACAGCGAGACTATGTTCTTTTAAAGGTGGGATAATGTCATACTTACAACCATTCTCCAGCGACGGCGTGGCCGAACGCCTAAAGTACTGGGCTCCCATTCATATGGTCGTCGGTTCGAGCCCCGAGACGGACTGTCGAAATTATTTCATGTTCTTTTTAGTTAATTTATGTTCGCTTTCTCGAAGCTTCGGGAAAGTACCAAATATGTTAATTCTCTTAATTTAAATAATTCTAGAAAGTTCTTTAGTGTATAAAAAGGCTTCCCTCAAGTTGATGGGAAGTCAGTTAGGTTCCAGCTGGGTGCCTGTTAACTCGCTTGCTGTGAATAAAAACCTTGTTTATCTAAATTGTGCTTTTTGTGTTAATCACTCGATCTGTCTACGTGACAATACATATATATATATATATATATATATATATATACATGTATGTATGTGTGTATATATATATAGATAGATAAATATAGTTTCTTTTGAATGTAACGGCACTTTTAAATGTGTATTTACATACCAGATACGTAATTTTTAATAAGTTATATTTGCTCCTAATATTTATAATAGGCTCTTTAAAGGAAATATGCGCGGCATGAAATTTTGCAAAGTATCTCTTTTAGGTCTATAGTCTATGTGGAAGCCATGAACATAAGTTTCTGGTATGAGAATAATATGCATGAATGCATAAATATTTAAATTAACTTCATTTTTCTGTTGCGAGCAACAGCAGCGAAGGTTCAGAGCATAGAGAAATTTATGCCAGAATCCGGTTACGGTCTCATTTTCTGCAGAATATATCGGCGAATAGCTTTTTATGATCTTTTTTTTTCATAAACACTGATGCTAGGGAACTAGCGATTTCCAACTGAATAAATTTTATGATTATTTACGTGCTGTCGTTACTCTCCAAAGTTCAACTAATTTTTGAAATCTCGTCAAACCATTTTTTCAAGTACACATTTTCAAATCAGGGAAATTTTTACGTATAGAATGAAATAGCGTAAAATTTATCCGAGTCAAGTTCCGTCCTTTTTCTATTACTTCTATATTGCAAATAATGTGGTATATATATGATATAATTTAAGTATCTAGATTTTTTTTCTACATGGTTTCTTGATTAACATAAGTGTTAGCTATTGATGTTTAGATTTTTTTAAATTTGCACAGAGATCCATCTTTATTTTTAAAATATTAGATATCTCGTACACTATAAACATGACCAAAATGCTTGTTACTTTAAATTTTTTTGCATATTGTGACACCACTGACATGTGTTAATGCCAAAAAATACAGGGTGTCCGATCTAAAAGTATCAAAATGTTATGGCTCATTTATTTAAATAGGAAGAACATCTCACCAAGTTTTAATATCAATCATAGATTTCGATCATATTGTTACAGATTTCGAAGTGTAGATCTTTTGCAGCACGACAAACGTCTAAATGGTAATCCAGTTACTAAAGTAGGATTACTTATCGTTGCTTACCTCTTTTGTATGTGTATATGTTTGTATGTGTATATTAGGGTGGTCCTAGACATAATGTTAAATATAAAAGTGTAAGAATATTCCTTCACAAGCCTTATTTTGTTCCTCTGTATTCAAAATGTATGTAAATAAAATTTCAGGCCAATCCGATAATATTAAGTATCAACATTTGTATTTTCAAAGAACATATAACATAGCAACAAAGAAGATAGATAATTCTTTCAAAAGCAGAACGAATATTTTTTTGTTATTCTATGTGTGGAATTGGCATGAAAACTACACAAAAAGAAATAAGAAACAGAAAACGGGAAGCTAATAAAGTGTTAACGTAAGAAAGATATGAAGAAAGAGGAGCAAAATTGCTAATTAGAGTAGAAAAAAATCATGTCAGAATTATCAGACTGAGAAACTTCACATTCGATAGAATTTGAAAGTGAAGAAGAGTACGTGTCGCTGTCATCTACATCCCAATCCGATCTCAGTACTACAACTACAGTTCCCGAAGCTGCGGAAAAGAAATATGTAAAAAATATATTGAAGTCTCCTGAAGTTTAAGTCGCACTAGATCGTGTTAATATTTCTGATCGGAATGCTGTATTCGTGGCTGGCGCTGTTGCACGTGAACTTGGGAATGATGATTCTCCAAAAACCCTTTCTCGAAGCTGAATAAGGAGACATAGAAGCAAAGGGAGGCAACAAGCTGCAGAAACAGAAAAAAATTTCTCTAGATGAACCTCTATTATTACACTGGAATGGTAAGATGTTACCAGATATTGATGGATCAAAAACAAAATGTTGATCAAGTTGCCGTTATTGTTTCAGGAAATGGTCAACGGAAGGTCCTTGGAATTCCAAAGATTGAAAGATTGAAAGAGGAACTGGAGAATTACAAGCAAAAGCATGTATTGAGACAGTTCAGAAATGGAATATTATATCTCAAATTAAAGGACTTGCGTTCGATACCATAGCCGCTAATACTGGTTACACAAAGGTGCATACAACATAATTAAAAATATTTAGGGACAGATCTTATTGGGTTGCATGTCGTCACCATATAATGGAGATTGTACTATCCAGTGTGTTTTCTGTTATTTTCTGCCCATCTGAAGGTCAAGAAACTGTAATTTTTAAGCGTTTTATGAATTTATGGCCGGAAATAGATAAATCTACTTATAATTCAGCAAATAAGGAACTATTTGACAATGCAAACTTCACTAAACTGAGAGAATATGTGTTAACGTTTCTACCAAAAGCACTTAAATCTCCAACTATAAGGGATGACTATAAAGAGTTTATGCAATTATCATTAATTTTTCTTGGAGTAGATAATAATAATCAGTCGTTTCGCGCTCCTGGACCCACACATCACGCTCGACGGATGGCTAAAGGTATTTATGCTAAAAAAACATTCCTTTTTCGAGCTCAATTTCAGCTGTAATCTGAAGAATCTGGTAAAATTACAGAATTGTGCCTTTTTGTGACTTGATATATATTAAATATTGGAATGAAGCACCACATGCTATTAAGGCCCCTTACAATGATATTCAGTTTTTATATGACCTGAAGAAATATCCAAATCCTACTGTAGCGAATATAGCATTATCGTCATTTTCCAGACACCTATGGTATTTAACTGAGCACTTAGTAGCATTAGCTTTTTTTGATAACAGAGTCAGCATTGACACTAAAATGAAAATATACAAAATCTTGATCGTCCACCAAAACCTACCCGTGATTATCGACTAGAACTAAAAAATGAAGAGCAAAATGTAAAGATCGAAGACTTGTGACTGAAAAGACAAAACAATTCTTTGATGCTATGGTTTTAATAGAGGTAAAATTAAATCACAAGCTTCCATAGAAATCTTACCATCTAATTGGGAAAGCGATCCTTCCTTTTGTGACTTGAAAGATGACGAGAAAGGTGCTTAAAAATAAAAGTTGTAGATGATAATGCTGAAAGAGCTATAAGCCTAATACAAAAATATAATGATACCCTTACAAAAGACGAATAACAAAAACAATTCCTGCTTCGTCTAGTAGCAAACTACCAAAAGACCTTTCCTACAACTTCCAAGAAATCTCTGTCAATCTGAACTTTTTAAAGTTTGAGCTTGAGCGACCTGTGAATATTATCATTTTGGAGGGGAAAAATTGTGCGCTTTATTTACACGTAAAATAATAAAATAAACCTTGTGGATCAATATATTTCAAAAGTTAATTTTTTCGGACCATCCTAGTGTATATGTATGTATGTGTTACGTATATATATATATATATATATATATATATATATATATATATATATATACATATATATATAATTCTATAAAATATGGGGGGCGATCGCGTAAACATTAAATGGAGTCTTTGTTAAAGAATAAGTAATATTTATCAATTTAGGGTTGGGAAATCGTAAAAATCGGACTAAAAGCATCGTGGGGAAAATATATTGCAAGGTTGGATTTGATTGACAGCTATTCTCCTCCCCAGCCTCAACGCCGGTGCAACCGTCATACTGACATAATCTGACCGTCGGAGATGCGTAGTAACCTAAAAGCTTAACGTAAAGGGTTGAAATCATCAGAGCCATGGGGATTTAGGAACGGGATAGGCGTGTCGCCGCTGAGCGCACGTAATTTAAATTTATATAAGAGTTATGGAGCTGAGAGAGTCGTAAAGAGATTTAATACATTTTTGTAATTAGTGATTGAGTTGTTGTGACTTTATTTTGAGTTTGGATACTACATTTCCTAGCCACCGGACCACCGACTGCCAAGTAAAATATGATATGTTCAGAATAACATTTTAATATTGGGAGTCAAGTACCAAATTCGACATATATATATATATATATATATATATATATATATATATATATATATATATATATATATATATATATATACTACATGGGGTGAAAAATCCCGGGACTCGTCACTAGATGGCATCCGGAATGAAATCACCATATAATGTTCTGTTAGTACTAACCTTGATAAGACTGCTATCAAAGTTTCATGACATGTCGGCCATTTATTTACGAGTTGCGGTCATGTAAGTGACGCTACTTTTGATTTTCTGTAAACAATGGTTTAAAAAGAATTTCGTGCTTTAATTAAACATTGTTTTTTGATGAAAAAAATACTGTCCAAACACAAGAATGGCTTGAAAAGCATTACAGCACATCTGCTTCGTCGAAAACCACAATTTTTCGATGGTTTAGCGAGTTTAAAAGAGAGTCCTGCATGCGCTGACTCTCAGCCGCATGCAGGATATGAACACCATACCTTTCGATTTTAAAACTATCTTAAATATCTCGTCGATATAAAGTGTTATCTCGTGAATGTTATGCACTGAATTTCATTCCTAGTCTTTTCATGTGAATATACCATTTCCCCCTTTCTTAAGGCAATAGCTTACAATTACAATACTTGATAAAAATTATAATAAAAACTGCGAACGATATTTTTTCAATACACATCATTTCGCTAATTACAATAGGAAGTACTTGCAAGAGTCACCATTAATTCAAGTAAAATAGGAAAGTAGATGAAAATATCTTATTACTGGTATTTTATTGTAATCTAAAAATGTTAGCAAAGTACATAATATGTGATTTCACACATGGAAACGAGCTTCCGCTTTCTGGTAATATCAAAATTTTAAAAAAAAATTGACAAAGTGTAATTTTCAAGGGAATTAATATATCTCTTAATTGGAAAGTGTAAATTTGAGCTATTTTTAATTTAATAAACTTAAATTTCCTTTTAGTTAAATAAAGCCTCATTTGCCTTAGTGAAATTGAGTATTTTTTAATTACATGAAAACCCCCAATTTTAATGAATTTAAATTTATTTAAATTTATTTATAGAAAAATACAGACAGAATTTAATCTAATTAAATCTAACTAGGACTGATTAGAGCTTTAACCTTTTCAGAAGCAACAAACTACCCGTCTGAACGGTGCAGATTATTTACCCAATTTTTTTTAACCTAAAGATTCTTTAAAAATTTTCTAATCAAAGTTCCTTAAATGTTTTTACTTCATTAAATTGATAACAGATGGTAGTACTAACTATTTTTCTGCTCGTTTAAATAGAATACATTGAATGCAAGTGAAAAAAATACTAGATTTAGGCGTTTGCACTATGCAAACGGCGCCCCTTAAAGGGTTAAACACTATCAAATATTCAAAAATTCCAATACACTCTCAACAGAAATTCTAGACTTTCCTATGAACCGGGAAGAAAATATGATTTCAGAGAACAAAGTTTCATCATATTTAGGTTTCATCATACTTAAGTGTCTCCATGGCCTTTAGGTAGCCTAGTCATAGCATTCTGGTTTCTGGTGCCGAGGTTGCTCGGATCGTATCCCGACCAACGCCACTAAAACGCCTTTGTGTCTAGGTCGGAAGTGGGAGCGTTAAATCTGTCCATACAGAAATCAATGTTGGCTCTACCTAAATAATCGGTGCTCCCATAATAAAGTAGCCATCAGAAACAACGATGAATGACAAAACGCGAAGTCTCATGGTAAGTGCCTCCGCATTGGACAACAACAAAAAAATGGTAAAGTCTCCATGATGTAGGCAATTACCATCAAATATCTTTAAACGAAAATAAATTCTGTTAGTTAAAAAATTATTCCTTTGAATATTTTACTGTAAAATGTTAAAATGCTTTAAAGGATAAATACCGTTGTTATGCAAAACGTGAAAAAGGAGAAATTTCAATATATCCTTTATTTAAAATATTGTATTATAGATGAAAGCACTTTTGTAGCCAGAATTAGTATCTTTATGCATTAAAGTTTGCTTGATTTATCAATAGAATTTTCTATAGGTAATGCTTAATATGTTTTAATAAATTATGTGCTAAACTACATATGCAATATTTCCTAGAGTAATTGCAGTTTCATGAATAGGAAAGGATGCAGACAATAGTTTATCAACAATGAAGAGGACAAAAATTAAACAGCATTCCAGAACCAGATACAAAATATTCCGATTTCTTTGAACACAGCACTTCAGTTACTTATTGAAATTTGAGTAATCTTCATTTTTTTTTACAGTAAGAAAATCAGTTTTTACGAAAAACATAATACCGTAAAATAAATTTCGAGTAAAAAAATGATAAATTTACAGCTCTCTGCAACGTTACGAAATTTGTATAATGAGGACTTTCCACAAGCCACTTATATTTACAAATATTGAAATTTAGAAGAAGTAAATTAAATTCATGACATATTTAATATTCCGGCGAGTTATTTTTTGTTGTGGACTTTAACTTAAGAATTTAATTATACTTAAAATACTCGTATCTTTTACAAATTAAGGAAATAATGATATTTTTAAATTTTTGGTGTAACAAAGTTTCTTGATAGTTATGATTAACAAATGTCATCCATTGCAAAAAGTAAATTTGGATATCAGAAAAATAACAATTGTATTAATAGGTCTTTTGATTTAGTGCATAAGTCTTAAACTCTGGAAGCTATTTACCCCACTTCTGCCCTTTTTTTTTTATTTATTCTTTAGCTTGGGTGAATTTTGATTTAGGTTTGAATTGAAACTTTTACTCCTACTTAAGATCTATATATACAAGTATAAAACATAAAATTGGAATATTTGGTGGGTAGTTTTTGCTAGACTAAAAACGAGAGATATATAGATCAAGATATCAGAAAGATGTAGCGAAAAATAAATAAATTGAAATGTTTATACTTACATACTTTTGAAAACATGCTTTTGAATGGGACATATGTAATTTACGCTGGCGATGATTTTATGTATACTTGCACTGATATGTTTAAAGGCCTTAACTCCAGCTGTTGCTTGTTTGTTACGTACGGCCTTCCTTTATCGAAAACGAACTAAAACTGGAGTTAGGGCCAGTATAAATTTCAATATAACTTATCACTGAATTGGATTTAGGGCTTTTTAATGTCATCAAAAGGTGCATTTTTAGACCGATTTGATAACGCTATAAAAAAGCATTTAGAAAAAGTTGGAGTTAGGGCCTTTTAACTTATCAAGAAAGTATATGCGGTCACAAGTGGTTTACATTACTAGGCTCTTTTGTATCTCTGCAATTGCAAAATAAATGTATTTTCAGCCATATTACAAAATTTCTGTCTATAAAATATCACAACCTTATTAGAAGTCATGAATTATGCATTTTTACGTTCTTCTCAACTTTGATATAAAATATTAATTCATTAGAAAGGGATGAAAAATTTCAAGGTTAAAATAATTTTTTTTCCTTTTAACTTTTCTTTTTATAGGTCATACATTGACCATTCCTTAAACTATAGCTTCAAAATATGTTTACATTTGGCAATTAAGTGTAGGTAAAATTAATATGTATTCGTTTATCGCTCATAATTGTTACTTAAATATTACATTATTTATAAATATTCATCCTGAGTTTGATATAATAAGCATAAAAATGAAGCTTTAATCGTGCATTCATTATAATTTACTATATATAGTTCAGAAATAACATTATGCAGTTTTATTCCAACAAAATATCTGTGAAACGCTGTATAAAATTTTGTCATATATTGAATTATGCTTTCTTTCTAGAAAACTAAAAACATTAAAGTTACTGAGTAATGTAGGACACTGAATTCTATACATTTCCTTTAAAACATTGTGAGATGACTTCTCTAAGGGGCAAAATGTATGAAATGTTAGGTTCTGGTATTTGCCAATAATTACTAGCATTCTTTTTGGACAATAGATAATATATTTCGGATTTTTTTTCCAACACGGCAGGTACTTTATCCTGAGGCCATTGATCCATCATCACCCTCGAAGTCGTTGGCTACTTTGATATGTTATTATGACACTCTATAGGTTACCTAAGACAGCTATCTATGAGGGAAGGACACGGGTGGTCGTCGAAAACAGGTTTCTTCCATATCATTAGCTATCTGAAGTCTTTAAACGGTACTGAACAAAACAAAGCTATCATGACTTTCGATACCATAGCTCGAAAATACCTTTTAGCCTGGGGGTTGCAGAAACAGATACTCCAATTTAAATGCGCTCCAACAATTTGCCCTTTTTGCAAGGTCTGCAAGGTGTGGCATTTTACGCTGTTCCCCCCAAAAGCACGATGCCCTTAGCTTCATTACTGCTAACTGACAGTAGAATAATACATACACTATATTATCTAAAAACATACCGGTAGCCAGACTTGTTTTTTAAGGTTTATGAAGCACATTCGCAAATACCAATAATACTGATAGGTTTTTCCATTTTTTTTGATAACCATCTATATATATATGTATATATATATATATATATATATATATATATATATATATATATATATATATATATATATATATATATATATATATATATATATATATATATATATATATATATATATATATATATATATATATACCTCAATGGTTGCAAGTTTTGTGACGTCAGTCATCTTGCGGTTACAAGTTCTTAACTTCCACTCTGACTAGCGCCAGGCTTGGTGTTCTTTGGTTAAGTACTTTTATTCAAACTTAATTCAATTATTAATCAATTCTTCTGTTAATAATGGATTGTACGGTGTCTGAGTGTGTTTATTTTATAGATCATACTCTTCGGAAACAATCCATTCGTTTTTAGACAGTATTGACACCGCTGATTAGGAAATGCTGTCAAAAACCTTATTCATACTTTTGTTTTCATGTTGTTTGTTCCTGGCTGCATGTAGCTTTAGAGCTATTACTGGTTTTCTCTTTCATCTTATTCTTATTTATATATATATATATATATATATATATATATATATATATATATATATATATATATATATATGTGTGTGTGTGTGTGTGTGTGTATTTTATGCATACATAAAACCAACTACATAGTACTTCAATAGATACTTTACATCCAACTATATTTGAAAAGATCAATAATTTCAGTGCAGAAATACTCATTTGTGATGATATTCGACGAAGAAAAAAACGTATCCTCTGATCTAAGCAGATTAAAAAGGTATGATCCGTCTGGGAATACATAAGTTTCAAACAAAAATGCCTCAGATATAAAGTTTCATATTTTCATGATGAATGTATATTAAATCTTAGAAGATGAAAGAAATTTAAGCCTTTGATGTTTCTTTTTTCATTTGCGAACTGTAATGAGTTCGTAAATATGTGCGATATACGCAAGTTCAGATATGGGGCCACATGATTTTTTTTAATGCTTTTTTTTTGCTCTAACTAGTAATTTTTTTAATATGCTCATATGAAAATTTTGATGAGATATTTCTGTTGTGTTGCCAAAGATATAATTATATCGCATTCCGAAATTGATGATAAACAGATATGAACTGTCAACATATGTATAATTATATTCCAGAAATTCATTTTTACTTTCTACTTTCGCAATTTACTGTATTGTCATCTAATTTTAATAAGTTTCATTACCCTGGTCAAATATTCATGATGTTATAAATTTATTCATTTAGAATAGTGGTTATTTATTTCATCGACTGCGAGTAAAGCGTGAAAGTTTATTAGTTTTTTCTATAATATTTAATTTCGGAAAAGTATTGATAACTGTAAATTTAGTGGAATCTGTCTGCTAAGAGGTGAATACTTTCAAAGATATTAGCTGGCATTACTAAACAGTCAGAAAACAATAACCTTTAAACAATATTTTGCGAAAAAATCACTGTTTAATGTTTGAATATTACGTACTTGAAAAAGTTTATTTTCATTTTATATAGTATGTACATCAAAATTCAAAAAGTTATAAAGATGGAGCTGCTCCCATCTTTCTGCGGCCAAATCTATCAATATATCTATAACAAGCTCAGAACTCCCGATACTTTAAACTAGAGACGACCTCCCTTACATGTCTGATACAAAGCACAACAACCCAGAGAAGCTCTAGAAGCCTATGATTAAAGGAGTCCGCTGAAAAACTAAGATCTTTAATACCTGGATTTACTTTGTCTGGTTTCTGCGGGATTATGCACAATAACAACAACAAAAAACCTTTTCAGCATTTAATGCAATTCTTAGTATATGATAACATTGATAGTTCAGCAGATAGACTTCAAAAGCAATATACTTTTTTTTGCATTCGGATTGAAATTGAATGCTCAAAAATACTGATATGTTAGAAAATACATTTAAATTTTTCAATCACTGATCTTCCTACACAGTGCAGAGGGCTGTGACATTCGCTCCAATAATCGGTGAAATCAGTCTTATGTTCATGCGTATATGTTTATTAAACCATTAAACCATAAATAGTACCACACCCTTTAAAAAGTATTTAGTAGATACTGCTGTTTACTACAAAATCCCTTCATTTCTCGGAGTGAGTAAAATCCCCTAGAACTCCCCATTCCTGATATTATGTTTAATAAGATTTAACAAAATTGTAAATTTTTAGGTTCACTAGCTAACCGTTTTTTTTCCACGACAATGTGATTAACAAGTTTTACTTGAAACAAGGAAACATTTGTATTATCATCTTTAATTTACCGTGTAATATCTTTGCAATCTAACCCCTAATTTCTCCAGAAAAGTGTGATGTGATATTCTAATCTATGATAATCTATTCACAATAGATTTTTCTTCATAAAGTACGGAAGTATCTATTAGTAATCTAATATTTTCCGAGACAAACGGTAACAAATAAATGTAGGAGTATTTTAAACTTAAATATAACTATAAGACTGAATTAAGCTAATTTTTTTTTTATCATAAACGGATCACTATTAACACCATGTCCTGTCTGAGGATCTTGAATTTACACAGCGAGTTCTGTGTAAATATATAATGTGGACAAAAATGATTGTCATTCTTTTTTTATCAATATACATCTGTGATTCTAAGCATATTCTACACCCAAATGAGACATGCATGGCATTTTTCACTTTTTGGTGTGGATATTATCCACATCACTACCTAAGCCGGAAATCCTATATTGGCCAATCTGTATAAATAAAACATTTCCGTAACTGACCGACTCACTGACTCACTGACATACAACGCACAGACCAAACCGCTGGACCTAAAGGGCTGAAATTTTGCATGGCGATTCTTCTTATGGTGTAGGGGTGCACTAAGAAAGATTTTTGAAAAAATCTTCTTAGATTTTTTAAATTAAATTTTTAATCTGCTTTTGTAAGTTTTTTTAAGTTTGCATTTAAAATAATAATTTGAGGGATATAAAATTTATATGACGAGGAAAATTCCTTTAAAATGAAATCTTTTTCGAACATTCTTATGGTGTAGGGGTGCACTAAGAAAGATTTTTGAAAAAATCTTCTTAGATTTTTTAAATTAAATTTTTAATCTGCTTTTGTAAGTTTTTTTAAGTTTGCATTTAAAATAATAATTTGAGGGATATAAAATTTATATGACGAGGAAAATTCCTTTAAAATGAAATCTTTTTCGAACATTAACCTCGATTTTCTGATTTTGGGGAATTTTTAAGATTAATTTTTAGAATTTAATTTATTAAACGCTGATCACGTGATTTCTTTTTCTGGTACTTTAAATAAATTTATCGTCACGTGCATAACAACTAAATAGACATTTTTTTCTTTCTTCTGCAGCAGACGATTGGATATTATCCAAAAAATATAAATATCCCTTACGACTTTTTTATAAATATATATATATATATATATATATATTACATCAATTGTATACATTGATCGTCGTATCTATTATAAATATATATATATATATATTTTTGTCATTAATTGCATACATTGACCGTTGTATTTAATTTGAATGTACTCTGTAGCGAAGTGCGGGTTTTCAGCTAGTATAATATAAACTAGCTAACTCATGGCACAACAGTCCGAATTGCTTTTCAGCACTGTAGACCAAGACCTGCGGTGCCCATCTCCGCTTTCATGACCGTGGCCTTGGGGTGCCATATAGCATATGTCTCGGTCAGGTGGTCAACCTGACGCGGCACCCCCAGAGTTAGTTCCCAAGCATGCTTGGTCCTCCTTTTACCGACCCACTCAAGGGATGAAAGGCATTTATCGACCTTGCCCAGTCGCAGGGTCGAACCCTGGATCCGTGCTGTGGCAGCTTGATGCTTTTAACCACTCCGCCACAGGGTGTCCAATATAATATAAATGCTTGTAAAATAGAGAAAATATGTATTGAACCAAAATTAATACATGCCCAGTTACTCGCAACAGCCCTGTAATCAATACCCGAAGAGTGTTTAAATACATTTAATTCAACTTCTTAGCCTCAAAGAAAAGTTGCAGCCATTTTTGAAGTAAATATATCTGAAAATTTTAAATCCTGTAAATACGACAAAACGCTCTAACCCCCGAAGAACGAATCGAATTAAAAATATCCCAGACATTTTCAGTTCATATTCCCTAAAGCATTTTATTTCAAAGTTTTACAAGCCTAGAAGAATCGTATTAAAATATCACAATATTTAGTCTACCTATTTAAAGAAATATGTAAATTTATGAGTGAATATACAAAGGCGAATCAACGATACTTTTATAATTGTTGACATTATGTACAGACCATAATTTCTTTTTTAAGCTGAAATTTTTTCTATAATTAACTGTTTCAGTCAGATAAGTGGTACTTATATTTGTAAAGACTTATGGAGTTAAAATAGAACATACACCCACAGTTCACATTTAAATAACTAACTTTTCAGATTTAGAAATGTCAGGTTTTTGCGAGATATGGCGGTGCCTTGATTTGAATGCCTTGAGTTTAATTCCTTCCGAGCCGGAGCTTGTAACTCGAATTACTCGTATGTCAAATCAATTTTCCCCACTCTAATGAATTGGAATGCCATTATTTCCATTCTTCTCCCTCCCATAAAAAAACCCCTCAATTTTTGTTACACTTTTTAAATAAGAAAAATGCCTTTTTAAACACCAAATATTGTAAAGAAACACAATACAATAGATTGTACTGCAATAAATTGGTTTTTTTTAAGTATAATGTACTCTACTGGCCAAAAGTATTGCAAGTTTGAGGATATCTAATATTTTTTAAAGAATAAGACCGAAAAAATAATATTTTTTCAATATGTAACTGATATTTTTTAATGTCAATATGTTAAATTAGTTTAAAGACGAGATATGATTAAGTTAATGAACAAAAATAATTATTGGATTTTATAAAAAAAAAATAGCATACAGGAAATGTACAGGTTATCAGAAATCGGCAGCCATTATGGTTCCCTGGAATAAAATGAAATAAAAAAACAATTTAAAGTTCTTCTGAGCAAAAAAGATAATAAATGAGTATAATTGAACAGAAAAGCATTTAATATGTTGTTGGACCGGCTCTGTCTTGGACCGGCTCTGACCACAACAATCACTCTTTTAGGCATGGAATCCACAAGGTTTTGTAACACTTCTTTCGGAATTTCATGGTGACAAATTTTAATTATTTTTTCCTGAATCTCTCGTTTTGTTCTGGGATGATTATGACGTATTTTCCTTCGAATTATACTCCTTAAATTCTCAACAGAATTTAAATCTCGCGAGTTTCCTGGCCATGGGAGAACATTAATACCATGTTTAGCAAATTCAGCTTTAACCTAAAATAAGAAATGTTTCGATTTAGAGTTCAGAATTGAACTCTAAGGCAATTTTATTTAATTTCAAAGCTGTTCTTGCCTTTTTCGATGTATTGCAGGGTGCTAGGTCTTGCTGAAATATCCATTTCTGCCTTGGGAACATGTCATGAGCACTAGGAAGCAATCGATCCTTCAGAACATTAATATACTGGTCACTCTTCATAGTTCCCTGTACAAAATGGAGTCGTCCATTTGACTTATATGACATGCAACCCCACACCACTCGGCTTTGAATTGCAGTTGCGACCCATTTCCTATGGTCCTATGGTCCATTTGGCTTTCTGGGTGTTTTGCTGTACGAACCAGGCAGTCTGGACTCATGCCAAACTTTGTGGATTCCATGCCTAAAAGTGTGGCTGTTGTGATCAAAGCCAGAGGCGGCGCAGCAACATATTGAGTACTTTTCGGTTCAGTTACACTCATTTATTATCTTTTATGCTCAGAAGAAATTGAAATTGTTTATTTATTTCATTTTATTCCGGGGAACCAAAATGGGTGCCGATTTCTGATAACCTGCGCATTTTTTGTATGCTATTTTATATAAAATTAAATAATTAATTTCGTTCAATAACTTAATCATATCTTGTCTTTAAACTAATTTAACATTTTGACTTTAAAAAATATCAGTCGCATCGAAAAATATCATTTTGGAGGGCTTATTCTTGAAAAAATGTTAGATTTCTCAAACTTGCAATGCTTTTGGCCAGTAGTGTACATCTTTTACTGTGGAGATCTGGCGACTTGAAGATGACTCCGGAAGTGGAGGAGAAAATATGAACTGAATAATTGAATCTTATTTGCTGCTTTTTGCCCTTTTCGACACGCTTTCCTCACTTTCATCTGCAGGGCTTTTCGATAAAAATTGTCCAATGGGGTTTGCTTCATCCCCCACCTTTCAGAATAATTTTGAAATGCGAGATGGACGCTGTTCGATTTCACAGGGCAACTCAAATGCGGGCAGAGCGAGCTGCCCCGCATGATAATTGTTGAGAAATAATCTCTCGGTTTAAGACTGGAAAGTAGTCTTAGAATTATATGTATATAACTGTATAAAAATTGCACATAAAGTTTGCAAATACCATATGTTTCTCGTGTCCTCATTGGACGAGAATGTAAAATGGCGTTCGTTCCGCAAACTGTCGGTGGGGTATCTGAAGGTGGCTCGTAACACGAATTTTAGCTTTAACTGAAGGTAAAAAAAGACCGAGAGACTACCCCATAACTCAAGCAACTCGTACCACTATAAAGGATTGTTATATACTTTCTCCAGAGTTTTGTAACAAGCATCCAGTATCTCAGAAATATCCATACAAATTGCCAACATTCTAAAATTTCTTGAAAATGCCTGCTGAGGATATTGAATTTGACAATCTCCGTAACTGTCGAATAGTAGTTTTTAAGAAAGATAGGTTCTAAACAATCCATGCATGAACCAAGTTCTGGATTGCGATAACTTGATTTCATAGGGATTGTTTTTTCATGGAAATTTAAGTATTCTAAGATTTTATTTACATATACCGAAATGCGGCGGATGGGGGGGGGGGGTGATATATTGCTGCATAAGTCAAAGAGAGCAGACAACAGGTACAATCTTGACGTAAGGATTACAATGGGTTAAAACTACTTCCGATAGGTTTATTGGAGTCTTAGGGCCTGTTCACATAGGAGTCCGTTGCGTTGCGTTAAGGAAAAGATGACGTTGAGTCGAAAATAAGCCAATCATATGCCTCCAAACGATTAGCAATGAAATTTTCAACGCCTATGATTGGTTTATTTTCGTCTCAACGTCATCTTTTCCTTAACGCAACGCAACAGACTCCTATGTGAACAGGCCCTTAACATATTAAATGTGATGAATTTGAAATAATTAGTACGATTATGTTAATCCTCTCTTTTACATGGCCAGTAACTATGGTAAATCATTATATTCTATGAGGGTTTTGGGTGTTACGATGACATCAAAAGCTGGTTAAGCGTAAATGTTCCAGTCATCCAAACGCCGTTGACATGATGCAGCTAAAATGGCTATCTCTACTTCAGCGAAACTACAACTATCCTCAGCACGAAGTAAACTTTTATATTACCTCTTCCTTAGACATTAACGATTCTGAGATGTGAAACGGGTGTGCAGTTTTGGACCTTCCGTTTGGCGTGTTTGCAAACGTGCATATATTCATGCTGAATAGTAGTCCATCTGACACACATGTTCCGTTTCATTACTCTTCTCGTAAGAGTCGTGACCGCACATATTCATTGTATGTATGCGTCTGACGGAATGGGAGATTTTAACGTTTGGGTCGATATGGTGGATTTATGTAGGGTGAATGGATAGACGGTATTCGGTGTTTCCGTCAGTACTGTTGTGATCTCATATATGAGTGATTACATCATAGCTTTTCATCCGATGTCATCGGGATTGTAAACGTTCATTCATCTCTGCACCATTCTGAACAAGCATTTTCCTTCATTTTAACTTTTGCTTCTGCGATCGGATTTACACGGGGTCCAGCCTAAAGGTACCATGACTTATTTTTACGGAACTACTCATTAGAATTAAAATATATATATATTTTAACAGAAAGAACATCTCACTAAGTTTCAATATTAATCATAGATTTCTATCATAGTATCATAGATTTCGATGTGTGCACCTTTTGTGGCACGACTAACTTCTAAATGGTAGTCCAGTTCTCTCCAAGTGTTTCGTAGCATATCAGGAGTTATTAGACTTTTTTGCTTGGGGATTCATTAAATCCGTTGTGTATAAGCGAGAAATTGAAACCGTGGATGAGTTGAAGAAGCGCATCATTCAAGCAATTCGTGTAATAACTCCTGATACGCTATGAAACATACGGAGAGAACTAGATTCCAATTTAGGCGTTCGTTGTGCTACAAAAGGTGCACATATCAAAATCTATGATAGTATGATCGAAGTCTATGATTGATATTAAAACTTGGTGAGAAGTTCTTTCTATTTAAATATTTTTAAAAATTTCTAATGAGTAGTTCCGTAAAAATAAGTCATTAATTTTGGATACCTTTAGCCCGTTACATCCTGTATTTTATTTGATTGGTTCCTGTATCGTATCAACCGTTTCGTCATACGCCGCTCACATACACTGGTTAGCGTCGTGAGCTTCCACACAGCGGATTAGAGATCAAATCCTTATTTAGGCTTGGTCATTACCGTGTTGTTACCTCCTAGAGAGAAATGCTGCCTCTTCTAAATGGAGTTCTCATAAAGTAGCCAGCAAGGTGAATATCTCACGACAAGTGCCTTCGTTTTAGAGAAAAAAAAAATAACCTTCAACTTATTATTCGATGTGGTGTCTCGTACTGAAATATTCAATTTTAATACCGCCTGTTCGACTCGCAGTTTTTGAGGTTTCAACTTTGCTTTAACTATCAGATTTATTTATGTTTCTAAGTCAGATTTCTAATTGATTTATTTCAATTTGTATATTATGCCCGACTGACACGTTATGAGGATATTTGAAGGCCTTACTTGAATAGTGGTGCAACTTCATTATTGTTCATTTTGAGATACAGAGCCTAAAAGTCGAATGAGGGCTGAGAAATAACTGCGGAAGTCTGATTTGTAATGCCCTCCGTTGGCAGCAGAAATAAGCTGATGGTGTACCAGTTTAAAAATAAGATAGAAATGGCTTGTATGAACATGAAAGTGAGGCTAACTCCATTTTTTCAAAAATTGGAGTTGGTCCACTATTCAAATAAGCCCTTCATTTACTAACGTTTCAAACGAAAAGTACTAAACAAAATCGATGACTCCGAGTCTTGTGAGGAATCATCTGTTTCGTTTAGTACTTCCCGATTATAACGTCATGGAATACCCTCTGACAGAATGTACAAATACTGGATTTTTGGCAAGTTCAGATCTGTTCCAGACACACATAAATACATGCGGTATGACCTGCACCAACCATAACTTAGGTAAGTGCGTATAGATCTGTGAAAGAGAAAAAAAAAATGAGTGCTATTTTTGAAATAGCCAAATAAACTGCTACTAATCTCCACCAATTTCATTAAAAGTCATTTTAAATTCGGTAAAGATGGTACATTAAATGAAAAATCCCGGTGGCCAGAAAAAATACCTTTTTTTTAAGATTTACATTGTTCGTTGTAATAAATATCTATAATAACCTCTTTACGAGTATTTAGGCTTTTCTATTGAAGACTGGTAAATAAGAGTTAAAACCAAGTAAATCTCCAGTACACATCGATTAGTAATTTGCATTTACTGTTAAATAAAAATTTGCTTTAGTGAGAATTTTCCATAAATGAAATTCTTTTAATCCGAAGGTAAATATGTCTTCAGCTTATAGAATCGATTACTTTTTCGAAATAATAATCTTTAAAGAAACCACACTTATTTCCGGCACAGGCTTAGTAAAAAGTATAAATAACAAACTTAGTATTAGATATTACATTTATATTATGTTCTTTAAGGATTACATTTTCGAATCTCAGAATAAGAAAGAAAATTTTACTGAACAACAAGTTTTTTTTTCCTTCTGTTTATTATTATTATCATTAGTATTATTATTTCTAAGATAATATGAATAATCTTTTAAGTATTGTAAACTAGTTGAAAAACTATCTAAAATATTAATAGCAGTAAATGCGTTAGAATTTTAAAAATCCATTACTTCCCAAAGGTTTTGTTTGTTATATGAGATTCTGTGAAGTTTTATTCTTTTTTAAAACTAAAATTGTGCTCTTTTGAATGGAAGAATTTAATGTATAAAAAGGTTGTATTTCAAAGAGCATCTTAGCTAAATAATGCATAATTTTTATTGCTTATGGATTTCTATAAAGCTCAAAGAAAATGAGTAACGCAGGGAAAAATTCTGCTTATGAATTACTTATGAAATTGACCTAAAATTTTTTTATGTCTAAAGAAGACCGAATTTCCCGTTTTCTGATTCCAGGTCTTTTAATATTTTTCTCACGAAGTTTTTATTTGGACCTTGTTTTTAGGTAAATTTATTAGGCATGGACCACTGACGACATAGCGTGGACTATATGCAAGAGGCATAGTCCTCGTATTCGGCAAAAATTATTTTATTCCAATATAAAAGTGGTTAGCATCATCTAAGTTGAAATTTATGTCTATTGCAAGGCCATTTATGATGAATCTTCAACAGGGAAAATATAAATTTGTAATCAGTTGAATGTTCATTTAGCGAAAAGGATGTTATTTGAGCCGTTCACTACACCAATCGATTAACTGCATAAAACAAAAAATGGAGAAATTCGGCTAAATTACGAACATTATTTTTTAAATTTCCCTTTATAATATAAATTCAAATAAATATTATAACAATACCATTTGGTATAAGGGTAATAAACTGTAATAACTAACTATATAACTTACTTAATAATTACTTTAAATAGCTTCTGAAATAAATTATTTAGCATTCAATAGCCGAAAACATTTTGTCGTTTAATGGTGTTAATCTTTATTATTTGGGAAAATTATTATAAATATAAAATGCTATGACTGAACCAAGTTCTTTGACAGTTAAATTTAAGATATTTCGAAAAATGGAGTTCATCTATTTGTTCAGTGAACGGTTCATTTGTCGTTCAAAAAGTAACTGACAATATTGATTAATTATTTTTCTTGTTTGCTTTGATATGAGTCTGAAAAGCAAATATAGAATATGTATTTTATGCCAGAGGTATGTTCTTACCTCCAATTTTTTTTATTCCCTATATACACAGAGCATCTTCGCAGTAGTTTGTTTGAATTTCTAACCATGCCTTAGGCAGGAGCATAAATTAAACTCAAAAACATTCTCTATTTAAAGTTGCTTGTCGAGCAATCCTGAATAATGCAAGATCTGTAGATTAGGGGAGATTTAGAACAACTATAGTATTTGGCACAACTGTAGTACAATTATGGTATTAGGACTTAAGCCGTTTAACGATTCCATACTGTTTATTTGATAACTGTTTGAAATCCCAAGAATATGCTAAATATCTTTTACTTTATCATTCTGTACTAAAGACGATTATAATGTACACTCATGGACAAAATAATTAGCGCACCAAGAAATAACTGCGGGATCGTAACGAAACTTGCAATGAAGGTACATGTCGGGGAGATATGCACATGATTAGAAATGCAGCGTGATTGCGCATTACGTATAGCCGGTAGAGGGCGTTGAACATCGTACTCTGTGGAGTATAAAACATGTAACTAAAGCTTGTTTGAGTGTGCTGAATCATTTACAAAGGAAGAGCTGAGATAGACATGCCATTACGCCGTGTTCGAAGACAATATAAGCAGTTGTAGCAGTTTGAGAGGGGGAGAATCGTCGGGATGATGGAAGCTGGGTGGTCAGCTAGGCGAGTAGCTCGTCAATTAGGCCGCTCTGATTGTGTTGTGAGGAGGTGTTGGGACCAGTGGACCCGAGAGATGTCATGTACACGAAGACCAGGCTCAGGACGCCCTCGACAGACCAGTCGTCGAGAAGACCGCCACATCGTAAGAAATGCACGCTTACAGCCAACTGCTTCATCGGCCGCCATCCAGGCACACGTATCACCTTCACTAGGGGCCTCCTGCAACCACATGTGTTACCACTCATGCAACGGCTCCCAGGAGCCATTTTTCAACAAGACAATGCTCGGCCTCATACGGCAAGGGTGTCACAAGACTGTTTCCGCACTGTTACTACCCTTCCTTGGCCTGCCCGATCCCCAGATTTGTCTCCAATCGAGCATATCTGGGACCATTTGGGACGACGAGTTGGGCATCCCACGAATTTGAACGAACTAGAGGCGAGGTTACAGCAAATATGGAACGAAATGTCTCAAGACATCATACAGAACTTGTATGACTCAATGCCCGATCGTATCGCATCGTGCATTCGCGCTAGAGGGGTTCAACGGAGTATTAACTCCTCCGTTCTTTTGCCTTTTTCTCTGAAATAAATTATCCTTTTTCTTTGATTTTCTTATCATTTACTTATATCAAAGTAGTCATTACGCATGTAAAATTTCGTTTCATTTTGACGACTCCTTCTTGGTGCGCTAATTTTTTTGTCCATGAGTGTATGATAACATAATAATAATAAAATTTTTTTCTTAAATATTTTTCGAATTTTCTACCGTAAACCATGAGTAAGTGTAAGAGGCTTTGTTCGCATACGGGTTATAACTCTGATACAGTGACACATTGATATATTCGCTAGAGAGAGAGATTTCGTATAAAAAAGGGATTTAAAAACTTCCCGTTTTGAACAAAAAATCGCAGTCCCTACGGGTTTTAGATTTATTTTGAATAACTATGAAATGTTGACATGAGCATTAAGATATTTTCCTAGCTAGCATTTTAGTAACGATTGATGATCCATGCACAAGAAAAATTCTTATCTTGCGATTTTAGGTAGTAAAATATTCTTTACTGTGAGCTAACCGGTTTAGTGTTAGGTTAATATGTCTATTGCTCAGTTTTATCAGTTTAAATTCCACTATACATTATTTTCTCCTCCATTCAACAAAAGAAATAACAGCCAGACTTTTAAAAGACGGGCCGACATAAACACGGAAAGTGTTTCTCCCTTAAAAGACATTAGATGAAGTGTGAGCTGTCTTTACACCTTGTCGACCCAGTGCCTATCAAGTTTCATGTATGAAAATATTTTACACCACATAATTTCATCGAGGTTTATTCCAGACAGTGAGGCAAATAGAAGCCAGTGTACGATTTAGTCAGTAAAAAATTTTCTTAGACAAAATGTTTCCAATTTCGCGTAGTTTTGTTCAGGGGGGGATTTACTAAGACAATTTTCATAGGACATGGGACTTGTTATATTCGTGTTTGCACATTGTTAGCTGTATTGGTAACTCGATAAGTAGAAAAACTGATGTTTGTGATTGAACTATATTTCTAATGATTTTATGAACAATTTCAAGACAGGACTCCAAGCCACAAATAAATAGTTACGTATAATAGTTAATTCCTTTAAACCGTTATACAGTTATTACAACGATGAAAGTTTTATCGTTTATTTATTTCTTCTGAAACATTTTCTTGCTTTTCACTATACACGAGTGTGCACAGTCCCTTTCAGATATAAAAGTTATAGCATAGCATTCATATGGATATTTCCTTTTCAGAATGGATGCAAAAATAGTATTAAATGAGAGAAATAGCATTCATCATTCGAATATTAACACAATTAGCTCTAATTTAGGAGAGAGTATTTGTACGATCCTATTTTTTGTAGGGAAATGCTTTAAAACTCACTAGTTTGATTTTTTATCTTTGTTCTTTTGCATTAACGTAGCTGTAAGATATCTATTAAATGTAACCATTCGAAATATAGCCAAGTGGCGACCACTTGGAATACAGAAAGAGCCGGAGGCTGGCATTACAATAGAGATTCTGATATTAACTGAGTTATAAAACTTCAACATTTAATGTGATATAGCTTACATGCCTTGTTATAACCACAGTTTCTAACTACAAGATGCTTGTAGATATTCTGGGATTGCATGTTTTTATATCTTGTTATAGCTACTTAACCTCTACCATTTTCTCTTCAACAGAGACGATTTTGCAACTTTTCCTCTTCATTCTTCCTCGGAAAATATTTTCCCGAGGAAGAATGAAGAGGAAATGATCTCTTGAATAGCGTATAAAAAGTTGCAAAATTCTTGACTAATTCAGAAGTAACAGATGCAGCACATCGTCAGACTACTGAGTAAGAGCAAATTAGTTAGATAATCATATGTATATGTGATTTGGTCTTGAAGAAACGGACTGAAGGCTAGTTAATTAGTTATTTGAGTCGAGTGATTGACAAAAAAAAATGACTGGGAAACAACGAATTTTCAATTCTAAATCAAAGTGGAGTAAGTTTGAGTATGGCCGTTACCATTAAGTCAGACAGTTACCAATTAATCAGTTATTTGAGTCGAGTGATTGACAAGAAAAAATTGACTGGGAAACAACGAATTTTCATTTCAAAATCAAAGTGTTGTAAGTTTGAGTAGGACAGTTGTTTGAGATTCATGAGGATTTAACTAAGTTATCAGCAAATCGAGGTAACACTCATTTAACTCGAAGAAGTACACTGATTATCAAGAATTAAGGAAAAGTCACAAAAATAGCGAATACTCAAAAAGTTAGGCGTAGAATTTAATGAGGCTTATACACATTATACAACACATTCGTAGATACGAAATAGCATAAAAAGAAATCGCCAGACAATTATGGTGTTATAGAAATTAGCATATGTATACAATGAACAAATCGAATGTGTCAGTTTGGTATAGGAACAGTACCTTTAATATGGCGTATGATCCCCCGGAGAACCAATACAGCACATACAGCGATGTGCGATGCTGCCAATTATGCGGTCTATGAGTTCAGTAGGAAGTGAGAGCCATTGCTTTTGCAAAGCAGTTGAAAGCGTGGCTAGAGTCCTAAGACGAGAATTGAGAGCAGATATACGTCATCCTAAAACGTCCTAAACATGCTCGATAGGATTTAGGTCCGGGGATCGAGCTGGCCACTCCATACACTGGATTGTTTCCTGCTTAAGATAAGCATCCACGATGCGAGCCCTGTGCGGTCTCGCGTTATCGTCCTGTAGCACGAAAGTATCACTTATTTCCCCGGCATAAGGGCGCACATAAGCATCAAGGATGTCATCTCTATAGGTGTTAGCATTCACATTTCCACGGGGAAAGACAAGGAGGTCTGTGCGTCCACCCAAAGAGATACCATCCCAAACACAGACACTGCTTGATCTGTATGCATCTCTTTTCGGATGTTTGAAGGATGAAAATGAGTTACAGGTTCTCTATAATTCAAACTACGCCTAATATCGCTTTGGAGGCTAAACCTGGACTCATCCGTAAAGAGAACAGTCCTCCAATATCACGCGTCCTGTGGACATGTTAACGTGTCCACTGCAAACGTTCCCGCCTATGGCGCGACGTGAGCGGGATGCAAATGACTGGTCACCTCGTAAAAAGACCACCTTCGTGAAGCCTTCTACTCACAGTTGACGTTGATAGAACCTTCCAGAGCTTGCAACGAGGGAGGATCTGTTCAGACGGAGTTCAGACGGAGTTGCGGTTCTATTCCTTCGTGCTCATAATGACAAATATCGGTCATCGGCATTCGCCGTAGCGTATGGCCGTCCTTGGCTGCACCCCCTGCATTCCAAATTCGTGGTTAGAAATTGTTGCCAAAGTTTATGAACCACAGACGGACTCACATTTAGCCATCTGGCCACTTCTGTCTGACTTTGTCCTGCCTCTAGTCTCCTAATAGTTCGCCATTGCAGTCTGTCAAATATTCTGTCAAATGATGCCTGGAGGCCATTGTTACATTTTGGCTATGCCAGATGTCTAATCTCAGCCTCGCAGCGACAATTGTCGCCTTGCTCTGAGACATGCACTTTTATGCCCATCGCAAATGACGTATTCCGACTGTAGCGCCACTATATTGCGTAATGTAGTATTGTTCCACACATTTTACTTAACAACATATTCAAATTTTAAACAGATTGTCCTAGTTTTGAACGTGTTATCCCTCTTTTAGTGATTTTTCCTTAATTTTAGATAACTAGTGTATTTTATTTTACACTACTCAAATGACTTAAATGTAATGTGATTATAATTTAGCAAACTAGGATATGATTAACTGAAATAACAAGAAAATATAATTTTACATAAAGTCCCTAAAATAAAAAGTTTTTAATTAAAATGCTAATTTTAACATAAATATACAATGTCATTGAGCGAGTTTTAAGATAAAGAGTCTAAAGAGATATGTCTAAAGAGATAATATATTGTTTATTATTTTATTCTGTCTAAGAATTAGCTTTGCAGTTTTCACAAAATAAATCGGTTCACGGGGCCATTCTTTATTCGAAATTATCAGCGCAATCAGAACTTTAAATTTCAGGAAAAACTCAGAATGTAAAATAAAACAAGAAAATTAAATTTTATCTCGTCAACAGACTTGACATATTCCCCTATTATATTTCTTAGATAATAGAGATTAATTTTTAATGTATAAGTTATTTTATCATTGCTATGTCCTAGAATTATGCAATAAAATTATTTTTACTTTAGTCATTACCATACGAAATATATATTTCAAAAAACTTTTCAAGCGATAAGTTTTATATATTTTAATAAATTCATCGTTTTTGGGATAACTTTGAAATTTATATTTTAAAATTTTATTAATGACATGTCTTATTAACGGATAACTTTCAATATACTTATAATTTCCGATTCGAATCATATATTTCAACGGTTTAGAGTACTTCTTTGAAAACAAATTATGATATGTTTAGTTCGATTTCTTGATTTGCTATCCTTATGTTCTTTTAGGGGACCAGGGTTGCCCAATTTGGTCGGCAGATCTGTACTGTCCGTCCGGCGCCCAGGCTTATAAAAATGAACTGCTCCGAACTTGGGAAATTAACCTTCGTCTGCGTACACAGGTATTGCTACGTAGCGTCCGGTCTTCAATCTGACAAAGCGTATAGGCGAGAGCCGTGGTCGCCGTAATTATCGAAGTTTTTTGTTCTTTTAAAGTTTCTTTTTAATTTGATCGGTAGTTGAATTACTGAAGAATTTTTAATTTTAAACCTTTAAGATATAGTTACCTAAAATTTAAAGTAATTTTATTGTATTTTACTAAATGTACTTCACCAGTATGGAGGAAAAACAGAAAAAAACAGGATATTATGCGTACTATTAATGAGTAAGGCGAATGAATTGTTAATCAAAGGCAAGATATATATATATATATATATATATATATATATATATATATATATATATATATATATATATATATGTGTGTGTGTGTGTGTGATAATATTACTAACTACCTATAATCGCCCATTCTGTACTTCATCTCTGCCATGGTAACCCGTCCTTCTTGTCTTGACGTAAACGCTTCGCCTTCCCACATACTAACATCCTCCGCCAATTCTGGCAACCTCTCTGACCTAATTCTATTTTGGCGCTCTTTTGGGAGAGACGCTGGACTGACTGGAAGCGAATAAGATGTGTTGCTTTACTGTTTTATAAATTATTTTGTTCATGAAGCTAACTTTATTATTTTCCGGCCACGATGCAAGCTACATTTTCATGAGATGTCCAACCGGACATTTCATATATATATATATATATATATATATATATATATATATATATATATATATATATATATATATATATATATATATATATATATATATATATATATATACATAAGATTAAAAACATGCATAAAAGGATACGTTAAAGGTTTTACCAGGAAATTAAAATTCAATCACGAGAATGAAAGCTTGAAGGATTTACATGCCAAATAAAGGTTTTCAGAGGAGTTTGTTAGATATAATGGCTGCGACTTGGAGTAAGATTTTTATCCTCGTTACTGGGGAATGAAATACAAGCTTAGTGACTACTAAACCATCCTGGTGATCTGAGGAGATTTTATGTTTTGATTTGAATAACTAACATCATTCCATCACTACCTTTTGTGCTTCGCAGATTTTACTTTCGCAAGGTTTTACGTCACCTATCAAGATTTAGAACCTTTATGCTTATATGTATTATTGTTTGTGATTTATTGACGGAGCAAATTATTTAATCACAGTGGATTTTTCTAGCATATTCCATAACCTTCATTATTGAATTATCAACTGAGTGGCACAATAACCGGAGTCTTTTATAATGGAACTTTACGCTTAATTGGATAGGGTTTACAATTTCAGGAAAAGTGTTTCAATCAGTATAACAGAGGAAAGCTTATCAATCTAAGACTCATTAGTTTAAAGCCCTTTATTCCTTTGCAACTTTACTTTAATAATCAACATTTGAAGCCCCGTCTGCGTTGGGGTTAAAGTGAACAATTATGACCTTACTTTCTGTTTTCAATGTTTTTTATTGTATTAGATTAATAATTTTCTACTTTAGTTAATTTTTACTGAAGATTTGTTGTTTGCTGTTTTGGGGCGCTACGGAGGTATGTTGCAAAACGAGAACGAAACATATATCTACAAAAGGAATTTCGTTCTTTAGACGTTCTTAACTTAAACGATTGTATCGAAATCTGTAACAGAAACGGAAACGTTGTTTTGTCTTGAAAACACATTAAATCCCAAAAAGGTTTCACGTGAGTCTAAGGGACTGCATTGTGTTTCAAAATATACATCAATAGAAAAATATAACAGTACAAACATTCTTTTTTTGTCTTCAAAGCGTAAAATTTCTCCTCGTTAAACTTCAACCACGCACAAGCGTGAAATTTATCAACGTGCGACCACGGCCAACTTCATTTTCTGTGATATATTTCATTTTTTGTCTAAACTGTTTACAGTATTTTTAATGAAAACCACGAGAAAATATATTCAAACCAAAGAGAATTATATATTGGCTAAATTTTTGTATTCTGAAAAGAGTACTAGAAGATTACAACACATGATCTACTCAGATTTTTTTTTTTTTGAGATCACAATTTATCATTATAAAAATTAGCTCTGTTGATGTCAAAAATCTAGTTACATCAAATTTTCTATGTAATTTACTTCTTTTCTTGGAATGGTTCCATTTAGTGACTGTTCTAATAAATTTCCTCGCCTTACCTTAGCTTTCTTCTCTTGATTTGCTGAGATAAAGTTATACTTATGTGGCAACTCTGTTAATACTAGTACTGCTGAATTACAGCGGTATCCTTTAAGGTTTGATTCTTATGCTAAAAGTTCATCTACCTTATTTTGAACTTTAAATTGTTCGTCCCCCAGCGGTAAAAAGTTTGGTCCGTACTTGAGTATAACGTAAAATCTTGGAACCCTCAGCCACTATTTAGTGGCATCTGTATGAATTTCATCAATGTTATTCCAAAACTTTTAAACAACAACAAAAAACAAAATTATAGTCCATGTTGTTCGATATGGCCCAGTTTCTTCATGCACTGGAAATCAAACGTAAAAAACAGCACAGTAATGGGAATTAAAAAGCAATGGATTAAAAATGTAACCAAGCTGAATATATATATCCTCTGTCACAAAAAAATTATATGCACCCAGAAGACATCGAGCTACTATCACGAAACTTGGCAGGAATGTAGTCTGGTACGAGATATGCAAATGATTTAAATTTCGACGTCAATGAGACAAAGGAAAGTGCTCTATGCGCATATTAGATGCGCACCTGGGAGAGTTTAAAAGCATGATTGCTCTTGCCATAGAGTTATTCAAACAAATCTGTCGACTTGGATGGACGGTATTGTGCCTAGAGATGCCTCTGAGACGTAACCAGCGACGGTACGACCAATTGTCGGACTTAGGGAGGGGGCATATAGTAGGCCTCAGAGAAGCATGTGGGTCGAACAGGCGTATCGGCCGCCACCTCGGTCGGATGAATATGGTACTTGCTCGGTGTTGGCAACAATGGATCACGGAAGGGATAATCTACCGTCGCGGAGGGTCAGGGCGTCCCAGGAACACAAATGCGTGCAATCAGAAGAGCGGCCACGTCCGCACCAACATCGTCGCTAGAATCAGTTCGACGCCCTTTACCACCTTCCAGAAATCCGGTGGTATCAAGGGAAAACCAGTCGGAGACGACTGTCTGACGCAAGTATAAAGAGCCGACGTCCATTAAGACGCCTACCAATGAAACCAAATCATAGGCAGTGTCGATTGGATTTTTGTCAACCTCGGGCAAGCTGGAGTGTGACCGACTGGAGGCGTGTGATCTTCAGCGATCAATCCTGATTCAGTCTCAATGCTGATGACCAGCGCTTACGCGTGTGGAGGCGGCCAGACCACCGGCCTATCCGGCATTTGTTGTCGAGAGCCATACGGCGATTACACAAGGTGTGACAATGTGGGGAGCGATTTGTTGGGACACACGATCACCTCTAGTGGTCCTTCAACACACTTTGACGGCACGAAGTTACGTGGACGATATTTTAACGCCATTTGTACTGCCTATGATATCAAGTCGCCTAGGTGCCATTTATCAGCAAGTCAACGCTCGTCCACATACTGCGTGACTCGCACAAAAATGTCTTTAACGATATGACGTACTCCCATGGCCTGCCACCAGACCTCCCGCCAATAGAGCACGTCTGGGACGTGCTTGGAAGGGCACTGCAGCCGTCTAGGAATACTGGTGAATAAACTGCCCGGTTACAAAGAATGTGGCATGATCTCCCACAGGAAGTCAGAGAAGACCTCAATGATTCGATGCCACGCCTTGTTTAGCTGCCAAAGGTGGATTTACCACCTTTGGCATTTTTAACCTTTTTCAACCGATTTTTAACCTTTTTCATGCCATATCTTCTTAATAAAACGGCCTGTTCATCTGATTTTGTAATGATTTGCTTATCTCCTCATACACTACATACATGGCAAGTTTCGCGATAATAGCTCGTTTCCTTCTGGGTGCATATATTCTTTTGTGACAGTGTATATATATATATATATATATATATATATATATATATATATATATATATATATATATATATATATATATATATATATATACAGTATGCCCACTAAAGTCCCTTCCCACCCTCTTAACTTCGGAACGGCTGCTGCTATATTCATAAAAGTGGTGTCTAGGTATAGTAAAGTAGCCATGCGCTACTGAATGAAACCACCTACCACGCCACCTGGTGGAGAACTGCGGAGTTAGCATTCCTATCTCGAAAACGGAATGAGATAGGTAAAAAAGGTGATTGACAAACTTGTAGAAAATTATAGATTTAGTACGAAAAGACACCTTGTGGACATTAATGAGAAGACTACGACGGTTAAAACACGCATTTGTTTTTTCGATATTTCCTACACTGTGACGTGACAAAAGAATCCGAGAAAGAAAAAAAACAACTAATTTTGACAATATACCTTTATTTGAGATGTTCAAACTTGTCACCGTCAGCTGCAATACACATTTGGATCCTTGTTTGAATCTCACGTTGCACACGTTGGAGCATAGAGCGTGACACGTTGGCACAAGCGTCCGTAATGCGTCATTTAAGGTCCTGCAATGTTTGTGGAGGTGTCGCATACACCTTCTGTTTCAGGTATCCCCACAGGAAAAAGTCCAGTGGAGTCAGATCAGGCGAACGTGGAGGCCACTCTTCGAAACCGCCATACCGAATTATTTGGTCCCCGAGTTCCTTGACGAGGTACTGCTTCACTGGAGATCTCAGCTTTGGAATACTCAGCCATGACCACGAACATCACTATACTACAACCCCAAGAAGATGTCTCTTTTATAGCTGTCTCAGGTGAACAGGCGTGACGTTTCTTACGTATTTGCAAACTGCAAAAATTTCGAACACCAAGCGCAAGTTGCGTTGAGTTGATGCGACCCTATTTTACACGATCTACGTATTGTCTACTCCGTTTATAAAGACAATCAGTACAATATGATCGGTACAATATACCTCGCGGATGAAACCCTCGAGGTTTGAACCGCGGTCCTTTTGATTGGGGATCAAAAGCGATATACCACTGTGCACATTGCGGTGTCTCGTTTTGCCCGAAAGATAATCATTTCTCCTTTCGTTCAAGTTTCGTGACGTCACAGTGTAGGAAATCACGAAAAAACAAATGCGCGTTTTAACCGTTCTATTCTTTGCATTAATATCCACAAGGTATCTTTTCGTACTAAATCGATGATTTTCTACAACTTTGTAAATCACTTTTTTTCCCTATCTCGTTCCATTTTCGAGTTAGGAATGCTAACTCCGCAGTTTTTCACCAGGTGGCGCGGTAGGTGGTTTCATTCAGTAGCGCATGGCTACTTTACTATACCTAGACACCACTTTTATGAATATATCAGCAGCCGTTCCGAAGTTAGGAGGGTGGGAAGGGACTTTAGTGGGCATACTGTATATAAAGCAAAGTGTCTCTATGTATGTATGTATGTATGTATGTATATATCGTATACAAATCTACATTTCTTGACGTATCTGGTTGAAACTTTGTATACTTATGTTTTGAAGTTCTTAGGATAATTCTAAGATAAATTTGGAAGCTTTAAAATTTTTATAATAAATTTTAATTAATAAAAAACCAACAATTTTGAAGGGTGATAACAGTAAATGGGTGATAACAGTAAGCTGTTACATTTTCGGGAATCACCCCTATGTGTCTCGCTAACTTGCGATTGTTTACTTTCTGAAATTTGGTAGTTTGGTATATTACATATAGTTTTAGTACTTCAGAATGCTTAGTATACTGTAATTTATAATGTTCTTAATTTTATAATTCACGATGTACTTTTAAATGCATAACAATTAGTGTATCTTAACTAAAAAGAATCAGTCTAAACTTTAAGCACAGTTTTATGATTTGTGATTCACTCACAAAAATTAGCCGTAACATTGAATAAAGGTCAAAAAATCTAGAATGTTGCAAGGTAAGTGAACGTATTTACTGATTTTTAATTTAATTTTTTTGTTTTATTAAAATGTTAATTTTGTAACATTACTCCATTTGTTTTCTTTATTTCAATGGTAAGCAAAATAAAATTTCCTAGCAGTTGCCAATCTTCATTATACATAAACGTCAATTCCAGTGCCACGCACGTTAGCGTAAAATATAAAGAGATAAATGAAAAATATGCCCATGCGTTGACGTCAAACTTTATCTCTTTTGAATTATTTATTATTATTTTTAAATCTTTGTTGATCCTTATACAATACGGTATTTTAATTTTGTGGCAACATTGATTGTTGAAAACCTTTCATTTTATTTATTCATTACATTTTATTACAATTCATTCCCTTCCATTTTAATCCATTTTTTATTACCATGTTTTTGTTAACTCGCTTTCTTGTTTGTTTGTTTGTTTGTGTGTGTGTGTTTGTCCCGTACAAATCTTGAAATCGATTTTTAACTATCTTCCATACTAGCTAGACATTTGAAACTTTTAGAATAGCTCAAAACAGGATGACAATGCATTATTTTAATACTTTTAGTCATTTTTAAGCAAATTTGAATTTATTTTCAGTTAATTTGAGAAGAGTTCCGTATCCTGTGCAGCTTGGCGCTATTTGGCGCGGTTTCTGATTTTTCCGCGTTTGGCGGAAAACTCAGATTATTGCAACTTATCTAATCGACGCCATCATTTTAGCGTCACTTAGGCTTAAAACAGAACAAATAGAAACAAAATGAATTTTATAACTTTCCAGATAGCCACTGTTTGAAGAAATAATAACTGTAGAAGGGACTTTGGGTAGTCTTTTTTGATTTGCCATTTAAAAAAAAAAAGAGAGCGAGAGATCCCCCAAAAATGCAATAAATTTCCAAAAAAAACTTACGAATTTTCCTAATAAGAACTACCTAATTCATTTAAATAATCACATTAGTGTAAAAAAATAATGGTTTAAAAAGTAGTTATAGCGCCGTCTGACTGAAAAAAATTATCTGAATTAAAATAAAAAAGATTAAAATTACAAAAAGTTCAAATTTTTCAAATAAAAGAAATAAAACTAAAATAAAAATGATAAAATTTCAAAAAAAATCCACGGTAAGAATGTATTATATGATAACATTTCGTAAGATCTCATAATTATTTACAATTTTATAAAAGCTAAAACCAGTGTATTAAACATAATTTTTTAAAAATACTACAAATTTTACCAATCGGGACCATCTAGATCATTTTCTTCGTATTTCGTCAACAAACACAAACAAGAAAGCCCCATTTAAAAATACCAAACAAGAAATCCACAGTTAAAAATACACCATATTGAAATATTTATCTCCCCAAAAAAATCGCCAAATTTTCCGGCACAGGATATGGGACTTCTCCCGTTAATTTTGTTTTGTAGACTGGTGCAGCCATCTACCGCCTGTAACGAAAATTTAAACTCAAGTTAACTTCCAATCAACTTCATTTTCTTTCAAGTTGATGGGATAATTCATCAAAAAATTTTAAACAGTATTTATTAATACATAGAATTTTCAAATTTATATGGTTCAACAGAAAATTTAAAAACATGGTATATAGAAAGTTATTTTTATCTTCTAATTATTACTGGGATTATTCCCAATATACGGATTACCGTTTTTTAGAAGTTGCCGGTGTTCACTTTTTCTGTATTCTGTTATTTTTTGTTTAATTTAGTTACTTTTTTGCATATTCTTTCTTTTTATGCTTCTGCCTGAAACTATTTGGAATACTTTTTATTGTCATTTTCAAATAGGAATTAAGCAAAATCTTAACATTTATGCTCCAAATAGTTGGACACTTAACATTGTTTACCATGGGTGTTTTAAAACAACTGTTAATTATGTTCGTGTTTAGCTTTGATTATTGCTATTCAGTTTGTGTGTTTTTAAGTATCCTCTTTTTCTGTGTTCACTTATTGTTTATTTTGCCATCATTTTTTATTATCATTCTCAAGAAGGAATTAAGCAAAATCTTAACATTTATGCTTCAGATAGTTGGACACTTAACATTGTTTACCAGGTGCGCTTTAAAACAACTGTTAGTTATGTTTGTGTTTAGCTTTGAATACTGCTCTTCCATTTGCGTGTTTTTACGTATCCTTTTTTGCCGTGTTCACGTTTTGTTAATTTTGTATTTGCTGTGTAGTAACATTTTATTCTTTTATTTATTGCGCTTTAAATTCCACATCGTATAACATCAAATAACCTTTATTGTGAAATTATAAATGATTATGCCGATGGATGGGAGGTATTACTTTGCTTTTGGCTGGTGACTTCTGACAGACTCTGCCTGTTATTCCACGTGGAACAAGAACTGATGAAATATATGCATGCCTGAAATATCAGTTATATGGAATGAAATTGAAACACACGATCTTCAAACTCATATGAGGATTCATACGACAGGTGATGCTGATGCACATCAGTTTTCTGATACTTTACTTCAACTAGGAAATGGAAAATTTGATGTCTCATGGCGATGATGGACTTATAGCAGTGGAAGATATTGAAAAATTAATTGAATATAATGAAGATTTGTTACAATGAATGTCTCCAAACCTCTCTCAGCATTTTGAAGAATGTAGTTGGTTACGTGAAAGATCTATCCTTGCACCAAAAAATTACAACGTTATACTCATTAATAAGCAGCTTTTATGTCATTTGCTTGGCACATCTCAGATTTATAAGTCTGTTGATGCAGTTTGTGCTACAGATGATAGAGTACTTTACAACATTTCATATGCCGGAGGGGAAAATCTCGAAGAAATAATTTATCACCCATACGTGGAGGGGTGGGCAATTCTCGCCGGGGGGGGGGGGTAATTTTTCTTCTGTCTGCAACTGTTTGCAGGACGTGGGATGCGTAACAACACAATTTAAATACCTTTATTAGTTGTATTTATTGTTTCCATTATCTGACAATGATTGCTGAAGGGAGCCGGTCCCTAAACCGACCGGCTAGACGGGCAAAGCCCGGTTAGTATACATATATATATATATATATATATATATATATATATATATATATATATATATATATATATATATATATATATATATATATATATATATATATATATATATATATATATTATATATATATATATATATATATATATATATATATATATATATATATATATATTATATATATATATATATATATATATATATATATATATATATATATATATATATATATATATATATATATATATATATATATATATATATATATATATATATATACTAGCTGTACCCGTCCCGGCGTTGCTCGGGTAATGTAATTACCAATTTTTTAGTAGCCTTAACCCTTTGTTAATGGCGTCGCTGTCATCCTTTTCCTCACCACGATACATTATTTTACCCGTATAAATTTAATCCTTTCTGGCACATTTTGGCAAAATTTTTGACATAGGATTACTTAAAACTTTCCACAACAGTCAGCGAGACGAAAAACGTATTAAGATGTTTATTGTGCTGAAATTCTTTGAAATCTTCATAGATTTTTTCCACAAACACACCACAAATTATATGATATTAACTAAGTGTTGGCCAAAAAAATTACGGCATTACCAAATGCGATTTTTTAACTGCAATAGTAGTATTATCACTGCAATAGTAGACGATTTCCTTTAACCACCCAATCCCTTATAGAAAACAAACGCCCCAACACATCACGTGCTTGACGTCGAAAAAGACACGCCTATTTTCCCCCTCTTTACCTTTGTCCGGAAATGAAGAACGAAATCTCCAAAATGAGATTTCTCGCAAGAGTTTCCGAATCATAAAATAAATTATTAAAAAAAAATACAATTTATAAATTAATTTTGGTTCTGGCTCTCGAAACTGTGATGTCTAGGGTCTCTGAGAAAAGAATTTCGTAAAAATGTAACAACATTTACGTATGGATTCGACAATTTGGAAAAAAGGGTCGCGGCCAAAATCGCGTTTTTTCCCGAAAAACGGGTGCGTACAGGCGATCGAAAAAAAATCACAATTAATCGATAAATTAAGACAGACAATTTTAATTGTGATTTCCGTATAGTGTCATCTTTCCCGTATAGGCTCGTCCGAAAAAAAAAATTCTTGGACGGATACGTTAGGATTTACGGAGCTTCTACTCGTCCGGGAGCTCCAAATCGCGGCTAAATATTTAATTACGGAAAATCTAATTAAAAAATCGAAAAAAAAGGGCTTCGAGGTGCATAATGTAACCTCGGGGGGGGGGGGGGGGCATCTTCGTGTCGAATCTCAAGACTGTCCGACCTGCCGTCTTTGCGCCGTGCCGCGGGCAGACAAAAACTCGGTCACACACACACAGACTTTGCCTTTTATATATAAAGATATATATATATATATATATATATATATATATATATTACGAGTTGAAAATAATATGTTGATGATAACACTCTTCCTGATATTTCTCCATTTCCCACCAGTTTTCAACATTTTTATGTTCTCATGGTTGACTAAGTACACATAGAAGCCCTACGAATTTTAATAAAATAAATAATTTAAGTAATAAATCTAATTCTCCTCTAAGTTAATGATATGGGAATTAAAAGATTTCGTTGCATCTAGATTTAACGAAGTTTCGAAAATCAAGAAAATATGCAATATTAGCATAAGTACATATGGTTTTTAAATTTTAAGAAAACTGTATCACCATGAATAACGGGGCACTTTCTTAAAATAACCCGAAAATATATAAGGGTTAAAAGATTATAAATTTTGGAAACTTGATATCCTAAAAATGTAACAAGATTCATTTTACTCTTTACATTTTTCTCGTGGAATATATATGTTGAGTGTTTCATAAATTAGATTCTTTTGAGAGGAAACATTTCACAAACTGATATATTTGATTGAAAAAGAATCGTAAAGTATGGCAAAATGTTGTCAACCACTTATCTCTAATAAATGGAATTTTCGATATTCTGTATTTTTAAAAGCATGTATGGGAAACAAAATTTATTTGACTTCAAAATGTCTGAGACTTATATTTAAACGGGATTTATGTAATGTTTTATGACAAATAAAATCTGGTTGGATATTAAAATGAAGTGCTTCATTATTTAAATGATAAAAAGTAAATTAAACAATGAATTAGGAACGTGATTAAGGAGTATTAAGTTTTTTTCTATTAGCATATGCTTTTGATTGGTAGATTTGCTTTTATCATTATACTTAAATATTTCTGTTTTTATTCAGTGTTTAAAATACATCTTCATCATTATACTATTCATTCGTCTGGCATAAACTTATAAATAATAAAATAAATTAAGCCGCAATATGAAAGAATATTTTTTCATTAGCAATATAGACAATAGGTTAATTATTTAACTTTAATAAAATTAAATCCCTTTTTCCGATTTCATATTTACTCATCAGGTGAGCTCTGTGTTTATGCAAAATGTTACATAACAAATAAGCTGTTGTTTATGCATTCGTTACTAAAAAATATATATATTTCTTCACAAGGGAAAATGAATTATTGATGGATTATTGATGGAGCATTATTGATGTATTTTGGTACTGCAGTTTAGTATAATGATTTGAAAATCATGTAATGGATGAAGAAATTGTTTCTGAGATGTCAATTGCGTTTTAGATCATAGAAACAAGTTAATCAAACTGCAGAAAATTTCGAAGGTTGACGATTCTTAAATACTAGAAGGTAACCCGTCATTTTGACGTCATAATACTAATAATGACGTCATAATGGAAAAAGTATATGAAAGTTAAAAAATATCCCGAATTATCTAACAATATTGCATTTAACCCACACCTTGTAAAAGCAAACCCTTTCATTATTTTTACTTATTTAGTTTTTCATGCGATTGGAGTAGTAGCCTGCCATCCAGTTTTTTACTGGTATGAATGCTTGAGCTACTTGATTCATTCACATTCAAGTTTGTTTACTTTCAGAATTCATCGCAAAAGTAAACAGATTTTTAAAACTGTTAAATATACAGCTAAAAGCATCCAATTTTTTTTTTAGTTCTGAATGGTTTATAGAAAACTAGGCTGAACAAACGTGATTTGATGGAGAAGATATTAGTTTTTAGGTAAGAAAAAACTCTTATCCACATCTGAAATTGAAATTAAGCCTAACCGGCTGTTTGTTTACTGATGGCTTCAATTGAAAGATGAGTACAGCCCGGAAGTGTTATACAGAGACAACGGCTATTATATATATAATTACAGAAAACCGATATTTAAGAAATGGCAAACAATGACCAAAGTAGTATATGATTATTTAAAATATTTCTTTTATAAACATTTGTCACATGATAGACTCATAACGTTGAGTTAAAGACATGGAATGAGCAATTCATTGGCATTCAGTACGACCAACGTTACTCAATTATAAGAAACTCTGGATCTCTTCCGCTTCAGGATTTTTAGTAAAACAAAAACTCCTTATTGTAGAAAATGATTGTGGACAACAAGGACCTTCGAAGTGCTTAATAAACATTTTGCATTGTAAGTAAAGACATCCATCATTCTTTCCTTTATACATGCAGGATTGGCAGATAATAAACATGCAAACTGTTCAACAACGTGCAAGTTCAAGTTGTACTCTTTCATTCCTTATGGAAATCCCATAGGAAAGGCAATTCGCAACAATAAATAAATGAATAAATAAAATTTAAGAAAAACTAACTGTAGTAAACCAAATATATCTCTCTTTTGTAGAGAGATACACAAGAGAGATAAAATATGTACTAATAAAGATTATTTGATAACAAATATATGATAACATTTAATTTAATTTAAACATTTTATTTAAGGGGACTCACGACCCTTAAGTCGAGGAAATAAGGCATATTTTCGTACTTTTCGACTGTTTGTAACAATTTAAATTTCTCCCAATTTTTCCAAATTTTATGTATATGATAAATTGATATATTTATTTAATAAAAAATTTTCAACTCTCAAAATAATTTTAAATAATTTTTTTAAATGCTTTAGATATACCTTGTTTTTTTTAAATATTTTATTGTATGCTGGCTTGCGCGCAGAACTATAAAATTAATTTTACACTTAAATGTATAATTCCTGTTTTATATTTAAAATAAATAATTCAAAATACAATTTAACATAAAACATTCAACATTAAAATATTTTTTCAATTTTTTAAAACTGCTCAAAATATACTTAAAATTTCCTGAAATTTTTGCACTAATTTACCCCTGAAAAAATAACAAAATATACAGTGATTGCAATAATTCTAGTTCAGACGCAATAAAATAACATGATTCTGCAGTGATAAAAATTTCATGGAATTATGTTTCATAGTTTTTGAGATATCAGTTGCGGAATGATGCAAAATTACATTTTGAGAAAAATGAATTTAAAATTTTTCTTACCATAAACATGATCAGTAATTAAATAATTAGAATATCAATATCTCCGGAACTAAGCGGAATATTTTCATACGATTTGCTTTATTTTGTTCAGAAATATTCAGGCTTTAACTTATATTTTTTTCAAAAAATATAATGTTTTAAAGATTTAAGGGTAGTGAGTCCCCTTAATATATGATAACAAATATGTACTAATAAAGACTCTGTATTAGTACATATTTGTTATATTATGCAAGAATTTGTGTAAGTATAATCAAGGAAAATTCTTAAAAAAACTTTTTGTGTAAAATAATAAACTAAAATTAACTTTGTTATTTATAATGTTTAGAACACCCCAAAAATATAAATAACTGTTATCTAGAAAATATTTTGCATCACATATAAGAATAAAATTTCTTAACATAAAACTTTATTACTAAGTTTTAGGGAAGGATATAGTATTTGACATTATCTGAAGACTTAGTCATGAAATTTTAAAAAGATATATTTTTAATCGATTTTTAGTTAATATGCAGGTGAAGAATTACTTAAAAATCATTTTTCAGTCATTTTTAGTTAATATACAAAAAAAATTAGATAAATGGAGTTAGGAAAAGAAGAAAAGTTAAATAGAAATTAATGAGAGAGTCTTAATGAAAACACATTTCTCTTATCAGTTTTAAAATAAATTCATTTCCTCAGAGATTTAGGAAAGGCCATAAAGAACCTCAGTCAATGTGGACCATAAGGACATAGCTCTATCACTTCTAAAATAGTTGATCTTGTTTGCATAATTACGAGATAGTTAAAAGTAGATTACCTAAAATTACGTGTAAAGATAAACTTTTTTTAAAAAGAAAAATGCTGGAGTAATGAGAGGATTTTAATGTAAAGGACAATATATAAAATATGTTTTGTCAACGTAGAATTTCACAATTTTTAAAATTTTGTAAAGTGAAATCATTAATTTAGAAATTTGAAAAAAAAAAACTTAAATCTAAAAATATATGAGTACTTTTTCAATATAATATTGTAAAATGCTGAGTTTTTAAAAACTTACAAAAGAGCTACACCCGATATTTAGTCAATATATTTGGGTCTAAAGCAGCGTTTCTCTACGTAGGGCCGCGGAACCCCGGGAGCGTGGGAGGGGGGAGGGTCAGGTGACATACTAGGGCGGTTGCGAAAGGTCACTATTAACGCAGCTTAATAGTTCAAATCTCTTGTGCAACTGGTTTTTTTGGCGGCTAATGTCCCTGGGGGATGGCAACATTACACCCCAGTCACGATGGCTTGCAGGTTCCCTTTTTCCTTTTGCAGGCTGAAGACTGACCGTTTCCCCAGAATACAACCAAGTCTTATGCGGGAATCGAACCCGCACCCCTGCGTCACAGGCTGATGACTTAACCACTTAGCAGATGTTTATTATTGTGAGATTTTTAGATTTAGTGGACTGTAAATGATTTTAAAAGATTATTTTGACTTAAGACAAAATAGTTACAATACTTGCACATTTAATAGAATACACTTGCGATTAATAGAATACAATTGAATATAAGGGATGGGTCAACGCTGGGAAAATGAAAAACCCAAATAGCATAAAGAATTTAATTATGAATTGACTTACATATAAAGGAAGAATTGCATCACTTCCCAGACGTCCTCCAAATCTTTCACTTAAGGGAAATACATCACAAGGTTATAATAATATTCCATTACTAGTAGGTAACCCGTCATTTTGACGTCATAATGGAAAAAGTATATGAAAGTTAAAAATTATCCCGAATTATCTAAAATATTGCATTTAATCGACACGTTGTAAAAGCAAACCCTTTCATTATTTTTATTTATTTAGTTTTTCATGATATTGGAGTAGTAGACTGCTATCCAACCCGTCATTTTGAAGTCATAATACTAAAAATGACGTCATAATGGAAAAAGTATATGAAAGTTAAAACTTTTTTTACAGTTCACTTCGCGATTCATTCACATTCAAGTTTATTTACTTTCAGAATTCATCGCAAAAGTAAACAGATTTTTAAAAACTGTTAAATATACAGCTAAAAACATCCAATTTTTTTTAGTTCTGAATGTTTTATAGAAAAATAGGCTGAACAAATGTGATTTGATGGAGAAGATATTTGTTTTTAGGTAAGAAAAAATTCTGATCCACATCTGAAATTGAAATTAAGCCTATTTGGCGGTTTGTTTACTGAGGGCTTCAATTGAAAGATGAGTACAGCCCGGAAGTGTCATACAGAGACAACGGCTATTATATATAGGATAAGATTAGGAATCCAGATTACTGCTCAGTTTTCAGATCTGAACTTATTGCCATTGAAGAGGGATTAAAAACTATTAAAAATGAAACCTCTCACCGTGATATTTGGATCCTAACTGACAGCCGCAGTGCCATTCAGCACTTGAGCAGCAAGAGTCGGGGATAAAACCTCACTGTCGATTCTGGAGATCCTCAAAGACATTTCTAAACAACGATAGGTATATTTACAATGGGTTCCGTCTCATATAGGACTTTTTGGAAACGAGACTGCTGATACTCTTGCTAAGGATGGAGCCTCACTTCCTATTTCTTCGCGAGATACTTTAACTTACCTTGAAATTTACTCAAGAAGAAAACTTATTAATCAGCACTTATGGAAGACCCCTCCGACACACCACTGGTACGACCGAAAATCTCCTGGCGGTGCCCTTAATGTCAAGGACAACAGAAGGATGCAGACCACCATTAGCAGATTTACTAGTGGACAGCTAAAGAGTCTTGTTTACAATCAGGGGCAAAATCTTTCCTTTTTGCTCTAAGTGCAATACTGCTGAAGCCTCTCCTGGCCATATTCTAAACTGCCTGGGGCTTGCCAAGGAGGATATTTATAGAGACCCTTTGCTTATTGGCGATTTCATAGTAACTTTTGGCCTCATGGACCTGGTCTAGCCTACGGCTAGAGCGGGTGGAATAAGCCACACACACACACACACATCAATCGGTAATAAGCAAGCAGAACCCTTGCTTTCACCACGTACATAAGAAGTTTTTTTTCAACAACAACAGTTCATGGTTACACACACCGTTACAAAATAAGAAATTACTGGATCAGTGCTGCCATCTATGAACTTGGGCTGCTACTACAGGACGGAACAATTAGTTCTGTTATAAGATTTGGTATATACTACGGACACTAAAATTGTGGCCCAACCAGCTTTTATGTGCGGCCCAAAACACTCACACTCATTATCAGGCAGGGGCCTTTGTTGGCACAGTTTTTGGAAATCAGGGCCTGAAAATACAGGTTGGTCCGAAATTAATGACCGCATTTCATATATAAAAAAAGAACAAAATAAGGCACATAAATGTTTATCATTTTATTGGAAAGGCAATTTAAAACAGTTTTAATAAATTTTAAACTATTAAATAACTTCCACATGAGCTCCCTGTGTGACAGGTAAAAAATCCAGCCGATAACCAATTTCACGCCAAGTGTTTTGCAGCATTTCAGCAGGTATTCCTCCAATGACTTCAGTGATTCGTCGTTTTAGGTCATCGCTATCTGGAACTGGAGTTGCGTACTAAAGCAATTAAATTAACTTGAGAAATGTTATCGTGCCATCTAGAAGCTTACAGTTCCGGATATCGATGACCTAAAACGAAGAAACACTGAAGTCATTGGACGAATACCTGCTGAAATGCTGCAGAACACTTGGCGTGAAATTGGATATCGGCCGGATGTTTTGCGTGCCACGAATGGAGTTCAAGTGGAAGATATTTACCAGTTTAAAATTGTGTTGTGTAAAACTGTTTTAAATTGTCTTTCCAAGAAAACAATATACATGTATGTACCTAATTTTGTTCTTTTTTTTTCAACCATGAAATTCGCTCAATTTTAGACCACCCTGAATATAAAATTGTACGAAAATGTTCCACCAGTTGCTCACATTATACGCATAAACGCTCTTTTGTGAATCATACATTTTCAAAATAAAATATGGGAACGACGTATATAGAAATCGGCCTTACTGTTTTTTACCTTGATGACGTATTGGGAGTAGCATGCAGGAAGTATATGTCTAAACCAGTCAAATGTTTGTCTCAACAAAAAAAAAACACTCATTATTAAATAAAAGATTGCATACATTTAGGTTTTGAGTTTTATTACTATGATGTTATTAACTTGCTTTCTTGTCTGTGTGTTTGTTTGCTTGTGTGTTTGTCCAGTACAAATCTTGCAATCGATTTTTAACTAACTTCCCGACTAGCTAGATATTTGAAACTTTTAGAATAGCTCAGAACACGATGACAATGCATTTTTTAATACTTTTAGCCATCTTTAAGCAGAATTAAATTAATTTTCAGTTATTTTCAGTTAATTTTGTTTTGTAGACTGGTGCAGCCATCTATTGGCTGGAACGGGAACGAAAAGTTAAATGCAAGTTAACTTCCAACTAACTTCATTTTCTTTCAAGCTGATGGGATAATTAATGAAAAAAATTTTAAAAAGTATTTATTAATACATAGAATTGTGAAGTTTATATGATTGAACAGAAAATTTAAAAACATGGTATATAAAAAGTTCTTTTTATCTTGTAATTATTTTTTACATTATTACATTACTAGCTAACAACCCGCACTTCCCTACGGAGTACATTCAAATTAAATACAACTGTCAATGTATGCAATTAATGCCAAAAAAAATAAATGTATATATATATTTATAATAAATACGACGATCAATATATACAATTGATGTAGAAAAAAAATATATTTTTAAAAAAATCGTATGGGATATTTTTATAGACAAAATAATGTCCAATCGTCTGCCGCATTAGCAAAAAAAAATATTTTTTGTCTATTTAGTTGTTATGCACGTGAAGATAAATTTATTTAAAGTACCAGAAAAAGAAATCACGTGATCAGCATTTAATAAATTAAATGCTAAAAATTAATCTTTAAAAATTTACCAAAAATCAGAAAATAGAGGTAAAGATTCGAAAAATATTTCATTTTAAAGGAATTTTTAGGATCTGTTTCGTGATATAAATTCTATAACCCTCAAATTATTATTTTAAATGCAAACTTAAAAAAAGTTACTAAAACAGCTTAAAAATTTAATTTATAAAAATCTGAGAAGAATTTTTCAAAAATCTCTCTTAGTGCACCCCTACACCATACGAAGAATCGCCATGCAAAATTTCAGCCCTTTAGGTCCATCGGTTTGGTCTGTGCGTTGTATGTCAGTCAGTGAGTCAGTTACGGAACTGTTATATATATATATATATATATATAACCCCCAAAAGTCCGATCTTACAAAGGTGGTATGAATTTCCCGTTTTAAAGAGGGAATCGGAAAAATTGGACTCAAAAGCTAAAAGTTAAGAAATGATGTGACAAGTTATTTTCATATTTTTAATGTCTTGTAAACAGTGCTATATAATTTTATTACAAAAACATGTGAGTCAGTGAGTCAGTTACGGAACTGTTTTATATGTATAGATGAGGTATAGTGTACAATGTTGGGTTCCGCGTAACGTAACAGACATATGCATGAGCTTCGAGACAGAAAAAAAAAGGTTGGGTATGGCTGGTCTAAGGGGCCGCGAAGTGTTAATTTCATTTATCTCACGTTTTTGGGTTCGTGGAGCTAAAAAGGTCGTGAACCGATTGTCTCAAAGGTTCAAACACAAATACAAAACCGAAACACAACAGAAATACGAAAATATTTTTTAAAAAATACGAACAGATGTACAGAATTATCTCTGGTAAAATCAGACAAAAAAAAGCAAACTATTAGGAATATTATTCAAGATCTTCTCTTCCCAATAGCGGTTAGAAACTGAACTCAACAATGGAGGCCAGAAAACGTGATGACCGGTATCCGAAATCACAGCATTAGTGCAGAGGGGGATACAAGGGACTGCTCAGGAAACCCAGTCTGGGAAAAAAGCAGTCATATCCTGCAATCATTCTGCAGTAACTGAATCTCAATTAATGAATAATATAAATTTTGAAGTTAAAATTTTTCTTTATAAAAAAAAGTACTGATATTTTTAGAATCTGCGGAGTTGTTGACACTTCTTTTCCTAAAAATTTATAGACTTCAAGGCAGCGTTTAAAAAATATGTTTAAAATGTTTGTTTTTTTTTCTCCTCCAATTATAATTTTTATTTTTCTTTAGATTGTATTTATTTCATAATCATTCAGTCAGCATACATCTTACAAACACCATATAAATATATTATCTTCTTTTAAACGTAATAAATGGTGTCTCTATATATATATACTAGCTGAAGTAACCCGGCGATGCCCGGGATTTTAAGAATGTTTGTTAACAAAATCAATTTAAAAATTACACAGTATAAATAACACAGAAAAAATATATGTGAAATGTTATACACATCTCAGAATTTCAGCCTGTCATCATTGTAGCACTAAAATCTGAAAAGTAAAAATGTCAAATTTAATCGCCCGTCTAGCCGGTCGGTTTACGAACCCACTCCCTTCAGCAATCATGCAATAGCAGTAATCAAAGCTAAAATCAAAGCTTAACACAATTCTATCACAGAAATATTCCAAAGAGAGAGTTACAACGGTTAATCCGTATACTGGGAATTAACCCAGTAAAAAGGGATTAATGAAAAAAAGAAACAAAAGGAGTAATATTAGAAAATAACTTTAAAAATACCAAATAACTATGAAATAACAATTTTCCATGACTATCACGGAAATATTCCAAAGAGGCCCAACGGTAATACGTATACTGGGAATTAACCCAGTAAAAGAGGATTAATGCTAAAAAGAAAACAAACGGAGTAATATTAGAAATTAACTTAAATAACAGAAAATGACTACAAAATTCACTGCCCTTCAACAATATCCAATAATAACACAATTGCATTAGCAAATACAAAATAAACAAAAAGTGAAAACAGTAAAAAAAAGCACAATAATTGGGGTATAATAAATAGTTTTTTATTGGGGCTGTTTTCATGTGACAAATCAGGAAAAAGTTTCATATTAGAACATAAAATTGCGTGTATTATTTTTGTATTTTAAAATTTTCTATTAGATTGTAGGTCATTTTGAAGATAACTGTCATGTATGATGTGTGAGAAGGAAATTAAAATCGTAGCATCAAGATTTTGTGTAGAGTGATAGGCATTTTAGCTAAATTTCAAATTAATATTCTACGTTCGGAGTCAATTTTAAAAAAAAATTAAAAGTTATTTTTGTCTTTTATGGTAAAATAGCACTTGAAAATTAAAAAAAGATCAAAAACTTACCCTTAAATAGCATACTTTTTTTATAAATTAGTCAATTTGAAGTAATTTTTATTGAAATTTAGCTAAAACGCCTATCACTTTGCACAAAATCCTAATGCTACTATTTTAATTACCTTCTCACACATGATACATAAGACAATTATCTTCAAAATGACCTACAATCTAAGAGAAAATTTGAAAATGCAAAAATAATACATGCAATTTTATGTTCCAGTATGAAAATATTCCCCAATTCGTCATTCCTTTCCTTATAAAATCAGCCGAAAATAAAAAAAAAACTACAATTATATCACAGAAATATTGCAAAGAGTTGTAGACAGAAGCATAAAAGAAGAATATTCAAATAAAGTAACTAAATTAACCAAAAAATGACAGATAGGAAAATTAGGAAATTTACTAAATGCAAAATAGAAAAGTAAATAAAACATGATTATATTTCACTGGCCTTCAAAAATATCCAATAACAACACAATTTCCTTAGCAAATACAAAATAAACAAAAAGTGAACAATAATTGGTGTATAATAAATAGTTTTTTATTTGGGGCTGTTTTTATAAGGAAAGAAATCACGAATCGGGGAAAATTTTCATATTGAAACATAAATTGCGTGTATTATTTTTGCATTTTAAAATTTTCTCTTAGATTGTAGGTCATTTAGAAGATAACTGTCATATGTAACATATGTGAGAGGGAAATTAAAATATTAGCTTTAGGATTTTGTGCAGAAGTGATAGGTGTTTTAGCTAAATTTTATTAAAAATTACTTCAAATTGATCAATTTATAAAAAGGTATGCTATTTACACGTAAAGTTTTGTTTCTTTGTTGATTTTTAAGTTGCTATTTTAGCATAAAAGACAAAAAAAAACCGTTACAAATTATTTTTTCTCAAAGCAAACACAAAATTAATTAACAGTTGTTTTAAAACATCCCTGGTAAACATTGTTAAGTTTCGAAGTATTAGAATGATAATAAAAAATATTCCAAAGTTTTCAGACAGAAGCATGAAAAGAAAGAAAATGCAAAAAAGTAACTAAATTAAACAAAAATTGACAGAAAATAGAAAAAGTGAACACCGGCAAAAGTAAATAATTGAATGACTCAATCGTTGTTTACAACCCAAGGGGAGAATTTGTCGTTCTTCATACCGCTTTTGAAGAACACGAAGAAAATTGGTGTTGAAGTATCGTTCTTCAAAATTCAATTAAAAATCGAAATTTTAAGATAGAGACTTGAACTGAGGTTTATATGAATGAGAAAGCTTTCTTCTTCCAGACGATGTAAATATTTTCTATGTAAGATAAAACTCGAAGAGCATCGACCATAGATCCTCAAAAGTGCGTAAATTTCTCGTAAACGTGGGATTAATATTTGATGAAAATATTGGTCTGTTTTAAATTATTTTAAACAAATGAGGTCTAGTTGAAGGAGAAATGTCTAAAAAGATCAAAATTCCTATGATAATTTTTGCCGAGATATCGTAATCTGATGTTAAAAAAAACATTAAATATCCCACCAAAACATAAAATAAAAAATTTAATAGAATAAAATTTAAAATTCGGGCTTCGAAGTGCACTTTCCCATAGTCTGTACTACCCGTGTGCTAAATTTCATGGCTGTAAGTTTCATAGATTCGCCTGGGCGCCGCATACACACACGCAAACATTAATTAGGTCAAATTAGGATAGTTTATGTAAATTTAATGAAATAATTTGGAATAATTAATAAAATGTAATATTTTGGTGATATAGTGCGATAAAATGATCAGCAGCACTTGATCGCTTCTCAATTTAATATCTCAACTTTGGAGCGAGCGGAATCATCCGATGTGCTGACATGGCGGCGTCTATGACTGAACGCCCGAACAAAGGAACAAAGCAGAGTCATAGGAGAAATGAAATAGGACAGACATGCTGGTCGCGAGGTTGAATGAACAGTAAAATTAATTAAGTATTAAATCGATCTTTAGGCTTTGTGAGTTGAATAGTGAAAAGGTAATATTACAAAAATGAAGCTAAGGACATTTTGTTCAATAAATAAATATATTTTGGAGGATTAATGACTCATATATTCTCTCGGGCCGCCACTGCAAATAACGAAAATGAGGAGTAGAAAGTTAGAGTTCGGCATGTCATATATATATATATATATATATATATATATATATATATACTATATATAATATATATACACTGCTCAAAAAAATAGGGGAGCAAGCAAAGAAGTTAAGAAAACCGTGCGAGACATCCACATATTGGCATAAAATGGATAGTACACGCGTATCAATGCGCAATACAGAAAAAAAGACGTAAAAAAATTGTGATTAAGCTTTAATTCTTTGAAAATATGGAAAAAAAACATGAAAAGATGATTTAGGGCAACAATTTGGTTACATGTAAACGATAAAAAAAGTATGTTTAGAAATTATGCAAGATTTTTAATATGGCATGTGGTCTCCTCGAACAGCTAAGACAGCTGCACACCTGTTTTGCATGGATGCGATGATGTTATCGATAAGACTTTGGGGAATACGGTTCCACTCCTAAAGAAGTGCCATCTCCAAGTCTCGGAGAGTAAAAGGAGGCCTTTTACTCTCGGAGGCCAGCAATGCGTCGTCAGTGCATGTCCCAAACATGCGCCATTGGATTCGAGGTGAGGAGAGATTGGATTCATGGGTGAGGTCCATACGGGTGTATTGTTTCAGCTTCAAGCGGTTCGCCCCAAGAGAGCTGTATGGGTCTGGCATTATCATGCTGGAAAACAAAGGAAATCTCCAATGGCGGAAGCGGTAAGGTATAACATGAAGGTCTCAGTATCTCGCTGCATACCTTCGGTCCGTCAAGTATCATTCCGGAAGGATATGCAATGGTCCGGACGATCCACCTATGCTGATTTCCACCCATACCATAACAACCAGCTCGTCTGTTATTTGACCTACTCACGAACGAAGGTGGGGTTATTTCGAGTGCACTCTTCCCTCCATACCCAAAACACGTCGGATGTCACACTCCGACTGGGAATCGGGACTCGTCTGTAAACATCACTTGGTTCCAATCATGTTGCTCCCAATCTGGATGTTCAGCAGCCCATCTTCTTCGGGCCGCACGGTGACGTGAGGTCAACGAAATGCAGACCATTGGGCCTACGTGCATAAAGACCTCCCTGATGAAGCCTATTTCGTACTGTTTGCCTGGACACCCTTCGTCCTGTTGCCAAGAGAAGCTGGTCTTTGCAGCTGAGTAGCATTGTCTGTTCTGTTTCTTCGAGCTGTTAACAGTATATACCGGTCATCAGTTTGTTGTAGTGGCGCGTGGCCGACCTTGCCCTGGTCGACGTCTAACATTCCCTGTTTCTTGGAATCGATTCCACAGCCTTGCATTACACTTCTGGCGACTCCAACAGCGTCTCGCGATACTACGTTGTGTTTTCCTGGATTCAAGTCTGCCTATAATACGACCCATGCCATGGATTCCGATAAATCACGTTGTTGAGACATTTTCAGTCACATTTTCTCAAAAAGAATAACTGAGCAATCGAATTTCCACAGTTAAGGCAGTGAAACATACGTTTCTGCAACATCCCGATTCCGTCCTTATGTTCTATTTCTGAGTTTTGACGTCATGAACTTTGATTTGCATATGAAGTTTTCTTCTTCTGTTTCCTACTAGGCTTAAATTATGGATGATTTATTTTATGTTACTTATCGGCTTCAGTATTCGCGTAATTTCGTTAAAACCATGTGCTCCCCTAATTGTTTGAGCAGTGGCATATATATATATATATATATATATATATATTACTGCAATTACTGTAAAAGCACTAAGAAAAAAGGTGAAAAACCTAAAATTTTGGTTAGCAAATGTTTCAGCTAATAGCTGAAATTTTCAGTTACCTATCACTGTTCTCATGTATCATAAACAATGCGTAATACGATATGAAGTTTTTGTATTTTATGTAGATAAGTTTGGGGAAATGGGCATTTCAAGTAATAATATAGCCTGAAATACAGCAAAAATCTTAACTAGGCATTGGATATGTGAACTTACGCTGTTTAAATGAAATAAAAGAGCAACAAATTAAAATTTAGAAGACTGTGAATTATTCAATTGCAAATTAGCAAATAAGATATTCGACATAATAAATAGGTAGTAAGATATCAAAATAAATTTTTTTTCCGAAAAAAAAAAAAAAAAAATGGAACTTTTGTGAACTGACTATATGTGGAATCCGAAAAACTGACAAATGGAAGTAATGTACTGCCTCAAATAAAATTTACAATAAATTAGGATTTGCAGGATTTATAGAGATTTACTAATTGCTTTATATTCTCAATTTATTCAATAGTTAAGTGTCTTCTTGCATAACATTTTAAAGACGGCAGGGTATTAAAACACTCAGAGTATTTATAGCGAAAATTATTTCATTTAGAAATTATTTTATTTTCTTTGTAGTCTACTTGCTTTAAGGGATGCATTTTTAAAATGATAATACACTTGACTCTTTGAAGTTATGTGTACTCAATTAGTAAAAAAATAGCTAAAAAACATTAAAAACACGTTTCCATTTATAAGTGGTGTTTTAAAGAGAAGATAGGTTAAGAAATTTTATTTCCCTGCAAAAACATTGAAGGCAGTGACTTTTATGCATCAGGAAAAAAGGATGTAATATTAAACTTGCACAGTAAAAGATTTTTCCCTTGGAAATTACGTACATTGTTTGCTCTGTGTCTGCAGATTCAATGAGCTTATCAGGTTTAAGACATTGAAACAAGGTTAAGCATTTTCATAAAGATAGGAGTGTTTTTTTTCGAAGTTTTCCAGAAGAATTTTTTAACAGAATAATAGATGATGCGAATTATAAAGATAATAGATGATGCGTTACGGGCTATCAAATGCTATAAGAGATAAAAGATTTTCATGGAAACAGCAATTTAAAAATGTTAGAGAAGGTATTAACTATAAACCCGTGGAGAATATAAAGGACGCATAATGAGTAATATAGATTTAAAACTGTGTAATTTAGTGATTATAATCTACCATTTTTCCAAATGTTTTTGGGGGGATTTAGTATTTTTTATCATACTTGAAAAATGCATAAAAGATATCCAGTTTTATAATTAGCTGATATCTAATCAATTTATAGAGATACATTATTAACATGAGAAATTTATGTTGAAAAATTGATTTAATCTCTATCATTGAAGATATATTTGCTCAAATTATATTTCTATTTTCTTTGGGGAGGGAAGGGGAGAAATTTCAGATCTAAAAAATCTGTTAATAGGGTTAGTCCTTTAACAGAGTATTTACTTTTGAATCTTGCTTTTACAAGTAGTAAAATACCTGGTATTCATTGAATATCATACGATGTAATCATGCATATTGTTTCTTCACTATTTCAAAGATAGTAAAAGTCGGTGCTTGACATCCCGGTTCACATACCAACCTATGAAATAAAGTACAATATGATCGACAGAAATCCACAAGAAAAGAAAAATAATATTTGAGTCGACAATCTCTGTTTCCAGAGGCCGTAACTGTAAGTGATATGATATATCTCACCAATATTACTTATAGTTAGTTTCTCATTAAAATTGAATCTTGCAAAGACAGGGATCGAATCTTTAACTTCAACCTTTACTGCAGTTAGTCTAAACACTGACTACCACTTATTAACTTTACAATTAATAGTGAAAAAACTTAATATTGTTTGCAATATTTCTTTTTTTACTTTTTATTTTATTGCTAAAGCTTTTGTACTCATTTCACTGATTTATAGCATGAACGTACCAAAACTACTCTAAGTCTATAAAGAAATTAAAAAAATAAAAAATATAAGAAATCAGTGTAAAATTTTAGGCAGGTTTCCTGAAGAATACTTCTAAGTATTAAGACATGGCATTTTAATTTTTATTGGAAATGGGAACTATAAGAAAATTTTCTCTATTATTATATAAAAATGCTTTTCTTTTAATTTAAGAAATAAACAGAGATTTAAGTATGCTGCATGTAAGTAATTCTACCTATGTGTTTAAATAGTAACTTCTTTTGTTTCATGAGTTGAATATGAGCTTCTTCTCCAATTCGGCGGAGAGTTACTTGGACATTACCCTTACTGTCATGTGACACCACGTTATGCTGGCAACTTTTTTGGAACACCGCATAGGCGGACCAGCATTACCCCCCTATGAGCCGGTCCCGTAATTTGAAAACCGAGTCAGTGACGAGACCGGAACACTGGACCCCTCACCTCTATATGTAAATTTGAGAACTTGGAGGACATTGCAGCCATGGCTTATTTTATTTTCCCCGGCCACCATTAGTGAACACGACGGAGGATTTTGTCAGCTACCGGCTTCGAACCCACAACCCTCAGATCACTGGCTCGACGCCTTTGCCAACCGGCCACCGAGTCCTTTAAATAGGAGCTTTAACAAAATATTCTCTATACTTGTAATAATGCAGAAAATTTGAAATCTAAGGTATAAATTTAGGTTTCAGGTATGAAGCCATATATATATATACTTTTGAGTATATCTCTGTGTCGTGACATCTTACGGTTTATAAACGGAATACGAACTATAATAAAGTTTCCTCTATAGTTTTGATGGTAACAAATATTGTAAATCTGCACCAGCTTATTCTCAAAATCTGCTGGAGCTGTTCCCGGATTTCTAGATGTAAATACCAATTGTTGATAGTTAGTCAGTAGTGATAGCCCCATGCTGAATTGCAAAAAAAAAACATACAAAACATAAGAAATAGATACTAAAGTTTAGTCATTCCTCTTGGACAGCAAACGTTTAAACTCTCCAAAGCCAGTTTAGCAGTTTCTTGGATTTCCCAGGTCAACGAAAGCGTTTCGTATTGTAATGAAGTTCCTAGTTCATTATAGCACCAATGACAAATAATATGGTACTTTGATCTAACAAATTGACGTTTTTGTGTTAACTAGCCGGATAAGTTCAAACATCTTGACTTCTTTTCGTTTAATTCTGGACGATACTTTTTTTATATGAGGCGGTGAAAGGCAAAGTGGTGTAAGTCAGAAAGTCAAGTGGTGTAAGTCAAAGAGTTTAACTGCCAAATCTACAAAAAATTCCACCATAAATTGAACAAATTTTAAGTTATAACAATTATTACAACACTGCAATTAATAACTATTCACAATTCTTTATAAATTGAACATGGAGATTACATATTTGCCCTCAAATTAAAAAAGTTGAAAATGTGACTTAGACGACTTTGCTTTTCAACGCCTCATATAACGTGTGTTCCCTTTCAACGTGTTTTTGGTCGCACAGTGAAACACTTTGGTTTTGAGTATTCGCATCATATGGTCAAAGATACGCGAATATCAGAGGGTCTCCAGTCATCATTCATTAAATGTTAAATATAGAAATATATTAAGAAAACAGAAACACATTAAAATTCTAAGCCATTCTATTTTGTCTTGATTAGTGCGTTTTTTTAGGGCCTCCATTCGCTTGTCTTACCAACTCTTACAATTTACCCGAATCTATCGTTTAATTAGTTTTAGTCCCAAAAAGTGCATTTCAGTTTCTCAAATAGGAAGGCCTTATTTGAATAGTGGGTCAACTCCATTTTTGTTCATTTCGAGATACAGAGCCTTTAAAAGTCTAATGAGTGCTGAGAAATGACTGCTGAAATCTGATTTGTAATGCCCTCTGTTGGCAGCAGAAATAAGCAGCAGGTGTACCAGTTTTAAAATAAGATAGAAATTACTTGAATGAACATGAAAGTAAGGCTAACTCTATTTTTTTTTAAGTGGAAATGGACTACTATTAAAAATAGGCCTTCATATAATAATTAGTAAATTAATTTGTTAATTTTAAACTTTAAAATATTTGACCTCATGGGAAAAAAAATAATTTAAGAAAAGAACAAGAATTTTAAAGATATCAAAATTATTGTTCCGAGGTACAAAAATATCACATTTTTCTAAAAAAAAAAATAAAAAATTACTAATGTTTTTAAACAGAAGTCTAAATCTTTTCGCACTGGCATATATCGTACTAATAGTTTTGAAAAATTAAAATGCATTTTATTTCGAAAATGCTGAAAGAAGGAAAATAAAGGCCCACAAATAATATTATCCTGTAACTGCTGAGTTCGTGTCACAAGAGATTTTGTTTCATATTAATATTCCATTAGACATTTTATTGTAATTGAAAGTAACTATAATTTTTTCATTGCTATAATCAATAAATCTTCTTGGGTTATTTTATGCTAATATGAATTAATTTCATTAAATCTCATGATACCCAAAAAAGCAAAATGTAAACAAAGAAATTAAAATATCTGTAATTAGAATGCAAGTACTTTCAAAACGGGATACGAGTTACGCATGAATTTAATGGTATTTAAATAACGTAAAGCGTGCATGAAAAGTGGAATTTTTATCCGTGACACTGCAAAAACATTTCCCTAAACTTTTTAGTATTTTTTAATTGAATTTATTAAAAAAATTAATTGAGAAAAGCAAGTAAATAATTTATCATGAATATGAAACGTGTGAAAAGTATTTTAATAATTTTGACTTATTAACTTAACAGGCTTGAAAAATTCATGAGAAATTATCTTTTTTTAAAATCTTGAGCATTAGGTAAATTGCTTTTTGGGGGAAATTCTTGTTGCAAATAGATTTAATGATTCAGTTTGAAACGTAAACCTGAATTTAAAACAAAAATAGTAAACTTGTGTTCATAAATAAAGAACTGTGTATCCAATCAATATTTTAAAATTTCTCGTAAAAGTTGTAACTACGGTATATAGAATGCGACTGCATTCTAAGACTAAACATAAATTTCTATTTCTAAACTTCATGTAAGCATACTGTCTTGGGGATCACATACAACATGATACGGGTTTTAAAACTAGGACTTTAAAATGAATATCTCGGCTACATCATTTTTGGAGACTGCGTTTTTTACTTATCGCTTTCTTAATCCTTTTATACCCCACTTCAGGGACATGCAACTTATGCAAAGTTGTCTAAATGCCACAAACTGATTTCCTTTTTATGTTCTCCGGCGAAAGCTGAGTATTTAAATATTTAAATCATACGATGTAGAAGCTAAAAAATAAACTATCTCACAAACAATTTTTAATTTTCATTAATGCCTCTTTATGTACTATTCTTACATATATACATTACGTCTCTCGGTTTAATTTTTTAATTAATTTTTCAATGAACAGAGTGGTAAACATGAGGACAAGATTGAAATTTGCGGATACTATCCCTAATCACTAATCACTAATAACTGTTACGAATTTTACGAGTCTATGGTAATCTTGCCAAATATGAGAGTTATCGCCAAATTGGTTATGGATTTGGGTGATTTATTTTGGTTGCCAAATTTGGCGATATGGCGCCAAATGGTCGCCAACCTTCTATTATCTTTCTGAAAGCTACTGGAGATTTCTAGCTGGCCAACCAATAAGGGGCGCTTTGGAATTCTATAAATATACCTGATATTGGCATTGGAACTCAGTGTTCTTTTCTGCTGAGAATTGAATGTATTGAAAGTGCGTTAGGCATATATTGTATTGAAGACTCTGTTATCCTGAGTTGTGTTTTTAGAGTTTTCTGCTGTATAGAAGACAGTTGTTACGTGTTCTTCTGTTTGAATTTGTGTATTCGCCTGTAGAATTTGCAGAATAATAAATTTTATTTTTTGTGCACTTCGAGGTGAGATTTTATTCAATCCTATCGAACCCAGGGAAACGGAACATCCCCATCATAGCTATCGCTAAAACCCTGTTTATATTAATAAAATTCGTTTTCACGCTATTTTAAGTTCGTTGTAATGTCCCAAATTTTCCACTACACTGATAACGGGGGTATTAATTTATAGAGACCAAAATTTTCAGTGTCCATTTCGCACGAAATTTTCCTTTATATTTTCACCACTGAAAATATGTTTGCATTCCTTTACAATAAACCTAAAACCTGCCCGTGACAACCTTCAATGCATATTAATTGGACTTATTTTGTTACTAACTAAAGGATATCGATATTTAATGGAAAACAGACTGTATTTACACCTATTTTGTAATCAAAGAGGGTGTAGACATGAAGCAGATTCTTTTATTTAGTGCATTACAATTCCCATTCACCCTGTGTAGGAATTTTATAAAATGTATATATCCCAGGCTAATAGACAATGACTGCTAGAGAGAGAGCTCCGAAGAAATTATCTGAGGTCTTATTCGCAGAGTGTAATTTTTGGGAGCAGGATATTTTTCCTGAGAAAAGGGAAGATATGAAAAGAAATGCGCTAAAGGAAAAAGAATACTTTTTCAATACTAAGGGCTTCATCCATAGGCTCGCTACTCTCGCTCCTCTGTTATGGCTAATACCGAGATACATAGGGGTTATTCTCGGGCAATGTAACAGCTTCCATCCATTTACTGTTGTCACCCTTAATGCGAAGGGCGTTTCATCACTATTGAATTATCAGCTTAAAAATTTAATTAAAAATTAAAAATTTAAGATATGGACTTGAAATGAGATTTATATGAATAAGAAAACGTTCAGCTTCCAGATGATGTAAATATTTTCTTTGTAAGATTAAAACTCGAGGAGCATCGATATTACATCCACATAGGGGACGATATTTCTTAAAAAACTGTGTTTTGTTTTTTGATGAAAATATAAATATGTTTTAAAATATTTTTAAAGAAATGAGGTCTAGTTTGAAAGAAAAATGTCTGTAGTCTTAGACTGTAAAAAGATCAAAATTCTACGATCATTTTTTGGCGAGCTATCGTAATCTGAAGATGAAAAAGTCAATATTTTCCCACAAAACATAAAATAAAAAAAACTTAAAACTTCGACGAAGATGAGACATGTCTTACTTTGTTCCCCACATTTTTCTGCATCTATTGGTATCGGTCTCGACACCATATGCCCAGCGGTTTCGGAGGAGATAGCGTGACAAGCTTTTGACAGCGGCGGCGGCGGTTACTTTTTTTTAGAACAGAGAGATAAAACTCCATTACCAATTGGAATGTTAGAGTGGCTAGAACACGTGGTGCCCTATTACGCGTCACAGCTTGCGATTAGCTACTCCTGTTTTGCAGCAATGTTTGCCTGCTCGATTCTGGTTTTGAAGTATGCAAAATGGCACCTGGCCCATTCTACGCATGTCTGGATTATACTGTGAAACAACCAAGTCAGACCGCAGTATTAAGGAGGGGTTATCGCAGTGGCTTTGCTGTGCCAGCTTTATGCATGAATTGTATTTTTGTAACTATTGCTCAAGTCAACCCTTGAATGTACAGTTAATTGTTTCTTTTTTGTTGAAAAAAAATGTTACGTTTCTTTGTTTCAAGTGCCAGTGGTCTATTTTATCAATAATTCTCCGTATTCCAGGCCCAGGAACATGTCGCCAAAGACATAAGCATCTAAGTTTATAGAAATAATTTATATTCTAATACCTGTCCAGGATCGCTATGGAGTTATGGCTTATTTCTGATAATATTTTAATTCTTTTGAGATACATATAAGATACATTTATCTGATTTCATGTAGTACACAAAGTAATGCAAACGAAACCTGTGGTGCAAAAGCAGTTGCTACGGCAGATGTCTGAGAAATATACATTGTATTCCTCTTTGCCGTATTATTTATACACTCTTTATCGTAAAGTTAGATTCGCATAGTTAAAGCAAACAATGAAGATTCAGTTACCAATAAGAAAGACACCGCTAGCAGAAAAAATTTAAATTCATTTTTCTTCGAAAGCATAATGGATAACCCCAGTCTGCAATTATGGACTATATTTGTCTAAAATTCTAATTTTGCTTTAAACAAAACGACAGAAATTTAAACATTTCAAACTTCCTTAAATCCAGCGAATTGGTTGGATTAACAAATGAATTACTAGGTGAAGAAATATAATGCGTTTATATCTGAAAATAATATTTTTTAAACATTAAATGTCGCCTCTAAACTTTATTTTCACAATATGACTGAACGATGGTTGTTATTATGTAAGCACGGGAATAAATAAGACATTCATTTAAACGTTTAACATAATATTATTTTGAATTTTTTTTAAATATAATTCATTAAATGCATGGTAAATCAGCGTAAATTTGCAACATGTTTAAATTTCAAATGTTTTATTGAATGAAAAACAGTGAATATATAGTGAAAATATAGACAGGATTTAATAAAATTCTCTTTAAAATGAATGCAAACTTAACGTATGGATGGGTATATTATATCTAACCTAGCAGTCTTTTTATAAAAATCTGCAAGATACACACACAGTTCATTTCTAAAGAATAAGTTAAGATCAAAATTCAAATATGTAATTTGATTTTCATTTATATAGGGAAGAATAAACATGTTGGATATTTGAAAATGTCTGTTGAATTATTAATTACCATCTTTCAAAATGAAAAACTCTTTCCTTGAACTTCAGCGTTTCAACAAAAAAAGTTCTTATTTTGAGAATATAATAGGGGGTTCTTCATATAAGAATTTTTCTCTTATACCTCAGTTAGAAATCATTGATAATGTTTTCACTTCGTTCACTTCGGAAAAAAGAGCGAACACTTTTTATATTAACTCTATCTTTCCCACGAGATTTCTCTCCTTAAATTTTTTACACCGTTTTTTTTTTAACTGCTCGCAACGTCTTTAATTCTTCTTTCCGAAATGGAAGGAGTATATTTTATTCAACAACATAATTTTTATCGTTGATAAAAACAAAAAGTTTTATTTACAGCTTTTTGCAGGTTAAAAATTTGTACGTGGAAAGCGAGACATTCCTTTTGTGTTAGAATACTCTTTTTTTTTCATTTAAGAAAAAAAAAATGTAAGTGTGTTACAAATGCGACCTTTTTAGTTTTACAATTATTTTGTTTACAATTTTCTTATGCAAGATTAAAAATAAATGTTTGTTAATATTTATTTTAGTCTATATATATAAAACAGTTTCGTAACTGACTCATTCATTCACTGACTGACTGACTGACTGACATACAACGCACAGACCAAACCGCTGGATCTAATGGGTTGAAATTTTGCATGGCGATTCTTCTAATAGTGTAGGGGTGCACTAAGAAAGATTTTTCAAAAATTCTTCTTAGATTTTTTTAAATTAAATTTTTAAGCTGTTTTTTAAACTTTTTTTTTACGTTTGCATTTAAAATAATACATTGAGGGTTATAAAATTTATATCACGAGAAAGATCATAAAAATTCCTTCAAAATGAAATTTTTTTCGAATTTTTACCTCCATTTTCTGATTTTTGGTGAATTTTTAAAGATTAATTTCTAAAGATCGGGATTTATTAAATCCCGATCACGTGATTTCTTTTTCTGGTACTTTCAATAAATTTATCGTCACGTGCGTAACAACTAAATAGACAAAAAAAATATTTTTTTCTCTTTCTAATGCAGCAGACGATTGGATATTATCCAAAAAAATGCATATCCCTTACGATTTTTTTATAAATATATATATATAGATAGATATATATTTTACATCAATTGTATACATTGATCATCGCATTTATTATAAATATATATCTTTATTTTTTGGCATAAATTGCATACGTTGACCGTTGTATTTAATTTGAATGTACTCCGTAGCGAAGCGCGGGTTTTCAGCTAGTTAATATCATAAGTTTTTAATTTATGGTTACAGTTGCACGAGGAAACTGACTGCAGGCTTATTTTTGCATATTAGAGCATACTGTGGTGGTATTAATATACTACGCCCAAAACTAATCTTCTAATTTTCACTATATAAAGAAAATATCTATTATGACAGTATTAGCTTGCATAGTATTATAAAATCCTTTAGCGGTCTGCTCAACTTTATATAAATAAATGTATGAATAAATTTCGCATCATTATTTTAAATAAAATGGTTATAAATTAAGAATGCCGAAATATTTCCATTTATTTTGAAAATATTTTAGAAGTATATTTATGCGATTAAAATCAATACATTTTGTCACTGATTGAACTGAATGTGTTTCGGTAATTTCGTTTTGTAAATTCTATATTTTTTGTTCCGTAGACTATTCAAACCTTTCACAGAAGTTATCTGCAATATGCAGATGAAATAAAGTATGACAAAGACAACAGATCAAGTAGTCATTTTTACAGAAATATGGAAGGTACTCACAGGTGTCCTTTGCATGCTGTCTTCCAAGAAACGCTCCAGTGAGTTTCTAAGAGTAAATAGGTGTACTGGAGTTTAAAGATTCATCATTGTCACACGCAAGGAATACTTAAATGTCGTGCAAGGGGTGAAGCTCTCTATGATCACGTTATGCTATTTATGAGGTGTGAATTCCAAGTTGGAATATTATACTGTCTAGCCACTACTGATCAGTTTAAGTTTGACCATTACTTAGATGTGATATGACGACAAGGGCCAAACAATTCCGATTTTGCTAAGTCATGGTTATTTTATATATATATATATATATATATATATATATATATATATATATATATATATATATATATATAAGAAATATGCTTCTGTTGTACTTAAATAAAGTGTCATAAGGGTAAAAAAATATTTTCTTGATTGTGAGAACATATATTGGCTTTATATGTTATCATATTTAGTAAAACTATAGAGAGAACTATGTTCATATTTTGGAAATAAAGTTCTTATATTCTGCATTTTAATTTTTTTATCTTAAGTTTCCTCTTCTATTTCCTTCTTGAGATTCACTTTTGAAGTTTAACAACATGGTAAAGCCTGTCCCATAGAATTATTATATAATTTAAAAATTTCTTATAATTATTCCTAACAAATGAGCATGCGTAAACTGATTTTGAACACGACCGATCTTCAGTGACAGATGAATTACTTATGAAAGGTACGACTCAGGAAATATACAGTTTCTGTTTTAGAAGAACTGTGAATTTTATAGGCATGAATAAAAGAGAAACCTTATTCTGAAAAAATCATAATAAATAGCCTAAACTTAAGAAAGCAGTAGAGAAATTTCCAATATAAAACAAACAGATACTTCTGATTAGCAAAACAATTTTATGACCGTATCTGCATGTAATGGTAAAATACATGTGACACTTATTCTTTTGTTCGCCTGAGGATCTCTTATCTCCAAGAAAAACGGAAGATTTGATTGAGAAGAGGGTAAAAATATAATGAAAGGATCTTACTTTTTAATCCCTTTTTTAACAGTCTTATCTCAGAGGCTTTACAAAATTCTGTAAAACTATTTCCGGATTATGTTCTGCAAATGCGCATATCGTGCGATAGAATTTAGAATATTTGACATGAAAAAAACATCTTGAGATATAATTTTAGGGAGGCGATATGGTAAAAAATATTATTTGTGTATGATTTCAAAGAAAAGGTGTATAGTTATATCAACGCAGATTTTTTATAAGACATATTTTGAATTGGTTTTTCACCGCACTTAATACATGCATCTATGACTTTAAAAAAATTTTTCTGCAGTTAAAAGAAAATTATATTAGAATTTCTCCATAAATTAAATAAATGTTTTCGAACGCAAATATAAATTAAGAGAAACTAATGTTGTCCGTAAACAAATAAATCTATTTATTGTGCATAAAAAACATAAGAAAATATGCATAAATATACTCTTTCCTTTGCAGATTCCGCGTAAATTTTATGAATTTTTTGCTGTAAATATATATTTTGTTTCTTTCTAAAATAGAGTAATTTTTGATAAATTATTTTCGCCAAAAATGGTTATTGTACAAATCCGAATCTTAAGAAAACTATGCAAATTATAATCTATTTTCTACGAGTTCTGTAAAATTTACCTACAGTAACTTATACAATACACATATGAATATGGGATTTTATGAAAATAAAATTATTATTTTAAAGTCGTTTGTAACATATGACATTAAACAAGGAAAATTTAATAAGGCGCAAATATTGACACTAACCATCAAATAATTGAGCTTGTGAATATTTTAAACAGTTGTTTGAATTTTTATTGAACTTTCCTTTTCCAAGCTTTGCCGGTCAGAGAGAGGCGGATAATTGGTTGGATTATGTGCAGGGACATTGTAGAGTTAGAGAGTACTTATCATAAGTACTAAGTAAGGTTGTGTGTATGCGATGAGAATTATTCACGTTACTGCTCTTAAACAAGTTCAGTTGCCATTGTGATTGTAATAAAGGTTAGGCAGATTCTATGTAAATTCCTTACATTAACTAGGTTTCGATGAATACCAGCCTCTGGGTGTATAGATGTGAGATATGTCCTCGCATATGGAAGGCAGTTGTCCATGAAATTGAAAATAATATAATAACCAGTTAACTAAAATGTATGATGAAAAAGTTAAGTAGAGAAGTAAACTGCAACAGCGAAAAGACGTTCTCGACCTTAGAAAAAAAAATTCAAACATGCAACAGGCAATAACAGAAATAGCCCTTCCTCAGAGTCTACGGGTAGTTAGTTCAGATGGTAATAGACTCAAAATTAATCTTTGCCACTGGTATGTTGCCATGGTAATTTACAGATAAAAAGACTTTTAATGGATTCATATAAATAAATGACTATATATATATATATATATATATATATATATATATATATATATATATATATATATATATATAGGCCCAGGATTGACCAAATTGGTCGGCGGATCTGTACTGTACGTCCGGCGCGCAGGCCTACAAAAATGAGTTGCTCCGCCCTTGGAAAATCAACCCTCGACTGCGTATACATGTTTTGCTACGTTGTGACTGGTCAGCAGTTATATATATATATATATATATATATATATATATATATATATATATATATATATATATATATATATATATATATATATATATATATGTAATGCCTTAACTAAGGGGAATCTTAAACGGGGATATTGTTTAGAAAAATAGGAATTAGCAATTACATGTTATTAATTCATGACATATCATCGAAAAAAGGAAACGAGAATGGATTTTAATAACAAAAGTTACCACTAGAGGTCGCCACCTGACGGTCCAGTTTTAAAAAAAAGATTATTCAATCGAGGGGATTTAATGTTATGTAAGAAGAAGCTTCCAGAGGATTCGAAATTAAGCGTCAATAAATTATTCGGCGGGAGAATGAGAAATAACTAAGTTTGTCGACCCAGAGATCCGATGGGGTGAGGACGTATGTCTCGAGAGAGAGCCTGGATGGAGTGGTTTGCATAATTATGCGGGAGCTCTGGTAAATTAATAATTAAAATATACGAAATTAAGTGATCTCTGTCGTCTCATCTATTCATTCGGACCACGATTGCTTTATTTAAATTAACGAAATAGATACGAAGCATGTCATTCATATATATATATATATATATATATATATATATATATATATAATATATATATATATATATATATATATATATATATATATATATATATATATATATATATATATATATATATATTTAATATCAAAGTGAGAAGGAAGTTTTAAACACTAATAGTTATCGCGCAGTATATAATAAGTAGAGATATTTCACCTATGCTCCAAAATGTTATCATTGTCCGTACTATATTTTAATTACAAAAAATCCATCTACTCGGAGACAGACACACACAGAGACACAAATGCACACAAACACATACAGACACCCACTATTGATAGCCGTGTTAAAACCGTTTCATCAAACACGCCATGTACATGTCCAAAAACAGGTATTTATCTTAAAAGAAATATTTGACACCGGCTAAGCAAATATCTTCTACCACATCTCAGCTACCTCTAGCCATAGACAGCAACAGGAGATTCAGATTTCTTCTTCTTTTGACGTCAGAGCTTGACTTTTTATACACAACATAAAATTTCAGCTACAATTAACATCTCAGTAAATTTGCATGCAGAAGAAAAACTAATAAATAAAAAAAAATCGAAATGCATATAACAATAGGTAAGCAGACACTTGGGAGCATGCAATAAGAAACAACAATATAGAGCTCAAATTTGAGATTATGTAAGTAAGACTGTTCTTCGTTTAACGGATATAACCTCTCAACTTTTATTTGTTTTCCAATGATCTAGACTCTGTCTAGACATTCAAACTTTTATCTTGAGTATCGGAAAAGAAAATAATGTTGTTTATAAAAGAATACAAACCAAGAAATCAGTTTCGAAAGCGTTTCTCAAACAGAAAAACTAAGAATAATCATTCTCGCATTAAGAGAAACTATTTAAGAAATTTTATTTTTTACCGTAATGCATTCAGAACAATGTTTTTATTATAGAATTTGGATATCCATTAGTTAGGTGGCTTCTGGATAAGCGTACTTGATAATTCACATTAGCCAGACAAAATTTGAAGCACTTCCACCCTGAAATTCTCCGACGTCTCAGTTAGCTACTCCACAACTGAAACTGCAATCGTGGGCGAAACATTGCTGTATGACTGCTGGAGACGCCATTATTCGACCATAAAATTAATTTGCCAAACTTCAAGATGCTAGTGAACATGTGAACATGAAGACATTAAAAATTTTCATAAAAATGAGAATTTTATTCCCAGAAAACAATAGTAATATTTGTCTGTAAAAAAATATTTTTTTGTTATATAGTTTGAAGCGTGATCTGTTGAAAATTAGTCAAGTAAAAAACCCGCCAAAAATTACATTTTGTTAAGTTTTTAAAACCTACAGATAACGCTTATATATACCGGGTAGTTATAATTAAACTTCCCCTTATAAACTGCATCCTACAGCGCAAACGGGTGAACGGAATGCAACGAAATTTTGTATATGGGCTGTACATTAGATGCGCTCACGGAATTTAAAAAAAAAAATAGTTCAAAAATGACCACCGGGGGGCGCCTTTTTGGGAAAAACATGAAATTTAACACAATAAACGACCAAAACGGAATACAGAAACAATATTAACATTTATTGACAAGTTTCTGATCACCTTGTCATCGAATCACATTAAGTAAAGATAAGGGAGAAACAAAAACAGTTCAGTTTGCAGAAACAAGAACAGATAAGGACAAAATTGCACAAGAGGAGAAGTTGTTAATCGTGTCCAGGACGATGTAGTGAAAGCTGCTCCACGTGACCACCTTCATTCACCTGGAAAATTTCAAGTCGATGGACAGTGTGTTCAACAGAAGATCGTAACTGATCAGTTGTGAGGCTTCGGACATGAAGCGTTATGGAGTTCTTTAAGTCATTCAACGTCGCAACATATCCATGATACACCAGACATTTTAAATAGCCCCATAAACAGAAATCATACGGAGTTAGATCCGGTGACCGTGGTGGCCATGGATTAGGGAAGGATCGACTAATAACACGTTCCTCTGTGAAGTATCAATAACGCCTTCAATGACCCATGGATATGTGGTAGCGCACCATCCTGCATGAATATGGTCGATGTAAGGACCCGCCTTTGCTGTAGTTGCGGCAGAACAAACGTCTGCAGCCTGTCATGGTACCGACGGCCCGTAACGCAGCATATGACAGGCCTACGTTCACCGATTTCCTCAAAGAAGAATGACCCAAGGCTGAATGTGCAGTGAATCCACACCAGACAGTGACCTTCGGAGACTGAAGGGGAAATTCAGTCTGGATCCGCCGATTTTCCTTAGCCCAAATGCGGTAATTATGTGTGTTGACTGTCCCATTGAGGTAGAAATGAGCCTCGTCGCTCCACAGAATATTCCAAGGCCATGACAGATCAACAGTCATTCTGTTAACTGACTGCGAATGAGAGACGGTGTGGCTTGTCCCTATCAAGCAGCTCCTGGGTATGGCGGATCTTGTATGGAAAGTAGTGCATTATGTTTCTGAGTACTTTTCGGACGGTACTGTAAGAATAGCCTGTCTGTAGAAAATTTGCACGTGCGCTACTGCTCCCAAACTCTGTTGTCTGTGACTGTGCGTCAACAGCTGTCTTCACAGCATCATCAAGTACCGGTGTGACACGTTTACGGCCTCTTCCAGGTTGAACTCCTAATTTCCCAGTCTCTTCAAATCTCTTAATCATGGCCCGGATACCTTTAGTAGACATTGGTCCACGCCGTAGGTTCTTTCTACGACGAAATTCACGAACTGCAGCAGAAGCATTCCCCTTGTTTTCGTAAAACAGCTTCACCAATAATACACGTTCAACTAAAGACACCGTCATTAGTACAGTCGGAAACATCGACTTAAACATGACAACGTCTGCAAACGTTTTATACCCTAACGTGTTTTGCAGAAAGCTTCGTCTTCTGCCCAAGCATGCAAATCTCGACATTTTTCTCCTACAACTGACAGCTTTTCCCGGTTTTACATTTTATTGCTTATAATTCTTGTTCTGAATTGTTAATATTGTTTCTGTATTCCATGGCTTCATCCGAAGCAGCCAACTGCTTCATCGGCCGTCATCGAGGCACATGTAGAACCTTCATTAGGGGCCTCTGTGTCTTCTCGAACCATACGAAGGCGCCTGGCTGAAGGACAGTTGGTATCGCGGCGCCCATTACGTGTGCTGCCCTTGAAGCCCACCCATCCACGCCTCCGTTTGGAGTCCAGTTTCCGACGAGGAAACTGGACTGCAGCGGAATGGAACCAGGTCGTCTTTAGCGACGAATCCAGATTCAATCTCGGCAGTGATGACAATCGTGTTCGTGTGTGGAGAGCCCGTGGTGAACGCTTCAATCCTGCCTTTGCTGTACAGCGACACATCGCTTCCATAGCTGGTGTGATGGTATGGGGTGCCATTGCCTACAATACACGGTCACCCCTAGTATTGTTCCGTGGAACCATGACAGCCCAGCGGTATGTTCATGAAATCCTGCAACCACGTGTGTTGAGACTCATGCAACGGCTCCCAGGAGCCATTTTTCAACAAGACAATGCTCGGCCTCATACGGCAAGGGTGTCACAAGACTGTCTCCGCACTGTTACTACCCTTCCTTGGCCTGCCCGATCCCCAGATTTGTCTCCAATCGAGCATGTCTGGGATCATGTGGGACGAAGAGTTGGGCATCCCCCGAGTTTGAACGAACTAAAGGCAAGGTTACAGCAAATATGGAACGAGATGTCTCAAGACATCATACAGAACTTGTATGACTCAATGCCCGATCGTATCGCATCGTGCATTCGCGCTAGAGGGGGTCCAACGGAGTATTAACTCCTCCGTTCTTTTGCCATTTTCTCTGAAATAAATTATCCTTTTTCTTTGATTTTCTTATCATTTACTTATATCAAAGTAGTCAATACGTATGTAAAATTTCGTTTCATTTTGACGACTCCTTCTTGGTGCGCTAATTTTTTTGTCCATGAGTGTATATATATACAGTCGAACCTCCATATATCGAACTTCCCTATATCGAAATTTTCTATATATCGAACTCTTAGCAAATCTCCATGTTCATGACATAGGAAAATTGTTTCTATATATCGAAAAAATCTCTATATATCGACATTTTTTTTCAAGACAAATTGGGAGATTTTATTCCACTTTAGAATAAAATCTCCCAATTTTTGGCATTTGAAACAATACATCGTGGACTTCAAATCGCGGATAATGTCCCTGATGAAGTTTTTAGTGGACTGAATAAATACGAACATTTCTTTGAACTTTCCGTAGAACTAACTGTTCAGCAAGATATTCGTAGTTTTTTTTTAAAGAATGTAACTGTGATCATTGTAACCACTGTCTGCATTATTGTTTTTTAAAGATATGTAGTAATCAATAAATCTTTCATATTAATTCATTTTTAGTTATTAACTTCCATTTAATGGAATTCGCATATAAATTAGAAATGGAGTTTTGTATACGAAAATTACCCTTAATTTTTTTAGGAGAATTATGATAAGACTAAGGTCTATATATCGAATTCTATATATCGAAATTTCTATATATCAAATTTTTTTCGCGCATTTTGCTACTTCGATATATGGAGGTTAGACATTATATATATATATATATATATATATATATATATATATATATATATATATATATATATATATATATATATATATATATATATATTATATAGTATATAGAAATAATGAAAAATATATATATCTGTGTGTGAGTGAGGAACATTAAAATTTTTTAAGTTTGAGATAGCTTCTTCATTCATCCAAAATAAGCTCTTCTGTTTTAGGGTCACTTCTGATTTCTTTAATTAGATACTCTGCAGGGGAACCAATTCGCCATCAACTGCGATTGTATTTTTTATTAGCATTTCTCGATATTTTATCTTCCCCGTCCTACTTACCACAGCCCTACGCACCAAAATTACGGCCAATTAAGTTTGTTCCTTCGAGATTAAATATTTAATAGGTAATTACTTCCAAACTGAAGAGTTCAATAACAGGGAAAAACCTTTAAATGACACTTTCTGGTTGTAAAATCACCGAAGGTTATGTCTTTACCTCCTGTTTTTATGGCATACTTAAGTTTAACCCGAAAGGCTGACGGGATTTTAAACTTTACAAGAAATTTAAAAAAATCACTCTGTTATATATATATATATATATATATATATATATATATATATATATATATATATATATATATATATATATATATATATATATATATATATATATATATATATATATATATATTATATATATATATATATATATATATATATATATATATATATATATATATATCAATACTGAAAAAATAAATTCTTGGCATATATGAAAAAGCGTGTATGCAATGAAATTAAAATTATATCCAAATTGGTATATTTAATTACAGATAAAATCTAAAAAGCTTGCAGTGGATAATAATGTCGTAACATGGAATGTGTGCTACGAATTTTTCTAATTAATGAAAGTCATATCTGCAGTTAATTAAAGGACATAAAAATACCAAAATAATTCCTAATCAAATATGAGTACTTTTGGCTAATGATTTTAATTATATATGTTTTTCATATGCGTTATTCTCCTTTTATTGATGGGCAAAATGAGAGTAGATCTATGTTATTTAAATTTTGTTAGAGTCTAATTAACATTTCTTTATGATTAGCTTTTCTTTAATGAATAAATTCTCCTATTTTTATCTTTTATTTTCTGGTCATCAAAATTGCTTCTCCTTTTTCTTCTTTTAGGATTGATTCCTGTTACACATTCACTAATTTGTATTCTTTAGACACGTTGCTCTATAACTGTTATACATAAGAGACTTTCTTTCATCCATTTCGATATATTACTTATTTGATTATGACTCAATTGCGAACTTTTTTGCAGTATTATTTTGCCGGTTATTTTTTAGTGTTCCTCTTAAAAAGCATTAGAAAAAATCTGTAAATGCGACTAATATCTCTTCACTAATTTGAAATTGACTGGAAACTTCTTATGGTGTTTCGTTCCTGAATATAAAAGAAGTGTATCCAATCCCAGCAGACATATAAAACTGAAAAAAATATATAATTTTTTTTTTCTGTGAATGTGAAAAACATTATAATAATTTTGCCTGTTTCATTTTGATCTGTTATGACATTTTCATTGTAATGGAGGATAGCACAGTAAAAATCAGCAACGTGGGCCCAATTTCTAATATAATAAGATATGACTGAGATATTAAAGTTCATGTTCTATACCCCGATAGGGTGTAATGCTGGTTTTCTTGTAGGTGATCTTATAATAAAGTTGTCAACAAGAAACGAGGCGAGTACAGACCTTTATCCAAAGAGAAGTGCCTGCCACATCTGTATTAATAAAGGAACAGCAGGGGATGTCGATATCACGTGAGCGTAACGCAATGGCCGACAATCGTCGAGATCACGTGAACGTAACGCAATGGCAGACGACAATCGGTGTATTTTTTTCTCATGAAAGTACATAAATGTTAAACCTTTGGAAAGAGCTTTGAAAAATGATAATTTTTTCTGTGTACACTTATTCTGTTATTTCAATAGTTTTAGAGATATTTTAATTCTAAAATCACTCACTGCTGAGAATTCAAATCATCTGGTGCAGTGGTGCTGCCATCTGTCGGCAGCGACGGGAATGAAAATTGAAAGGAATTTATTCACTTGAATTTAATACATTTGTAGCCCTTTTTTTCTTTTGTGGGGCCCGAAGTACATAAATATGTTACACGGATGGCTTGAGCGTAGCTAAGCGAAGCTCGAGCCTAACCGGACGAAGCCCGGCTAGTTGGAAATAAACGTACTATTCTTTACTAGTCCTTACATGTTTAAACAAACTTTATCGTGTCTTCAAAAAAGAATCATTTTAAAGTTATTTCTGCACTTAAAGTTAATAGAGGTTTGCTATTTACACTCTCATTGTGTTGTGGTCAGAACCCCAAGAATCAACCACGTGGGCTCGATGTCGAATACAATACCTGATAACTCATAGATGTCCCTGTACTGTCCCCTCATAAGGCGTATTGGTGTTCACCTTTAGTTGGTTCCACAATAAAGTAGATAACAAAAAGTCTTGGTGCGTAGGGGCGATTGTCCCCAACATCATGAGTGCTTGTCACCCTAAAAAAACACAACATATCATTAATCCTCTAATGTTTACACAAAATTTACAGTATTCTAAAGGAAAAATAAATGAAAGTATACAGCTTTGAGACATTTGAGCACACTGTTTATACTTTTTCAGAGTACTATCTGGAAGTCTTTCTCTTTCATTTCACCTGCAGTTGGCTTGAATAAGTGATAATTACTGGGCGGTGTCAGACGAGCGATGTACATGTGGAAGGTATTGACATCCTTGATGGTTCAAAGTAATTCCCGGATCGTGGGCAGTCAGATATTTTCATTCTGCAAGAAAAACCAGTAAATAAAAACTACTTTTTTATAAGCTTATATTTGAGGGGATTCACCTGAGAGGAGATTCCTGAGAAAATATGTAAACCGTATTTAAGTTGCGGTCACTTAATGAAGATTGGAAGAAGAACGTTCTAGCGTCTTTAGGTATTTTACTAGAGTTCCTTCCGGACGCCAAATAATGGCTGCCAATTTGCATAGAGCGGCCCTAATCGCTTTACTTTAAACATTCACCATTATATCAAAAAGTACTGGGGTTACGCAACTAGTGTTACCGCGCTTAATCCGATGCCAAATAGAAAATTTGAACAAGACCGTCGGGTTCCTTCCAGTTTCGAACTTAGATAAATATGGATCCTCCCAAAGAACTTACACATTTCCAAGAATCGCAGTTTAGGAATCCAGTATTATGCATCAACTAAAGACAAGGTAGCAAAAGGTATCATACCTGTATAGTGCTTCTCGACCACCATTTTCTCGACCTTGATCCAATCGTTAAGATCCTAAAATCTTAAAAAGTGGTATTAGACTAGAAGAAAATATCATTTCCTTTTATTTGTAGGAACAATACTCTATTCGTTTTTTTTGTTTGTTTGTTTGTTTGTTTTTTTGCTTTTTTGCTTTATTATATTCTTAACTATTACACACACACACACACCAAAAAAAAAAAACACGAACACAACACACATATATAACAAAATGTTTTAGGCACAGTGCCAAGCATTCACAATTTTACATAACTGCCACCTGTTGGCTTTCGCTGGAACCGTTTTAGCTCAAAAGTACGTGATGACGCAACATCCAGGACCTGATTAAAGGGGACTCACTACCCTTAAATCTTTAAAACATTTGATTTTTTGAAAAAAAATATGTTAAATCTTGATCATTTCTGAACAAAATAAAGAAAACCGCATGAAAATATTACTCTTAGTTCCGGAGATATTGATATTCTAAATATTTAATTAATGATCAAAATTTATGGTAAGAAAAATTTTAAACTCATTTTTCTCAAAATGCAATTTTGCATCCTTCTGCATCTGATATCTCAAAAACTATAAAACATAATTCCATGAAATTTTTATCACTGCATAATCATGTTGTTTTATTGCGTCTGAACTAGAATTGTTGCAATCACTGCACATTTTGTTATTTTTTCAGGGTTAAACTAATGCAAAAATTTAAGAAAATTTTAAGTATATATTGAGCAGTTTTAAAAAAATTGAAAAAAATATTTTTATGTTGAATGTTTTATGTTCAATTGAATTTTGAATTATTTATTTTAAATATAAAACAGGAATTACACATTTAAGTGTAAAATTAATTTCATAATTCTGCGCGCAAGCCATTATACAATAAAAATGCTTAAAAAACAAGGTATATCTAAAGCATTTAAAAGAATATTTAAAATTATTTTGAGAGTTGAAAATTTGTTTATTAAAATAAATATATCAATTTATCATATGCGTAAAATTTGGAAAAATGAGGAGTAAATTGAAATAGTAAAAAAGAGTCAAAAAGTATGAAAATATGCCTTATTTTCGCAACTTTAGAGTCGTGAGTCCCTTTAACTATTCTAATGGAAAATGGTTGTACGCAGATTATGTCAGAGCATTTCCGCCGCTTCCCCACGAAGATTAGCTCTAGCAGGAGGTTTGTCTTCCGATTCCAAGTTCAGACGTTAAAAAAAATTATAAGACTTTTTCTAGAACCTTAGCGAAGGACCTTAGCGAATACGAAAATAGCCAAACTTACGAAAGCCTCGTAAAATTACAAAATGTGCCTTCAAATCAGAAAATAATGGGGGCACAGATGACGTAACCGTAATCAGACTAGCAGCGGTTCCCAAAAGTCTGTGTTTTCAAAGAAAGGAACTTTCAGTATCGAATGGAGATTATTCGAATCTGAAAAAAACAATTATTCATTTTCATGTGCTTTTGAGTGATATTGTTTACTTAAATTATGGTAATTTACTTAATTTTGTAGAAGTGTTTCGTAATACACAATACAAATACGCAAATAACAAAAAGTTTAGGTAAATTTCTTCGGATAAGATTGGGGAAGTTTTTATATCATGAATACATCGATAAGGAAAAAATGGCACGTGTATATTTCGAATATCCGGCGACAGAGATATTTAAATAATCTAGCTAAAATGAGGCTCATGAAGGGTACATCTTGATTGTTAGTCACGTGTTGCGTATTAGTTTTAATAACAGCAACATATTAAAGATATCTCCAGATATCTAAGAATAATAAATTTACGATATACATGACTAAAAATTCCAGAAGATACTTTTAACTACGTTGGTTTTTTTTTTGGGGGGGGGGGGATTAACTTGTAATGAAAGTTTATATTGCTGGCAGCTCAAAATTTGCATCACAACAAACGCATTTCTGTTAGTTTTAATGAAAGTAAAAAATTAATATTATTGACGATAGAAACTACAAGAGAAAACAGGAATTTCGTTTTGGTCAAGTGACAAATCAATGAAATAAGTATACGAAACAGGCATTAATGAAAAAAATAAATTTAACAAGTTTCTTCGGCGAGGGCAACCGTGGAAAATAACCAGAGAAGGAATCGACAATTTGACCCGTAATTTTGACATGTCGCATAAATTCTTTTTGGGAAAATTTTATCTTTTGTCTGATTTGCGTCATAAAAGTATCGAAAGAAGAAATTAAGTGTTCCAAGGAAAGTTTTATTTCTTTGCTAGAGATCCTTTTAAAAGTAATTTTTGAGATATATAACAGTGTATATATATATATATATATATATATATAGTATATATATCAAGCGCTGTCTAGGAAAAAATAGCATGGGTGATTGATATAATTATCTTTTGACTTTGTAAGTGTTCTTATGGGGTATTAGATTTAATGTTCAATAATACATATCATGATTTATATTTTAGTAGACCACATGCGGCTTTGGATTATTAAAATAAACTGCAATTAAATTCATACTATAAAAAATAGACTGTTCTCTAAACTGCTTCTTGTTTCTTTATTTTAGTACATTTTTACGTACAACAATATGCATTATATTGCACATCAGTTTATTCATAATTACATGCATAGCGTTTAAATTTCTCGTCTTTTAGATAAATTAAAAAGATTGTTTTCGGTCACATTTGGGAATTTTGATTATTTGTGAGGACTTTTTGTTACACGAGTACCTATTGCTCCTGGGGCCTGCAGTTAAAATTAAATTTCAGTCGACAATAAACAACTCAGCTAGCCGCAGTAATTGAACTCAAAAAGTGATTCCTGATTGAATGAGGAATACGGATCTGGCGAATAAAAAAACGCAATAACATCAAAATCAGTCTTCAAATTATTTTTTATTACAGAAAAAATTTCAAATAATTGTTTAATAATTCCCAACTACAGTTGTACTGTATTTGACTTATTTATTTTTTTTTTAGATGAAACAACACTAAACAATTTACCTTTATCACCAAATGCGTACTTGCTTCCGCGTTTCAATTGCATTATTGCAACGATTTAAAACAGAGTATGGACTTAATTAGATTGGATTCGAAAATAAATTATTTCTTATTCGATGGCCAACAAAATTTTGTCATTTAGTGGTGATAATCTTTATTATTTGGAAAATTTATTATGAATATAAAACGTTAGGAGTTATTCAAGTGCTTTACCACTGAAAAAATCAAAAAGTGGAGTTAATAGATCAGACTTGTGGATGGCTCATATCTGAAAAGCAAAACTTACTTTAACACTTTGAGGGGCGCCTATTGCACAGTGCAAACCTCTAAATCTAGTCTTTTTTCATTTGCATTCAATGTTATTTATTTATTTAGTACAAATGTCCGAAAGATTGGCTATGACTCCATTTGTTCTCAGTTTTTTACCAAATGTTCCTTACTGCATTCTATAAAGAAATCTATAACAACAATTGCTAGTATGTTACTGTAAACAATCAATCCTTTTACACAAAACCAAATTTTCATTATTACCAAAAACACTTTTTATAATAATGTTTACGTTATGTATAAGGTCGAGACTGCTGGCCATTCACTTAAGGAAGCACCGTATAGGTGGCCAGTATAGTCCCTTAAAAGCAGGTCCCATAATTTAGAACCGAGTCAGGTGACGAGACCGGAACACTTTGCAATCAATGCATTCCAGTTAAATGAGCTGGAAAATGACTAGTGCTGACATCTGTTATCAGTTTAAAGAGGTTAAAATATTTTGCAACCATCAATTGGAAAATTTTCAATATTTTTTAGGTTAAATAAATAGGGTAAAGAATCTGCACCTTGCAAACGATGGAGGTTGGTTCCCAAGAAAGGGTTAATACACTTGAAAATATTACTAGGACTCAATAAAGCAGTTTTTGCATATTAATATGTATATTTTCCATGAGTGTTTTTAATACTTTAACCCTTCAGCAGGCGCGCCAATTTTTAGGACACTATCAGGCGCGTTTGCCACAAAGTGCAACGTCTCTTTCAACCTTGATTATTCCTTTTGTAATATTTTTTTCAAATTCAAAAGAATAATTCTTCTTTTTATGACAAGACATAAAATGTTGATAATATTGAGATATATTTATAATTAAAGGCCAAAGAATGCAGATACAATCACCTTATTCCAAAAATGTCCGGTTTATTGGATCTAATTGCAACTTACATTGATTCCTGTTATGTCCAAAAACCTAAAAAACACTGACAGAGCCTATCTTTGTGATATACGGGATACCGTGAAATAGCTGCACATTTGGTCAACTACATCAATTTCTGCTTTTGTCGTATTGTAATCCAGTAAAATCGCTGGTTTACCACGGTCAAAATACGACTAACAGTGAAGGGATAGGAATAGAAGGGTTAGAAAAATATACCTGCATTACAAAAGGTGTAGCTATAAGTAGAAACACCTTAGAATATTCAACCCTTACATGTAAAAACAAAACATTCAAAATTACGAAAATGTTGCACTCTATACCCGGTAGCGACCGCTGAGGGGTTAATAACGAGATAAATTTATTCAGAAGCCCAAAGCTCATAAAAGAATTTAAATGTTTGAATTTTCACTTCGTCATAAAGAATTAAATGATTAAAACACAATAAATGCTATTACGCTTTGGATTTTAAAAACATCAGAAATACGACATTTTGATTTATTATGAAGCCTCCTTCAGTTATCACTTCAAATAAGAATATACACAAACTAAGAGATTATTGCCTTTTTTACCAACTGTGCCTTAACTGCATTCTATAAAGAAATCTATAACAACAATTGCTAGTATGTTACTGTAAACAATCAATCCTTTTACACAAAACCAAATTTTCATTATTACCAAAAACACTTTTTATAATAATGTTTACATTATGTACACCACTTTAGATAAGTGTTGAGAGTATATTTATTTAAAGGGAATATGTTGGAATCACAGTTCATAAATGTAAGGAGGTAATTTGAAAGAAAGTTTGCGTTATTTGAAGAGTTTCTACCTGTCCACTAAATACATATATTTTCGATGGCTGATTAATAAAATTTCTCAAAATTATTAAAAATGAAGTTAATATGAAGAACGTGAAACGATCATAATACGGTCGTCATCCTGGGGTGATATGACGCCAACAAGGCATTACAATTGAAAAACCACGTGGTGAAAATTAACAGTAATCTTTCAAGCATATGTCGAAACGCTCTCCACCTTTGGCGTTAAAAATGGCTTGGCTGGAAACCGTATCATGTTTTTAATATTTCCCAAAAATAATTTTGTTTTCCTTTAGGGAGTGAGACTTCTTTTCTTACTAAAGCCACTGTTTGTATAGAGTAAATCATTGTGTTTCAACAATGGTGATATTCGGAGAAAAGGATCATTTAGAGGTTTCTGTATCTCATCGAAATTTATGCAAAACACTAGCCAAATTTTTAGATTATAATGATTAAACGAATGAAGCAGAAAACGTATGCCTCAACCTCTGGTTAACCAGTTCAACAGAGCAAACGGAAGAAATATTACATAAAACATCTTTTTAAAACCACGTATTATTAAAATACAGGGTGATTTTTTTTTAAACTAACACTACTCAGAGCCATCTGTAGCACGATATATCAGCCGGAATTCCCCCAAAATTGATAGAGGGACTAAGGGCGACATGGGAAAGAGTTTCATGGAAAAAATTTGAGTTCCAAAAGTCGCCGTTAGGGGACGATAAAGCGCTATTGTTGTCGGAGAACCCGAGAATTTGCATAAAAGGCAAGTAAAGCATCAAAATGCAAATTCATGACTACGTAGTAGACAGCAGTGCCAGTATTTTGGGCTATAAAGTGCGCAATCTGTTGCACCTTCACTTTACAGAAGAAAGGGTTAATCAGTCGCTTTTTCCCACTTGCATGGCCACCTCGCTCCCCGGACCTAACCCATATGACATTTTTCTGTGGGGTTTTTTAAGTCTAAGGTGTATATTGGTGCAGTCTCGAACTTTGTGGCCATAAAGGACAGCATATCCTGGACTTTGATGAACATTCCTAGTGACATGCTACCCTCAGCCGTTGAGAACGCAGAGTTCAGGATGCAATGTTTCGTCCACCAGGACTGTGGTCCTATTGAAGGAGGGAAAAGTGAATTTGCTGCATAAAGTGGTTTTGCAGGGAAATTTCTTTGTTATTCATTTGTCTGCTTACTGCGTTTTCGGTATACATTCCTTATCTTTATAGCCCGAAATACTGGCGCTGCTATCGATTACATAGTAGTGAATTGGTATTTTGATGTTTTACTTGCCTTTTATGCAAATTCTCGGGTGCACCGACAACAACCACGCCATATCTCCCCCTATCGGCGAATTTTGAACTAATTTTTTTTTCGCTGGAACTCTTTCCCTCTATCAATTTTCTCTATCTAGTCCCTCTATCAATTTTGGTGCAATTCCGACTGATAGATCGCCCTACTGAGTCAGTTAAAAAAAATCCCCCTGTATTTCTATTAACAATTTCGTTTACCAGTAATCTGATATGTCTATTATTTTATATTAAAACTAGCTGAAAACCCGTACTTCGCTACGGAGTACATTCAAATTAAATACAACGGTCAATGTATGCAATTAATGCCAAATATATATACTATATATTATATGATAAATACGACGATCAATGTATACAATTGATGCAAATATATATATATATATATATATATATATATATATATATATATATATATATATATATATATATATATATATATATATATATATATATATATATATATATATATATATATTTAAAAGAAAATCGTAAAGGATAATTTTATAGACAAAATAATGTAGAAGAAAATATTAAAATAAAATCTAATATAAAGAATACTAAAGAATATAGTACAGTTAATATAGTACAGTTTGTAGAACATTTCTTTTACTGTATTTTAATGTTTTTTTGGATAATGTCCAATTGTCTGCCGCATTAGCAAGGAAAAAAAAATATTTTTTGTTTATTTAGTTGTTATGCGCGTGACGATAAATTTATTTAAAGTACCAGAAAAAGAAATAAATCACGTGATCAGCATTTAATAAATTAAATTCTAAAAATTAATCTTTAAAAATTCACCAAAAATCAGGAAATGGAGGTAAAGATTTGAAAATGATTTCATTTTAAAGGAAATTTTATGATCTTTCTCGTGATATAAATTTTATAACCCTCACATTATTATTTTAAATGCAAACTTAAAAAAAGTTACAAAAACAGCTTAAAAATTTAATTAAAAAAATCTAAGAAGAATTTTTGAAAAATCTTTCTTAGTGCACCCCTACACTATTAGAAGAATCGCCATGCAAAATTTCAGCCCTTTAGGTCCAGCGGTTTGGTGTGTGCGTTGTATGTCAGTCAGTCAGTGAATGAATGAATGAATGAATGAATGAATGAGTCAGTTACGGAACTGTTTTATATATATAGATAAGCGAAGTTGTGGCTCACGATACTGCATACATAGTTTTCTATCAAACGGCTCGACAGAGCAAAAAAGGTAAAGAGGAAGCTGGAAAAAAAATTGAACACGCAATATCAAATGCTTTTTCTAAAATTTGATCTTGAAGTTTCTTATGCGTTTTCCATTCGCTATATTTTTAATAATTTCTATTGTTTTAGTTTTCCGAGAGAAATAAATTTCTTTCTCGAAGTACTTTTGAAGCATCAAATTTAATTGAAATCTGTAAATTGAATCTGACACCGTTACCAACTAAAGTTTAACATCAGGCTACGATATTTGAGAGGATGAGAGAAGAAAATCAAAGTATCACACTTTTAAAGCAAAAAGGGAAACTTCGGAGCGTAAAATATATATTTTATTGAAACTGCGTTAATAGGGAATTTCCTGAATAATTTTTGCGACATTTAAGACCTGCTGAAAAATGTTTAGAAAATATTGAATGTCTAAACATTTCTCTCATCAAAAACTCTCATTGTCTCCCTCCTAGAATAACGTAAACTCCCTCCTAGAATAAACTCCCTCCTAGAATAACGTAATACAGATAAATATAAAAGGATTTTCATTTGAAGCTTAAACCACTCGTGCCACCTACAACTATAAAAACGCTGGGATGGGTCTTCAGTGTAAAATTTTGAATTGTAACTAACGCGCTCGTTCACACACACACACACACACACACACACACACACATATATACATATATATATATATATATATATATATATATATATATATATATATATATATATATATATATATATATATATATATATATATATATATATATATATATATATATATATATATATATATATATATATATATATATATATATATATATATATATATATATATGTATGTGTGTGTGTGTGTGTGTGTGTGCGTGTGCGTGCGCGTAAATAATATACACGTAATTTTGTTTCGTAAAAAATTACCATGCGCCTTGAAATCAATATTTTTATCCTAGATAATATTTCAATATTTTTAAAACAGATAAGAGAGTAATTTTGTATCCTCTATTAATTTAATAGAGGATAATTAATGCTTAGTAGATCATATATAATTCTTATAATAAATTGATCAGTCTTATATCAGATACACTAAGCAGTTTTAAAAAAGCATTATTCGAGAGCCACTAAAAAACACATTACGATTAAAATTTGTGCGAATATTATGCGTTCAGACTAACTATTCAAGAAATATATTATACAAATTTTTCATCTTTAAACTTTCTCTTATTTTAACGATCATTACTAAAATAAATGGTTATAGTGCTCTTAATATTTTCTAAATGATTACTTGTTTTAGGAGCATGATGTTTGAAATCCATTTGATATCTATTTGAAAATGTAGCTAGATCATTAAAATCCCGAGGATATACATTAGCAGTTTTTTAGGAAGAAATAAAACTATGATATATAATTACAAAAGATGGAGTTCTAAAATTTTAGCTCATTGTCCTAAAACAACAATACCCTTTGAAAAGCAAATGGTTTTACAGCTTCATAACCTCATGTAGAAGCAAAATATTTCATTAATGCTGAGACTATATAAACAGAAATAATTTACACTGTATTCCCACTTTTATATATTTCGAAGTTTAGCGATATAATGACGTTGTTTTTGATGTTTGGGATATATGTGTATTGGGAATCACTAATTTTTCTTTGAATTACGTTCCTTAGATATAAAACATTAGAAGACGTTATTTCTCCATTCTGTGTATTTTATTACGTTCAGGAACAAGTTACGACGCATTCTAATAGTCCATACCCTCAAGCAGGAATCGATGTTGATCATCTATTTCTTTTCTGTTGTCTGCCTCAATACCACGATAGGCAGTTTGACTGAAAACAATTTTTTGAGAGCAAATGATCCATTTATACAACATTTCGTTACAGAAAATTTACCTCAAATTGCGAAATAGTTGACATGTAAAATTACTTCGCCTCAGTAAAAGGGGAAAAAATTACTAATTTCAAAAAAGTGTATTAGTGTATTTCGAATTGATAAACTAATAACTCAATAAAATTGGCTCTATAAAAAATTGTATAAAAAAAGCAATGACCATTGATAGGATGATTGAAATGGTCTAATATTACTTAATTTAGTAATATTAGACCATTATATATTACAATAGTCTAATATTACTCATTTATGTATTTATGTTATATATTTACAATAGTCTAATATTACTTATTTATGTTTCTAATATCAAAATATACGTTTTCTAATTTCTAAAAAAATTTTAACGAACAGACATTTAGTTCAGTTAATTACCTGCCTCAGTTAGCGACGACTATATTAAATTCAGAAATATTTATACCATGTTTATTATTCGTACACAACTTGAGATTAATTTTTTAAAATGTTACAGAAAATTTACATTAAATTGTGAAACAGTTGATATGTAAAATTACTTCGCTTCAATAAAAGGGATAAAAAATACATAAAAAAGGTGTATTAGTGTATTTCCAATTGATAAACTAAAAATTCAATAAAATTCACTCTATAAAAATGTTTGTAAAAATATAACAATGACCATTGATAGAATTATTATATTGGTCTAATATTACTTAAAATATACTTTTTCACATTTCTAAAATAATTTTAACGAACAAACATATAGTTCTGTTAATTACCTGCCTCAGTTAGCGACTACTATATTAAATTCAGAAATATTTAAAGCATGTTTATTATTATTGTAACACAACTTGAGATTAATTAAAAAAAGTTACAGAAAATTTACCTCAAATTGTGAAATAGTTGATATGTAAATTTACCTCGCCTCAATAAAAGGGAAAAATGCTAATTTAAGGGGACAAGGTACTTTTAAACTAGAATTTTTTAATTTTCAATTTTTTAACTCTATATACAAAATGAGAATAATTAATTTTCTTTTTTACTACACTGAAAATTCCTAGAATTCAAAATTAGGAATTTTTTAGAGAATAATGACTGTTTTTCAATTTTTTCTTCAAAAATGCTAAGCTTATTCAAAATGCTCTATGCGCACTCTATATTAATTAAGGTCTTTAATTTTTTTTTACTATAAGTTTACCATATGTATATAAATATAAATGTGCATTTAATTTTTTTTGTAGGAATCTAAAGTCTGAAATAATTTTTTTTCTATTCTGCCTGTTATATTTTTATGTTTTTACTTTATTTTATGGTCTATAAATTTGAAAAATATTGTGTGTTTTCAAAGAATTATGCACATTTTTATGACAAACACTTCAATTAACAATTCTGAGAAATTTGGAAGATATCGGAAGAAAATGAATACGCATGGAGCCTTTTGAAAAATTCTAGCATTTTTGAAGAATTTTTTGATAAACAGGTCTGATTCTTCCACAAAATACTTATTCGTGAATTCGAAGTATCTTCAATGTAGTAGAAAAGAATATTAGTTATACTCATGTGGTATATAGTGTAAAATATTGAAAATTAAAGAAGAACGAGATTGAAGGTCCATTGTTCCCTTAAACAAAGTGTATTAGTGTATTTCCAATTGATAAACTAAAAATTAAATAAAATTGGCTCTATAAAAAATATATGAAAAAAAATAACAATCACCCTTGTTAGGATGATTAAAATAGCCTAATATTACTTAAAATATATGTTTCCTAATTTCTAAAAAAATTTAAACGAACAAACATTTAGTTCCGTTAATTACCTGCCTCAGTTAGCGACTAATATAATATATTAAATTCAGAATATTTATAGCATGTTATTATTCTTACACAACATGAGATTAATTTTAAAAAAATATTTTTAGAAATTTACAATAAAATTCTCACCGGTGGGCTTCTGGGGAACAGTGACAGATATTCACTAAATTTGATTTATATTTTGCTGTTATTTCAATCATTCTGAGTAATATATTAAATTCAGAAATATTTATAGCATGTTTATTATTCTTACACAACATGAGATTAATTTTAAAAAAATATTTTTAGAAATTTACAATAAAATTCTCACTGGTGTCTGGGGATATTTTGCTGTTATTTCAATCATTCTGAATAATATATTAAATTCAGAAATATTTATAGCATGTTTATTATTCTTACACAACATGAGATTAATTTTAAAAAAAATATTTTTAGAAATTAACAATAAAATTCTCAGCGGTGGGCTTCTGGGGAACAGTGACAGATATTCACTAAATTTGATTTATATTTTGCTGTTATTTCAATCATTCTGAATGTCATTCGAAATAATTGCTTTCGACTCTTGCGATTAGCTTTTAATGCTTGATTTATTTCCTAAGAGATTAAAGCTAATTCCGAATCTACAAAGCCCCGCTCCTTCACCGTATACATTAATTAAAGAAGGGGAGATTTTAAAATACTTTACAATGAGGGAGATGCTATTATCTCTTTCCTATAGCCTCCTATCTTTCTTTCTAAAATCAATTATTTTGATTGCAAATTGCAGATTTATGCGGAACGTAAATGCAAAACTTTTAGCTGAGGGAGAGCAAGAATTAATGAAAAGAGGAGATTTAGACCTTCAGGACTGTACCAATCTTTTGGATACTTCAGCGAAACGATTTGGATGTTGAAATTTAGATTGTTGTTTAGAGTGTTAGATCATTGGGTTTAACATAAAGGATCACAATTAAAAGAAATATTTTGCAGTAAGCAAATTATTTACGAATCGTCAATTTTATGAAAGAAAGCCCAGTTTTTTTTAACATGATAGCAGTTATATAATTTACCCCACAATCTTTATGGTAATTATTAAAACAATCTCATTTAGTCGAAGGTAGAACAAACATTTCAAATATTAACTTCAAGCATAATTACGTATATGAGCCAGTATTGATGTTTATACCAATTCCTGGTTCTTGAAAAGATGTTGTCCCTTGATCAGTAAGTATTTAAATTTGTTTTTCAGCATTCTTAAGTTTTCTAGTTCATATATAGCAGGTTTAAATTTATCAAATGCTGTGTTTCTATAAATATTCCATGTATTTTAAGATGCCAGGTATCTTTTAAAAGATAAGAGACTCAACAAATATATCCCAATATTCAATTGTCAGTAGTAATGAAAATCGATAACAAATATTTTTTTATTCAGAAATATGAAAATTTTATTGTGAGTTAAACACGTTTAAATCATTATAAATATGGCTCTAATTTTTTCCTAGCTTGAAGAGAATGTCTTTATTTTTTTAATTTCAACCATTGTTTTTTTAAATGTTATGTCGTTGTGCGCTGACTTGCATCTGTATATTAATGAATAAACCCTTTTTTTAGTTCAAAAATTAAGTCATATACTATATCTTTAAAATGACCAACTTTGAAATGAAAATTCCTCATAGAAAAAAAAGTATTTTTCTTTCATTTTTAAATTTTGTAAATTTGTTTGTAAATTTTACTGTAATAAAAATTTTTATAATAGGGATGACATAAATGTTGGTCATTTAAATTACACATGTTTGTATTGCATGTGTATAAAATTTCATGGTATTCTAGCCTAGGCAACTGTTTTGGTGATATCATGTGCGCAATGATACAACGATGAAAAAAAAATAAGTGTAGAAATTTGAAACAATTGAAAAAAAAATTCTTCAAGCTAGACAAAATTTAGAGCCATGTTTATAAAGAAGGATGAGAGTTTAACTCGAAGTAACATTTTCATATTTCTGAATAAAGGTTTTCATAACTACTGATGATTGAAAATAAGGATATGTTTCTTGAGTCTATTAGCTTTTAAAAGATACTTGACACCTTAAGCTAATATTTTATGTACGCTCTGATTTGAAATTCAAAAATCGTATCCTTAATTATGCATGAGGTTTATCGGGTTAAATTTATCAGGTTTATATCCTCAATTTAATATTATATACGTACTCAATAGTCGATTGACTTTTACTTCCCCCTTGCGGACTTCGTATACAATTGACCTTTTTTCATATGCACTGAGAGAACAATTTTTTAAGACAACCTAACAAATCAGCTATGACGTCACGCAGTTCCTTGCAGAGGGGTGCTTTTGGCAGAAGAAAGGATTGATGGTCGATTTGTATTCTTGTAAAGATAATTTGTATTGGTTGTGAAGGGATGGTACGCATACGATTTAACCCATTAAGCCGACTATTGAGTACGTATATAATTTAATATTATATGCGTACTCAATAGTCGATTGACTTTTACTTCCCCCTTGCAGACTTCGTATACAATTGACCTTATTTCATATGCACTGAGAGGACAATTTAATATTATATACGTACTCAATAGTCGATTAACTTTTACTTCCCCCTTACATACTTCGTATACAATTGACCTTTTTTCATATGCACTGAGAGGACAATTTATTAAGACAACCTAACAAATCAGCTATGACGTCACGCAGTTCCTTGCAGAGAGGTGCTTTTGGCAGAAGAAAGGATTGATGGTCGATTTGTATTCTTGTAAGGATAATTTGTATTGGTTGTGAAGGAATGGTACGCATACGATTTAACCCATTAAGCCGACTATTGAGTGCGGATATAATTTAATATTATATACGTACTCAATAGTCGATTGACTTTTACTTCCCCCTTGCAGACTTCGTATACAATTGACCTTATTTCATATGCACTGAGAGGACAATTTAATATTATATACGTACTCAATAGTCGATTAACTTTTACTTCCCCCTTGCATACTTCGTATACAATTGACCTTTTTTCATATGCACTGAGAGGACAATTTATTAAGACAACCTAACAAATCAGCTATGACGTCACGCAGTTCCTTGCAGAGGGGTGCTTTTGGCAGAAGAAAGGATTGATGGTCGATTTGTATTCTTGTAAAGATAATTTGTATTGGTTGTGAAGGAATGGTACGCATAATGAATCGTCTAAATAGAATGTAACGTATTTTTATAAGTACTATTGCTTGTCTCAATTGATGTGCAGTTTAAATCTTTGTAACGCTTATTCGCTGAAGAGTATTCGATATTCTTTATGGAAAGGAATATATACATTTTTTAAATATCATTGTAATTTTTAATCATACAAATTTCCTGAGGCAGAACGTGATGTCCACTAAATAGGACGATTCAGATAAATTTCTGTATGTCCATTTCAGATAACGAAAATACGTTGTTAATCTTCTGCAGAGCATATAATAATCTTTTGCAGGGAGAAGTAAGTTTCTTCGGTAATGTGTTTCGTGAACTCCGAATCAAAGTACATTCGGAAAAGTTCATACGGGGTTAAGGGGACAGTGGACTTTCAAAATTGTGAAATTTGTCCAAAAATTCGATTTTTTTAATTTTATTGAATTGTGAAACTACGGACGAGTAGGAATGTGTTGCAAAAATAATTTTTAATTTCTGTGATTGCTTTCCTAGTTATAGGTATTTGTTTTTAATTTATATAATATGTGGTTACTAATAGCAATAACTTTAAATGCGTTTTTCTCAAAATAAAAATTTTCCTGTCATATGAATATTCAAACTGCTCCAAGCGCATTTCTAATTATCCTATTGCTTTGAAATTTAAGTTTTATATACTTAACTGTCTATCAAATAAATCTTAGTGAAAATAATTATGCTTCGTAGCTCAGAATTTCTAAACTTTGTACTTGAAAAGATGATTTATAGGGATTTTGCGTAATAAAAAGGGTGTTTTCCCTATTATTATTTTTTTCCTCTTCATATTTTTAATGAATGATTTAAATAAGTAATAAGTTTCAGTGTTAGTTCTATAAGATATCCTGTAAATAAAAATTACCATATTATATGCAAAAGAAATGCGCATGGAACAATTTTAATTAGGCCAATTTTTTATATATTTAATAGTTCATAATTAATAAATTATTAATATTTCATCATTAAATTTTAACCACTTTTACATATCTATGGCACTAATCACATATTCAAATTTCAAACAAATCCATTAAAAAAAAAAGTTAGGTTTGAAGGTCCACTGTCCCATTAAATTGCTAATTCTGCCCTAGTCTCTTCAAGTGTTGACATTTCTTCGGATTCAATAGCCAAAATTTTATTTGCTTTTTTCCTATTTAATAATTTTTTTTGGGGTTTCTTTTCATTTGATTTGTCTCCTTCCAAACTTGTATCTCCATCTCAAGATTTCTACCTTCCCGCTCTTTGACTTTTAGTTCAACTTTTCCAGAAACATCCACTGGAATCATTTCACCTAAATCGTTATCTGTAATATTTTCTTCATCAGTTACCTTACCAGGATCGTAGGGCAAACATATAATGCTTTTTTCATCTGAGTATTCATCAGAATCCAAATATTGCATATCTAAACCTTCTTGAATTGGGAAAACATTGTTGCCATTTTTAAGATTAAAAAATAGTCTAAAATAATCCTCTCCTCATGAAAAGGTGTCTGGGTACTACCTGATCCCCCATTCTTCACAGAAATAGATATAAAGATAATGAATCAGTAATTGCAAACGTGCGTTCCCTATGGTAGACAGGAAATGAAATCCAGCTAGTCAGAAGGCGCCAAGTCTCCTATTTTTGGACCTTTCAAAATAAGTATTTAGAAATGAGTTTTAAAATATTTCGTTTGATTGCCGCTTGAAATGCAATATTCACAGTGTTATCACTATTCATTTTTCGTAAAATTCAAGTCACACAAATTTGAACTGAGTATACTGGAAGAAGGGCGAACCGATTTGGCATAGTAAAAAAAAGTGTTCCAAATTGTTGAACTTATTGTTCTCCCAGGTTTTGGTTAGTACTCCAAATCGTTTGACATAGCTCAGTGAAATGTTGAGGCGAAATTTCAGTTAATCCATTGTATCCCCTTTCTTGCAAATCATGCGGTGAAGGAGCCATGCATTTTGAATTGATGCATCAAACAAAAACATGGCAAGAGGAAACCACCATTTTTTCCCATTGAATCTAATGTGATATTTGGAAATATTTTTGTCCATTCGGTCGGTACCTCCCATTACCTTGTTGTAGGTCGTAATTAGATGAGGCTGAGGCACTGCAATCTTCTTCTTCTCAGAAGCCGACCATCGTTTAGCTGAGCCTAATGGATTTACTCCTTTGCAATTTGACACCATTGTAACAATATTGTTATCTTTCCAACGTACGACAATTATACCAGATGATATACCTGTCCTGTAATCCATAGCACCTCTATCTTTTTTTCAAAGATTTTTCTCATTTTCAACTGTACATTTCTCAGTTCTGTTTTCCCTGGCTGTACCTACAACTGCAAATCCTAAATTTGACATTTCTTCGATGAGCTTTATGGATGTAAAGTAATTGTCTATTGCGATCATAAATGGATATTTCGGAAGCTCACTAATTAGATCTAAGACAACTGAGCCTCCAAGACCATAATTGTCTTGGTTAGCTATTTTATTCGAGTCTTTCCCTTGATAAAAGTCAAACCAAGTAGCCATTTGGACAATTGAGACACCAGCCCTTAAACCCAAATCTAATGGGCTTTCCTCTAATAAACTACTTACCCGGATGTCGTCCGTAGAAGGGTATCATGGTATCATCAACATCTAAGCTTTGTTGTAAAGGGAAAGCCTTCAACAAGCCTTCTTTTTTTAACATATATTGTGCATTTTAAATAATTATTAAACAATAATAATAAGAAGAAAGAAATGCATTTTGAGATTTTATCACACAAAACAAGCGTATTTCAAATGAAAATGCTCGTTGATAATTCCTAAGACTGTTAAAAATGTTTTAGGCTTAATGTACACACGAGTTCCCAGTGTCCTGTAAAGAGGACGCCATAGATTAACCGTGATTATACAATAATGATATTGTTCTTTTTGCAAAAGAACATTATAGAAGACTTCTATGATCTATTTTAAAGATATTATTTTAAATTAGATGAATTTTATGAATAAGAAATTCTCAAAAGACACTTACTTTTTGCGGCTACCAATGGTGTGAGAACTCTTGTATCACTTGTCTAAAAATAACTTGAAATAATTTAATTCCAATGTCCGTCTAGTGGCTCCATCTGGTTTTGAGAAGAAGCACAACTCTTAAGCTTTTGAAAAACAGCTTTAGGGAAAGGATATATGCATTACAGGCTTTCCTATGCAATAACTAGCAAGTATCCTATATTTTAGCTACTGGGCATAAATGGGTTAATAAAGGATGAACTAGGATGACCTCTCAAAGTACTTTTTACCTTACATTGCACCGCATTGGGTATGAAAACCGAAGGCCTGTTTGAAAGCTTTTGCTGTATGCAGTTTTAGAGATCAAATGTGCCGAAAGGAAAAAAAAAAATTGGACAGTAAATGAATGGAACAGAGCATTGAGGTCCGATGTCTCACATTTACAAATGCACCATGCAAAAAGCACGGTGCGAATGTGTTAAAACAATACGAATGCATTCACTTCTATAATAGGTTTCCTACAAAATCAGTGTAATCATACGAGAAGGATACCATTCTTCCTTTTTTATCATCGATTTTAACATCGATTGCAAGCATACAAGTAAATTAAATTACGCACTTTCACTGATCCTGAAACAGGAGACTATTGGTTGCTTTTTATATATTATATCAGCTTCTCTTACAAGTGGGTTTTGGATTTTCTTATCATATTTTTCATAGTATTAATAAAGAAAGTGGAATGCATTAATTCATTAGAATATAATAAAGATTTTGAGCTAACAATTAAAAAATAAAAACAGCTCCTGAAGATAAGAACTTGAGTTTTTCCATGACAGCATCTAAAAATTCTCAAGGGAACGTAAAAACGCTCATAGTTTCTGGCTGAGAGTTCTTCCGTAATCCAAAAAGCAGTGGGTGATTGGCTATGAAAGATAAGAAATCAAGGTAATTTAACATAGTGGCGTAAATAAAAAGAAATTGATATTTAGATAAGACTCCTAATATAATTCTGTAAATAAAAATTAGTTCTCAGAAGAACATTTTTAATATATGTATAAAAAACATTTTGTTCGTAATTAGTTTTCTTTTGTTAACATTTATTAATCCGTAAACGGTCGAATGATTTAAATATATTCATTCATTTCTTCCAAGATAAATTAAGGTTGCTAAGTAAAGAAACTACATTCTCTGGGAATTCAACTGAGCTTTCAAAAAATATTTTAAAATTAGTAGTTATTAAGAATGCGATATGTACATCAGTCTGCAACTAGTAGCAAACCTCGACACCTGGGTATCAATTTTGACTGTTCGTCATTGACCCTCTAACGGTAGGGTGGGTGTCGGATCCGACCCAGGGGTGTGTTCCCCCTCCTGTATTCTTCCCTCTCACTTCAAGAGATCGAGTTAACAAGGAACCCTACCAGGCCGTCTTTCAACAGGTGCTAGAGAGTTTGCAGTTATAATTTTGCAGTAAATATAATTGTCTTTGTTCAAAAACGATATTCATGATCACTAGTCAATTCTCTGTTTAGATTTTTAATTTTTTTATTTCGATTTTGAAGGCCAAAAATGTCAGTATATATTATATTTTGCATTTTTGTGCTCGGAAATTTGGTTCAGTAACTTCTATAACAAGGTACAAGTCAAAATTACATATTAGACCTAATATATACAACTTAAACTTAAACTCACGGCGCAACAGTCCGATGTGGACCAGGGCCGGCGGTACCCATCTCCGCTTTCGTAACCGTGGGCTTGGGGTGCCATACAGCATATGTATCAGTCAGGTGGTCAACCTGACGTGGGACCCCCAGAGTTTAGTTCCCAAGCATGCTTGGTCCTCATTTTATCGACCTTCTGAAGGGATGAAAGGCTGAGTCGACCGTGCCCAGTCACAGGGTTGAACGCTGGACCTGTGGGATGGCAGCTTGACGCTTTTAACCACTACGCCACCGGGCTTCGTAATATATACAACATTCTATGTAAATACCAGAGAGATTTATTTTGTTTAGCCAAATTATAATTCGTTGGTCTTTTTTTCTACAAAAAGGTTTTTATTTCATGCAAAATATTATCAATAAATGTTAATATACAGCAAAAATGCTTATTGTGTACTTATTTCTAACAAAAACCACATCAAAAAAGACATCGGGCCAGATCCGACCAAACCGTTACACCTCTTTCGAGTCAAATCAGTATACTGTTAGAGCAGTGACTCTCAACCAGTGTGCCGTGGCACTTTAGTGTGCCGCGAGATTTTTGAAATGTGCCGCAAAAGCGAAACTCATACATACGCGACGACAGACCAGTAGTTCAATCAGTTCCACCTTCCTAGTGGGGACTGGATGAACCAATACATTCAGAAGAATCAATTAATTCGTTCTGGATTAATCTTAGATACGATTATCCGTCAATATCACAAAAAGCTTCATGTGCGTTATTACGATTTTCCACATCTTATTTGTGCGAATTCGGATTTTCGGCTTTGAACAGCATAGAAACGAAAAAAAATGATCCAGACTTTTAAATCTAGGTCACGAAATGAGTAGCATTTTCGTTTTTACGCCCAAATAGAAATGAAGCTATCAAAAAACAACAAGCTCAAATTCCGAATTAAATGTAATTTGTAGTTAAATAAACATTTTGTTTACTTTGTGATGCAATTTCATTTTATAATTTTTTTTTGAAAATTATTACGTATGCTTTTTTTTTTACAAGATATATTATAGGTACATCAATCAATTATCCAAGTAAAATTCTTTTAAATTTATCTTAATACTAGCGTGCCGCCAGATTTTTAAATTATTGAAAGTGAACCATGATGAAAAAAAGGTTGAGAATGACTATGTTAGAGGGTTAAATTACTCGCATACAATAATTCTTTACAATAGTGCCTACAATTGTGTTACTATCAACTTTTCTATAAAAAAAATATAGTACTCAATACTAAACAACACACTGTAGTACAAATTGTAACGTATTCTAAACTAAACTAACTCTAAACAAAACCAGTCCGATGTGGACCAGGGCAAACGGTACCCATCTCCGCTTTCTTGACCGTGGGCTTGGGGTGCCATACAGCATATGTCTCAGTCAAGTGGTCAACCTGACGCGGGACCCTTCAGAGTTAGTTCCTAAGCATGCTTGGTACTCATTTTATCGAAATACTCAAGGGATGAAAGGCTGAGTCGACCTTGCCCAGTCGCAGGGTTGAACCCTGGACCTGTGGGAAGGCAGCATGACGATTTTAACCACTACGCCAGTGGTTCCAAATCTTTTTCAGCTGGCGATCCCACCTTACTTATTGGAATACCTCCACGGTCCATCGGTCCATGGTGGAGTAAAATACCTTATTTATATCGTTTCCCTTCCTTATGTACCAGTCCTTAACCCCAGTGGCTCCCAAAAGTGTTCGTACACTTACGAATTACAATGAAATTGGGGTCTATCCATTAATTAAAATGAATATTTCAGAATGGGTATTTAATAATAAGATCTATAATCTATTCTTAACAAAACTACATGAAATATTTTGAAAATATAGTAAAACTTTATTTTTAAGAAACCAGTAATCAAAAAGTAACAAAAACTTTATCTCACAAAAGTCATCGTACACTGAAATATTTTCGGATAAATTCATAATTAAAATTATCGTCTGGCGCTTTATCTTTATTTTTGAATTGTGGTGGCATTTAAAATATCGTTTGGCTTTAATATTTGCTTGCCTACTCCGTAATATTCTCTTTATTATTTAAAAATGGCTCGTAGTCGTAAAGAAACAACAAACAGCATTCGAAAATTGATTATTTTTTATCATAGTAGTGGTAAATCAGTTCGGAATATTGCTAAATTACTTAATTTATCCTATTCTACTGTGCAGTATGTGAAAAAAACGCTTTAAAGAAGAAAATTGGATCGAAAACAAGGTAAGAAAAGGCCACCCGGCAAAGTTAACAAAACGTGATCAGAGATTTATAATTAGAAAATTTTTGAAAAATTTGAGTGCTGTAAAAGTTTCTGCAGAATTCAATGAAACATTTTCTACTTCAATTTCACCTGAAATTTTTTGACGAGTTCTCAGAACAGCTGGATTACATGGGCGTACTGCCCATAGAAATTCTTTTGTGAGTGAGAAAAACAGAATGTTTAGGCTTCCCTTCGCACTATCAATGATAAATAAGCCCCAAACCTATTGGAATAATGTCTTATTTGCCGATGAACATTTTTGGTGCTGATGGGCGTATAATTGTATGGAGAAGAAAAAAATGAAGAACTTTATCCCAAGAAATTAGTAGGAACAGTTAAGCATGCCGGTGGAGGTATCCTTGTGTGGGGGTCCATGTCAGCATCAGGACTAGGAAATTTGGTATTTATTTATGGCACAATGATTCATGCTGTTTTTATAAATATTTTAAGAGACAATTTAAAATTATCAGCTAGAAATTTTGGTATTGGAAACAACTTTGTTTTTTATCAAGATAACGATACTAAGCACACAGCTCTCAACGTTCGCATCTGGTGTCTCTATAATTGTCCACAAGTTTTGAAAACACCACCTCAATCGCCAGATTCAAACCCAATAGAACCCACTAGATATTTGGAGAGAACTGGAGGTTCGAGTACGAAAACACGACATTCACACGATAAGCGAACTAAAAACAATTATGATGGAAGAATGGATGAACATTGATGCAAAAATTACAAAAGAAATAAAGCAATCTATTCCCAGACGTTTAAAAGCTGTTGTGGATGCTAAAGAATATCCTACTAAATATCAATTTAACGAAATATTGGAATATTTACTAATATGTAGAGATTTTTTACAAGTGTACGATGACTTTTGTGAGATAAAGTTTTTGTTACTTTTGGATTATTCGTTTCTTAAAAATAAAGTTTTACTATGTTTTCAAAATATTTCATGTAGTTTTGTTAAGAATAGATTATAGATCTTATTATTAAATACCCATTGTGAAATATTCATTTTAATCAATGGATAGACCCATATTTCATTGAAAATCGTAAGTGTACGAACACTTTTGGGAGCCACTGTATATATAATTTACCATCAAATATTGCAAATATATATAAATAAATAAATAAATAAATAAATAAATATATATATATATATATATATATATATATATATATATATATATATATATATATATATATATATATATATATATATATATAGATATATATATATATATATATATATATATATATATACATATACATATACATATATATATATATATATATATATATATATATATATATATATATATATATATGTATATATATATATATATATATATATATATATATATATATATATATATATATATATATATATATATATATATATATCCACACTGAAGTGCCACTGAATTAGGGATACCTACCTAGTAACGAGTTGGGCCTCCTCTGGCCTTGATAACGGCTGCCACACGACGAGGCATAGATTCAACAAGTTTCTGGAAGCGTTCCACGGGAATGGCTTGCCAAATATTGGCTAAAGCTGTCCATAATTCAGTAAGGTTCATTGGTGCTGTGTGATGGCCTTTCACGCCTTGTTCCAAAACATCCGAAAGATGCTCAATAGGATTTAAGTCTGGGATTCTAGGTGGCCTATTCATGACAGAGAAGTCAGAGGAATGCTCCTCCAACCAGCCAGTAGCCAACCGGGACTTGTGAGAGGTACAGTTGTCTTGCTGGAAAACTCCATTACCGTGCGGATAACAAAACAGCATAAACGGATGGAGGTGATCACCCAGCAACTCTACGTACCGAATTGCATTGAGTGAGGTTGGTACACGCACCAAAGATCCCAAACTGTGCCACGAAGAAACATCCCAGACCATGATTGAGCCACCATGCCCTTGTACAGTTCCAGCCAGGCATGCAGGATCCATGGCTTCATGAGCCTGACGCCATATTCTCAGACTCCCGTCGGCGTTAAGTAGTCGGAATCGTTACTCATCACTCCATGCTACTCGTTTCCAGTCCTCTACACTCCAGTCTCTGTGCTCTCTTGCCCAGGCAAAACGTGCAGCCCGATGGCGAGTATAGAGCAATGGTACTCTCGTAGGTCGGCGGCTCCCGAAACCCATACGGTGAAGCGAGCGTTGCACAGTCCGTTTACTGACTGTACGACTGGCATCGGCATTAAACTGGGTGGTAAATTGAGCTAATGTTTGGCTTCGCTGGCTACGTACAATACGTTTGTGCCGTCTCTCACCACGCACTGTCAAGGCTAATTGTCCTTCGCAGTTTGCCCGATCGCTAGTTTTATCCCACCATCCATGTATTCTTGGTATACTCTTGACACTGTCGACCTTGAAAATCCTAGCTGTCTGACGATTTCGGAAATTGAATGGCCCATGCGTCGCGCACCTACGATTTGTCCGCGGTCGAAGGAGTCTAAATCAGGCAGTTTACCCATACTGGCAATTCCAACAACTAATTCAGAACAACCACAGTACGCGCAATATATATGCAGTTACCACAGCGCCCTCACTTGCGCATACATGATGCGCAGCGCTACACAATTTGTATAGGCTTTGCTATCCCTAATTCAGTGGCACATCAGTGTATATATATATATATATATATATATATATATATATATATATAGGGCAGCGGCACTGCCAGAGTGTGCACCACCTGTGTGACTGTGTGAGTCATCTGAGAGGGATGTACTGGTTCTGTTGTCTGCCCCAGATGCCAAAAATCAAGAACCAAGAAAACAATCAAAACATAATTCGATTTGTTTCGATTTTTCTTATCTTTTCTGATGGTTTATTCGATGGTTTCTGATAGTTTTAGGATCGAGTCGCGACCCACCTGTAACCGTTTCGCGACCCACTAGTGGGTCGCGAAAGGGTTACAGTATTAGTGGGTCGCGACCCACCGGTTGGGAACAGCTGCACTAAGCCACCGGGCGTCGTAATGTACTCTACATATCTTATATTTCAAACATAATTTATTAGACTGATATTTAGATTATTCAGGGCTATATGCTATATACTAAACGTTCACTTCAATGCAGGTCAGTCAATCTCACTGTGTGTACGTAAGCCGTGTATGTAAGCTAATGAAGTTCATACTAATCATAATCATAGATGTTTTTCATGGCGCCAACTTTCCCAAACCTCATAACAGTGGAAAATTTTTCATATGCATTGATATTAATTATTTATTGCAGTTATGAAGTAAAATAATTTTCTTTGCTCCAGAATTCAAGAAATGAATGTTTAATTTCAAGAGCATCTTCAATTTCTTATTTTAAAAATTAACTTTAAAACAAATTTATTTCCCTTTCTTGGGAACGAAGAAAAGAACCAATTTTTTTAGTCAGGCTGAAATTACAAAAGTCGAGAAACCATGGCTGAAATTGGATTCGATGCAAAATAGGTATTTTGCATACAAACTACTTTAATAAGATATAAAATACTTTGAATTGTGCAACTGTGGCACATTTATAAACAAAGAAAATTTCATTTTCCTGTACTTCTCTCTTGAGGTCTGCATTTCTTTATTACTCGGTTTTTTTAATCTCTGTCCTTAAAGAGAAATTTTAATGCTTTAGAAAAATGTACAGCCTTCGAGGCAAACTCATTAACTGCGATACGTTGACTTACTGATTAAAGTGTGGTAAAACGCAAGCTGTAATTTTCACTGTTAAACAAAAATGTGGGAAAATGTGTTTTATCAAATCAGGTTCAGTTGTGGTTAATATGTGAAAGCTTATAAGCTTTGTAAACAAAATTTAAAATTACAATTATTTCTCTTTCAGACCTCATTTTAACGTTTACGATTTTTCTAATTTAGGATTTGAGTGTAACTTATTATACTTTAGACATGTTTTTGTATAAAATCAGATAATTTGTGCTTACAACAAGATTTGTTTTTGATAAAAAAATTCAGAATTCGCAAATTTAAGAATTGGTATTAAGAGGAGTTTCAGACTTTATTGAATGTTAGAGGGAACATGTTTTATGGTATTTTCCATTTTGTTTTACATATCGTTTTTGATATTTTCTTTAAATTGCTTGAGTCTGATGCTCCAATGATTATTTAAGATGTTGGCAAGCATAATGAATTTTTTTGTAATTAAATTAGAGTTTTGACATAGGATTACGTTTCTCCATAACGGTCCTCCGGAAAGCAAAATATTAGACGCTAAAAATGTCTGTCTGTACCTGCCTGTAAAGCAAGTACAGTCTGTCTGTAAAGCAGTAAACAGTTAAACAAAAAAGTACCAAAATGAGTCAAAATTTTGGCATGCTTATATATATATATATATATACATAAAACATACATACATATATACATACAAGAGAGGTAAGCAACGATAAGTAATCCTACGTTAATAACCCGAGAAAGCTTCGTTAGAGGAGACTACCTCATTTTCTTTTTCTTCCCTTTCTGCAGTATCCTGTGAATGTAGTAAAATAATCTTATTTTCTATCTGAAATAAACTCTCTCCTCTAACAATTTACTCTAATGATATGAACCTTTTTATCGTATTTTCTAAAATATTGGGAACATTTCTAGTTATTGCACTTGAGTGTTAAGATAAGATTATGATTCAGACCTGAGGCCTGAAAAAACATATTTAACCCCTTCCTTCTAGCTCCCGTCAAAATTACGAGGTGAGGTTTCGCCTTCTATTTCTAGTGCCCGTGATACTTCCGGGCTGGAGTGTTTATATGTAACGCATCAGTAAGATCAATACAATCTATTTCATTTACCCTGAAAAATCTTTATTTCTTACTTTGCATACCAGATGGCAGCACCAGAATATTTATAATGTAATTGGGGATGGTTTTTAAAAAACTAGATGTGGCAGATCAAGAAATAAATGGACGGAAATAATAGGCACTTTTATTACCGTTTTCTTGAAAATTAGGCGATCGTTGAGGGGTAAACAGTACAGGTTTGAGAAGTTAAGCATTAAATTTTCAATTTATTTAAAAAATAATCGCATGTGTTGTTTGCTCTGTATTTATACATAAATGGTGTATTATGACTGAATAACTGCAGGCATTTTCACACTGAATCCGGACGTAACATTAATGTAATTACGTAATAAGCTAATTACGTAACATTAACGTCAAAAATTTTAACCAGTCATAAATCTGATATCATTGACTGTCTGATACGTCAAGCCAATGACATGCGATGTCAATAATTTCAGCCAACGTAGTAATGTAATGCAATGATCAGTATGCAATGGGAATGGAGTTTAAATGTTCGTTTTTTATTTGGATGTAAACACTCTTTGTGATAAATTAACTATTCAAAATTTCTGTGTGTTTATGGTTCCTTCAGACCTTATCTACGTAAATTAACAAGAAGTTTTTATTGAGAGTAGAATTCTTTCCTTACGAATTTATGTATTGATTCGCCAGTCTGTGATCTTTTATTTCTAATTAACAACTATGATTTGTACTTGGTGCTTGAGATTTTTCTGTCGCTGTGTTTAAGGCGACAGTGGACCTTCAGATTGACAAAAATATGTCCCCAAAACGATTTTTCTTTTCTTTCAGAAAATGATTCTGCAACTCATCAGCTTTAAATTTTAAAAAAAAAAGTATGTTGATCCGATCATTATTAAACGAGTTATAAGTATTTTTCAAACGTAAACAGTGGAAATGTTAGTCAAATTAAACATCAAATGCTATTTTCTCAAAATAAGTTTTCATGTCGTTTCGGTAAGTTCAAAATGTTCCATGCGTCGTAATTTTTCTTGAATTTTCATAAAATTTCATAAAATGGTTATTTATATATGTTAGAATAAAACTTACTAATAAATTCATTATACTATTTTTAAACAACTTAAAATTTTTACAATGGAAAAAATTTTTTGATAAAATTTTGCATGAAATGACCTATTTTTATAGATTTTTTTCTAGTTTTTATAAATATGACTGTAAATCAAATATTACTAGTAACTTTTATTATTACTATATAAACCTAGCTTAAGAGAGAAAATTAGATATCTGAGACAAAAATTAATGTGCATGGAGCATTTTTAAATAGAGTCATTAACAAACTGATTTTAATTACTATCTTAATTAATTACACTCTGATTTTTTTTTTATTTAGAATTTTTTCTCTCTAAACAACATTGTGTAAGTATACAAAACTTCATAGCAATTGGTTGATAAATAAAAAAAAAGTGTTTCATGGTCCATTGTCGCCTTAAAGAAATGACAATACTAAGTTTTTAGGACAGAAGAAATAGGAAAAAAAAGTCTTATGATTGAAAATACATATTTGTATTTAAAAATATTGAAATAATTATTACAAATGATACTCCACCAACATCTCTCCACCACAAGTTTTGCTAATGACATTAAAAAATAATCAGTGCTCTAACATTTTCTGCTATAAAGTACAAAATAAATCCCCTCTCGTGATGGAAAAAAAATTATCTTTTCGCCGATATATACACAATTATGTCGAAACTAAATCAATAGATATAAATAATTGAATAAAAGCTAAAAAATAATAAAGGATATAACTTTCAACGAACACCAAAACACACGGGCCTTTCTTTGTTTAATCAGGATAAATGTATATTTTATTGATAACGTAATAAATACCGATACCAAAAACATGTTGTTCCATAAAAAAAAGCCTTAAAATATCGGAAAAGTGCCAAACAAATCCTAGCAAATAATAAATCTTAATGGGGGAACAACAAGTAATGGCAGCGGTTTCGGAAACTGGATACGAGTTTGTTGCCACAAATAAGTTTGGCAAATACCTAATTGGGAAATCAGGGAATAAAATAGCCAAATATCAGTCATTCTGATAATGCTTCTAAAAGTATTAATTGAGAAATTCAAATATATATATATATTTACCTTTTGGAAAATATTGTTCGGTTTTCATGCATACAATGATATTAATTTAACATTTATACAATGATTCTTTTAATTTCAAATTTTTGTTAGTAAAATTACCTTGTAAGGTATACACAAGATTCGATTCACAAGAATCGAACTTTTGAGTGAATGAATTAAAGAAGCTGCTTGAGATATGCTAATTTCGGCATACGCACTTGGTATAAATACCATGCAGCTTGATTAAAGCGAAGAAGGTTTTGAAGAGGTTGTTAAAGTTGATAGATAAGCGAGAGGGAGCTACGAGGTAAGCAGTTCCAGGTGTTAACCGGCGCTTGTGCTTACCAGGCCCAAAGTTTACGTATCAGAACAGCTGGTTTGACTCTCTGCTGGTTTGTGAGTATGGCAAAGTGTATTTTTATTGAATGCTAATATATATATTCCGCACAAGAAGTACGTGCGCTTATTGCTGTAAAAGCAAATTGTATATGTGCAACGAATTCAATAAACATTGTTTCATGTATAAACTGTGTTTGTATCAAATCCATTTAGAGTGCCGCTTCAAATTATATACACCCAAGTCTGGGTAGAAGTGAGCTATTCTCTATAACCTCCTCTCGATATATTCGCAGATGGCTTGATCGTAATATCAGTAACTACAATGTGCTTTTTTAATTAAGTTTTACTGCTTCCGGAGGTAACAGTTCTCTAATATCGTGTTGTGATTACTGTGCAATAAAAAGGGAAAAATAATGCTGTCTTTTTACGGAAGATAATGCTATCTTCCGTAAGGGGACATGGAGCTACTATGTGAGAAACACTGAAAACTTTTCAGGCAGGAAAGACTATGGCAAATGTATTTTGTCATAAATTACAGACAAAGAAACATAGAAATTTGAGTTTGTTTAAAAAAATAAAAGACTTGGAGAATTCATTTTTAAAACATGTTTTTTATTAACGCGCTTTCCTGTTTGTTTGTGTGTGCGTGTGTTTGTCCAGCACAAATCTTGCAATCTATTTTTAACTAACTTCCCGACTAGCTAGACATTTGAAACTTTTAGAATAGCTCAGAATATGATGACAATGCATTCTTTTAATACTTTTAGCCGAAAAAATCCGCAAGGTGGCGCTTCGATCGAATTCAATGCTTGCACTTTTGCGTAACGGCGTTTGACGATCTTGAAAACAGAATGCATGTGAATTTAGTTTGTTTACAAAAATTTTGCGCGAGAAATTAAAATATACATATATTAAAGTTAGCAGTTTATAAATTCTTTGGATAGTGGAAACAACTAAAAAGTGATTAAAATTAAATAAAAGGAAGTGAAAAAGAATAATTAAGGGAAGTTTAGGGCAATTAAGGGTACAAAGGACTTTCAACCACTTTTTATTTCTTTTTTAAATTTTTCACTACTTTATATACAAGATGAGAAAAATTACAATTATTTTCTGCTATATAGAAGACACTTAGAACTCACAACTAAGTATTTTGTGGTAGAATAAGGCCTGTTTTTCAAAAAATTCTTCAAAAATGCTAGAATTTTTCAAAATGCCCCAAGCGAATTCAATTTCTTCCGATTCCTTCCATATTTCTCAGGATGATTAATGAAAGTGTTTGCCACAAAACTAAGCATTCTTCCTTGAAATCACAAATATTTTTTTCAAATTTATAGACCATAAAATAAATTAAAACATGAAAAATCATAAAACAATAACAGACAGATTAAAAAAATATATATTTAAGGCTTTAGATTCATACAAAATAAAAACTCAATGCACAATTATGTTTATATATATAAGGTAAACTTATATTAAAAAAATTAAGGTTTTTAAATGGCATGGAAGCATTTTGTAAAATAATAGCATTTTTGAATTTTTTTTTTTTTAGAAACGGACATTATTCTGCAAAAAAATTCTTATTTTGAATTCTAAGGGTCTTCAATCTATTAAAAAGGAATATTAAGTATTCTCATTCTATATATAGAGTTAAAAATTGAAAATTTGAAAATTCGAGATTGAAGGTCCCTTGTTCCCTTAAGAGAGAATTGTCAAGTTTATATGATTCAACATAAAAGTTAAAAACATGGTATTAAAAAAGTTCTTTTTATATTGTAATTATTAACATTTAGCAATAGTAGTTTGGTGACTATTATCTGGTTCCCAAAATTTCTGCTAACTTAACTTCTGAATGTTAAGAACGTTTTTGTCGGTTTCTGATTCTGAGAAGAGGTTGTAAGGTATACACAAGATTCGATTCACAAGAATTGAACTTTTGAGTGAATGAATTAAAGAAGCTGCTTGAGATATGCTAATTTCGGCATAAGCGCTTAGTATAAATACCATGCAGCGTCATTAATGAAAAAGGTGGTTAGGGTTGAAGAAGGTTGTTAAGGTTGATAGATAAGCGAGAGGGAGCTACGGGGTAAGTAGCTCCAGGTGTTAACCTGCGCTAGTGCTTAGGGGGCCCAAAGTTTACGTGGCAGAATTGCTGGTTGACTTACTGTTCGTGAGTATTGAAAAATATATTGTTCTTGAAAGCTGTATTTATATATCTGTACAAGTAGTATGTATGAATTTTGTTGTTAAAAGCAAAGCCTACATGTGCAAGAATATTCAATAAACATTGTTTCATGTATAAACTGTGTTTGTATCAAATTCATTTAGAGTGCCACTTCAAATTATATACACCCAAGTCTGGGTAGAAGTGTGCTATTTACTCTATAAGGTATCACCTCTGAACTATATGTTCCCAGTTGGTTTTTGAATGTACTATCGTCAAAGTATATCTCTTATTCCGATGAACAGTGTTTTCCCTCATTTTTCCTTTTTATGTCACTGCGGGTTTTTATTCTTTCCCTTCTGATTTTGTTACGATCGACTGCTTTAGAAGAATCGGTTTTGGAAAATGTTCCCATATCTTTTAAAGCTGCATTTATAAGAATTGCTGCTGATCTATTAAAAACACTAGTTCTGTCGAAAGCCTGTGCAGCATTTGAAAGTGTGAGTCCAAATTGCGAAGTTGAAACAGAATTTTGACTTATAATTGCATTTTTGCCATATTTTTATTAACTTGCCTTCTTGCTTATGTTTGTGTGTGTGTGTGTTTGTCCAGTACAAATCTTGCAATCGATTTTTAACTTACTTCCTGACTAGCTAGACATTTGAAACTTTTAGAATAGCTCAGAACACGATCACAATGCATTTTTTAAATACTTTTATCCATCTTTAAGCAGAATTAAATTAATTTTCAGTTATTTTTTGTTAATTTTGTACAAATATTGCAATCGATTATCAACTAACTTCCCGACAAGATAGAGATTTGGAACTTTTAGAATAGCTCAGAACACGATGACAATGCATTTTTTAAATACTTTTATCCATCTTTAAGTATAATTAAATTAATTTTCAGTTACTTTCAGTTAATTTTGTTTTGTAGACTGGTGCAGCCATCTATTGCAAGAAACAGGAACGAAAATTTATATCCAATTAACTTCATTTTCTTTCAAGTTGATGGGATAATTCATCAAAAATTTTTTTAAAAGTATTTATTAATACATAGAATTGCCAAGTTTATATGATCCAACAGAAAATTTAAAAACATGGTACATAAAAAGTTTTTTTTATCTTGTAATTATTCATTTCACATTGTTTAGATTCAGCACCTTCATATTTATCAGAACTTGAAGAATTTAAAAAAATGTACCATAGCAGAAGGAGAAAGTCTATTAGCTGTTTTCTCTTCACGGTCTTGCAATTGAACTTTTTGACTTCTTTCTGCTGCCTTTTCTTTGCATTGTTTCCGTCATTGTTTCAAGCATTTTGCTTGCTTTAATTTTAATATTTCCAAGTACCATTCTTTTAAATGTATAATGATTCGTTTAAAAAACTCTTTAAGCTATAGGTACTTTAATTTTGAATATTATAACTTATGAAACTCTTTTGCTACTTTTGTGGCAAATTAGGCGAAATTGCTGAAAATTAAAGTTATTTTGGCAGCCAAAAAAATTATTTGATTTAGCTGAGATTTTGTATTATGTATATAGGCTTTGTAATTGGCAACCTTCCCACATACAGGAATTTTAAATTCATAATTTCGAAGGTTTTCACTCCATCCCATTGTACATGCTGGCCCGTGGAGCTCTTTTGAACCAAGATGTGTAACTACAGTGCTTGTAAAACAATCCAATACTGTTGTTTCGACCACATGTTTTTCATTTTACAAACAATCAGTATAGCTTTCTGGTTAAACTGTTATATATGTAAAAACAATCAGGACTTTATCCTTAATTGATACACTTTAGCCTTAACTGATAATTTTATAGCTGGGAAAGTTTTTAGGGAAAATTTTTTGCCTTCATTGTAACTCGTACGACTTATTTTCGACTACTTTTGTATTCATTCTAAAAAAACTAAACTAAATTCATGGCGCAACAGTCTGCAGTGGACCAAGACCTGCGGTGCCCATCTCTGCTTTCTTGACCGTGGGCTTGGGGTTCTATACAGCATATGTCACTGTCAGGTGGTAAACTTGGCGTGGGACCTTCAGAGTTTAGTTCCCAAGCATGCTTGGTCCTCATTTTATCGACTTACTCAAGGGATGAAGTGTTGAGTCGACCTTGCCCATTCGCATGGTCGAACCTTGGACCAGTGACGTAACAGTTTGATACTTTTAACCACTACGCCACCGGGCGTCATTTTATATTTCATTCATGGTCCTGAAATAACTTTAGTTCATTTTGATAAACATATGTTTGAATGATTAGTTTGGTTCTGTTTGGAACGCTACGGTCAACTTTTTGAAACACGGGGGCTAATTAGACCGAGACCTACAGTTTAAAGCTGATTCGAACGGCTACAAACATCCATGCTAACAGTGCGATTCGAACCCACAGGATCCGAATCGAATGCCAGCGCCCTAGCCAATCGGCCATAAAATGACTTTTGAAAGAAATATTGACTTTAAAGTTTCTTATGATTAAACATTTTACTTATTTTTTTGTTTTTTATATGCTTATGTACATATATATATATGTATTCATGTTTATGTTTTAAAGATATTGACGGAATCCTTTACTTTTCACTCATGTGATTATTCATTCCTTCACTTTCCTTTCCCGATTAACTTTCTTCCAAATACAATTTACACGATGTGTACACCAGACTAGGTTCTCATAAGCCGCAGGGACATACGACAGCCACAACAACAACAACAACAACAATACAATTTACGGTATTAAATCTTAAAAAAGTATAAACACATGAATGTACCAATATATAGTAGGAATAAATATTTTTTTATCGATCCAGATATGAAATCAGCTCTTATGACTCCGATCTAAATATGAAGATTTTTTTCGCCAGTTTCATATAATTTAATGTACACTAGGGACAGTTTTCCATACAGAGTGAATTTAAATCTTTAATTCAATAATGGTGAAGCTAAAATTCTAAAAGTATAAAATTTCTAGGATCAGTGACACCTAATATATATGATGTCATAAAACCATTTCAATAAGTTATTTTTTGTACATAGAAAGTGCTATCAAAGCAAGCTTTAAACAATATTCGAAATAACAATGCTTTTTCGATCTGAGAGAAATACATTAAACATAAAATATATTTTAGTTTAGTTTGTGCGTATGATTCTTAAGTGATAATTTTTTTTTATGAAAACCAGGTTTCAGATTTATAGTTTCAATAAAAATGAAATGAAATATAAATTTTATATTTTTAAATTTAAACACATCATTCCCTTAGGATTCCATATGCATGATAAAGTAATTTAAATGGAATATGTCATGTAAACAAATTAAATATTTTTTTCCGTTTTAAAGTAAACAAAAAATATGTTATTTCGCCATACATTTATTATTTTCGTTCTATTTACGATTATAATAATTAATTAAGAATTTTTTTTTGCAGATAATAAATTAAATTTAAAAAATGAATATGAATGAGATATTAATGCTTTATCTCAATAAAATTTCCGCAATAGGGATAAATATGTATATAAGTTAATATACATTAAATGTTTTATATTTATGGATATAATGCATATATTTATGTATATAATGTATATTATATTTATGTATATAAGATATAAATGCATATATTTGTAAATGCATATATTTATGCATATTATGTTTATGTATATAAAATATTCTTAAATTCTCATTTGCGTATTATTGAATACGTAAACTTATTTATAATTTTCGATCTAGTTGTTTAATTAATTCTACAAATAATATTGAAAATATTTTCACTATTATCGCTATACAATATCATAGAATCGATGAAAATGAGATCAGCTTCAATAAAAAATTCATTTTATTATAAACGTTTTCCTTTTCTGTTTGTATTCCAATTTAGAATAAATTAATTATTGATTTAGTAACATTCTACATGCATGCATGTAGATAGTTCACTCTTTCAATTAGCTTAGTGTAATCTAATCTTAAAACTTAAAGTATATGGTTAAATGTCAGAATCAATACTTTAATAAAGAAATTAACGAAATCTTTGTCATGGTATTACTATAGTAGAAAGTTTATATTTTTAGACTATTTCGCCATTTTTTTGTAGTTACACGTTTGCGAAGAAGCAATAAGCACAAGACTTCCAGATATGTGACTATCATGACACCTCTATTTGTTCACCATTGCATATCCGAAACCTTCTCTGGCGATAAAATGGAATTACTATACTGTTTTACTGCAAAAGAATGAAATGGCCAAAAGGTAACTGATATCACTAATTTTGTTTTTAGAATTTTTTCAATATGGCCGCCATTTGTCAGTGAACATTCGCCCATACCTTGGCATTTGCTGACGACACATATATCCTAGGAATAAAATTATACTTAATCAGATTCATTCATGCATTCATTCAATAAGCGAACACATGTAGGTCAAAAGTTATTAGATGTCCATCGTTTTTGAATTTTTCAATTCCTACTATTAGTTCACACTCTCTCTATATATATCTTGTTCAAATTTTCAATCGTTAATAAAAGTACTTTTTATTCATCCACTCAAGTTCAAATACATTTTTTTAAACTTGTAGTGGATGACACTTGATGTTAATACAGTTTTTTCAAATATCAATTCATTAATTAAATTTAATTAATCAATTTTAGTTTTAGACCTAGAGCGTCTTTTGCTCTTGAATAGTAATTTCCCTTTTGTTACTGTGTAAACGGTAGCACTGCGGTATCGCTTTATTTTCCCGTCCTGTAGGTTGCGAGATCGAATCCCCAACCTGACAAACTTTTTCTCTCTCTTTCCCCCCTCCTAATCTCGCACAGTAGGCAAGGTTCTGGCAGACAATCCTTTTTTTCAATTCCCACTATTAGTTCACACTCAAATTTTTCTTTGTTGACCTAAGTAGGAATTGACTTTAATTTTTTTTTATATATTACTTGTTTTTCATGAACACTTCTTTTTCGTCTTAATTGTAAAGATGCATGTTTTTTATTTATTTATTTATTATTTTTTATTATTTTGTATTTTTTTTAAAATGTCATTCTTTTATATCCTGCGACTGGACAAGGTCTACCCACCCTTTTATCCCTTAGGTGGGTCGATAAAATGAGGACCAAGCATGCTTGAGAACTAACTCTGGGGTTCCCGGCTTGCATTGACCACCTGACCGTAACATAATGATTCATGGCACCCCAAGCCCATGGTCATGAAAGCGGAAATTGTCACCAAAAGCCTTCGTTCAACATTCGGACTGTCGTGCCATGAGTTATTCTTTTAGGAATAGTATGGAATTTCAAGTTGTATTGCAGACAAGGAACATGCTGGCTTAATCAAAGCATGCCAAAAGATCTTCCTTATTTAAAATTACTAATGGCCTAGGTATTCATACGTATAAGTTACTTAATTTTATAAGTGTTTCAGGTTGTGTGTAAATTGCATTCGGTGTATATTCAATGATTTTTTTAAAAAATTCCATTAAGTACGTTGACGTAAAAGGTGTAAAAATTGAAATCCTGATGCGATGACTTTCTCCGAATGACATCAAAATCAAAAAAAGTCATAGCATACACGATTGACTGCCTTTTACAAAGTTACACGCATTACAGACACTTTGCAATGCTATACTGGTAGTGATCCATGCGCAATATGTAAAAATTTGGTGAAAACATACCTTTTTGAGTTAGGGGTTGCATTTATCTCCTGCGGTCGTAAAAGGATGTGGATGAACCAGTGAAGATGGTTATCAGCAAATGTATCAATCATGTACGCTAACGAGGTCTCATATATTTATTTCCCCTTTAATGAAATTGTACATTTCCAAGAATCAAACACCTCAACTTCTTTTTTATAGACAGGTATGTTGTAGCATTTCACTATGTGAGACCATAGTATGAACACTACAAATGCGCCTTACATTCTGCTCGTCTATTACAGTTCAAGTGATCCTTGATCACTTGTTATTATCCCTAAGTAAGGAATGTTAAAGAGATATGTAAGGATGTAGCCTTATATACCTCTCAATTCCCTAATCCACCAATTTTGCTTCGTCAGCATGTTTGAAAACTAATTTGTATACATTGTTTCTTCGGAAATCTTAACAAAATCGTAAATTAGGACTTTGATCAAAGACTTATTTTGCATCCAGATATCAAATATAAATTTATTCTCAAACTTTCTGTAATTCAGTGGTACTTGCATAATAAGACACTTTAAATGAGAAAATACACTTTCTTTATGTTCTTAATATGGGCCTCGTAGAATATGCCTACGCGACAGATCGATATGCACGATCTCAATTATTCAGTAAACATATTGTTTTGAGACCTACAGTAAAATATAAGTGTAGTATATTGTTTGATTATCAGGCGTATTAAAATTATTAAATTTATCCCTCATATTTAAAAGGGAAATTAACATATAAATTTTTAAAATCATAAATATTTTTTACGCCAATATAAATAAGCCAAATCAATAAATAACATAATAAAATTTATTCATATAGACATTTAAGTAAATACTTTTATATGAGGATATTAATAAAAGTCTATTCTTTACCATCAGTGAAACATTTTAATAAGAACAATATTGATTTTTGTCTAGTATAATGGCAATGATTACTTTGTGTACCTGTAATTACGAGCTACAACTGTCGAATACATGCTAATAAGGTATTAAATGACTTCGAAAATCTTCGAAAGGTACCATATGAATCGACTGACGCTGTTAGCAATTTATTCATAAGTTAGATGATTATCTTTATGGAGGCTTACTCATCTGTCTACTTATAGCTGTAATTAATATAATAAATTTCTCTAACTTTGAAGCATTCATGCTCAGAAATGCCTGTGAAGGTGATTATCAACGTTCGTATAAATTCCATGTTCTCTTGCAATGCACTGGCCAGGAACATGGATAATGCGTTAATATTTAACTCCAATTGCCCATCATGTTTGATTTATTTCACATTTATCTGAAATCTTAAACTGGGATTTTACTGACTGCTGTACACTACAAAGATAATTTTGAAACCGAAATAAAGCTTGTATTAACAACAGAAATACAGTTAACAGTGAAATTACAGGATTTTTAAAATGTACACTTCCAGAAATTCCTATAGGGTGTCCCCTTAAATGAATGGCCAGCAGTCTCGTGGTGTATACACAGGTGAATGTCTTGTTACAAGTGCCTCCATTTTTTTTGGGGGGGGGGAACTTTCAGAAATTTTTTATTTGTTTTTTGTTTTTGTTTCGAGAGTATATTTAATTTATGAAAATCTATTCTACATTTTTGTATTCTATAGGGGGGGGGGCAGGGTTTAATTACCCTACATCCATTTCTGAGTATCGTTAAGCAATAATTACAACAGATTTAAAGGTAATGAATAATTAAGGATTGTATACTTATTTTGGACTCTTTTGCTTTATTTCCTATAAATATTGTTTCAGAAAACTGGCTTCTAGGCTAGTAAAATCACGTTGTTGTTCCTAATCTCCATGTCTAGCTTCTTCTAGGCGAGATCCACGAGATTGCTCACTTGCAAGAAATCAAAAACAAGGAAGGGAGAATCAAACAGGTCATCACAATACAACCCCAGGCACTCAAGAATGTGTGCGGGAGAGGCCTGCTCAGAATGGCACCTAGGACAATTTGGACGAAATTTACAACCGCCTTAGAAAGTAGGGTTCTTCAGATGGCCATTCAAAGAGCGGGAAAGTGCCGTCTGGGTACGTCTGTCGCAAGTCAGAGTAAGGGATCTTCCAGGACGATCAACACGATACCAAGAGTGTTCCGGGGGGACGAGCCAAGTCTGTTTATCATAAAGCCTTCTGACAGAGTACAGCTCGAGGAAACTCAGAGAAATAGTGGATGACTGTGTGTCTTCAACACCAGTAAAATCATAACACCGTTAAATCTTTAAGATCTCCTTTAAAATCCTTCCGTACCTAGAATATCTATACAGTGATTTCCGCTTATAAGAATCACGTTTGTTATTACTGTTTTTGATTCTTATAAGCGGTTGATTCTTATAGCCGACATTTAGGTTTTTGCACAGGCACACACACACCTATATATGCATATATCAGATAATTTACCATAAAATACTCTTTAATTTACGTTAATTATCTTTTATTAAAATTATTTTTTTATAATTTTAAAAATACAACTTAATTTCTAGACCTATAAGTAGATACACATGATTATAGTAAGAGAAGAAAAAAATCCAATATTTGTTACCACATACCTGCTTAACAGTTTTAACATTTCAACTACAGGAAGTGAGCAAGAAAAAGTTTTCTATGGTAGTTTTCAGGAGGCTGTTTCAATACTCTTTCAATACTAATAGTCTCAGACGAAGATGCACCTTCTAGCTTACGTTTAACGGTTTGATAACGTGCTGAATCTACCAATGTCACGTTTACCTAAGTGATAGTGGACACTTCGCCGAAGATTTATGTGTTTTAGGGTCCAGGAAGCCGCAACTAGGATGTGGGGCAAAAAAAAAAGTCCCTATTTTTGTTTGTCAGTGGAGAAAAGTGAAATTAGACCCGGACGGGTAAAGATGCCATGGGTCAAGCTAATAGGACAGTGTTTAGTTGAAGCGTTTAAGGGGAAACTATTATGTTATGTCTAACAAAGAAAGGGATGAATTTCACGACTATATTCCATCCCATCTTATCAATCTTTCTTAAAAAAAAAAGAATTTTGTGCCTTTTGAGGGTTTAAATGGCTTCTTTGGAAAAATGAATAGAAAGCGAAGAGTGTAAACTGATTCTTAAAACCGGTGGATTGATTCTTTAAAGCGAAAATTTTAACATGGAAATAATACATTTGTTTTTGTTTTCGCGATATTGATTCTTATAAACGGTTGATTCTTATAACCACTGATCACTATAAGCGGTGGTTACTGTATATTTAAGTTGCTAAGTCGATTCAATGGGCAGTCCATGAGATAAAACTACTGCATCAATTTACTTCACTTTGGTCTTAAACGAAATATTTTAATGTATAGATGTGTCAAATTTGGTTTTTGTAACCTCAATTTCTATTAATAGCGATAATTTACAATTGAAAAAATGGCTTTCTGATTTTACTGCTAAAAAAATGGCTTTTCAATATATTCACTTGCATAACTACCCATTCAACAAAAATACACTTTTCAATGCTCACAAATACTTTGAAAGTCAACCAGCAGTGCTGCCACGTAAACTTTGGGTCTAACAAGAACTCGAGTAGGTTTGAAACAACCTAGCTATGCCTCTGGCGGCTCCTCGCAAAACTGAACTATTATTAAACCAGACTGTAAGCCTAGCTCCAGCTCGATACTTCGTTTAGCCAGCACTACTCCTCCTTTCACTTCCTCTCACTTCGTTTATTTAATCTAGCTGCCTGGAATTTATACCAACCGCGTATGCCGCCATTAGCATATCATAAGCGGCTTCTTTAACTTTATTCACCTAAAAGTTCGATTATTGTGAATCGAATCTTATGTAAACCTTACAAAGTAGTTGAAATAAATTTCCCGCAATTTTAGTGATTGAAAAGTGATTTTTTAGTGATTTTTTTTTTATAGTTTGATTGAATAAGTTTTACATTTGTTTGTAAAATAAAGATGATTATCATATTATATACTTAAAGGAAGCTTATTTATATGATTGCAATCTGTGTAAGATTCTTGACAAATTTTTCCTGGAAAGTTAATAAATGTGAGAAGAAAATTGAAAATATAAACTGTCATATTTTCAACGAAAATATATTAATTTTCTTTACAAAATATCCCCAAAATATTAAATGTCCTCCTTCTTGATATTAATAAATTTTTTAATGGTTTCTAAAACGGAATTACTAGGAAGCCAGGGGAAATAAAACTCCAAAATAAATCTTTTAAATATGATACCCATTTTTCCCAGTGCCATAAAAAAGATGAAAAAAATACCCTAAAAAATTGAAGAAAAAAATCTGAAAGAATTGTTGTCGTTATCAAAGAAACTCCAGAGAACTCTTTTCCATATAAATCGGATACCGCTAGAAATAAACTATAAGCGTATAATAAAAACAATGCTCCGTTTTCTTTGCGTCCTAGAAAACACAGAAAAAAAACGATTTTTTTGTATGTATGTAGTAACAGTTTTTTGTCATCGTAAGTTTTAAATTTTTAACCAGTAAAGGAAAAGGCTTTCAGCAAACACGTTTGTTTACTTTTTGAGTTCATTGCGTGCAATTTTATGTTTAATGTACGTCAGGTCTTAATTATTCAAAACGGAAAAAAAAAGGTTGAGTGTTTTCCGAAGTTATGAATTATTATTTTCTTACTTTTTATTTCTTAGTTCACGCCAAATTACTTGCAAGAATTATATATATTTGTTATGATAATTTAACTTCGAAATCTATTGTTTTTCAGGGCGTTCATTCAAAATGGAATTTATAAATTAGAGAAAACATTATTCTTATAGAAACATATGTAGAATTTAGGTATTTTATTATTATTTGTATTAACTAAATTTAATAAATGATTATTAAAAAATAACATTTCTGATAATATTTTTAAGATATTCTTATATTTCATTTAATTCTATGTGAAACAGACATTCATTTTTCATATATGCCAAATAATATATAACACCAAAACTAGTTTCTTTTATACATAAGGTTTGCAACGTAAACATTTTTCGGGATTTCGTAAATTTTTTTTTAATCGCAAATACAGGAATATATATATATATATATATATATATATATATATATATATATATACTTGTTCTGTGAACAGTAGTTGTTGAACTTAAGTCCTAAAACTTAGCTAGAATAAAATACAATAATATAAAACGTCGTATCCGCATCTATATAGAATAGAAAGATGTTATTACAGCGATAGGCTTTTTATAAGCAAATGATATCGTGTTAGGTTTATGTTATTTTCAGGTTTGCAACGCAAGTATTTATTTTAGTTTTATTACCTTTGCTGTTATGGTAAATACACATTATCTTTTTATAGTAAATGCACATGATACTTTATAGGCAGGCTTTATTATCAACTGAGAATTTCATCTTTGAATTGCGTTATTAGAAGGATTATGCCTCTTCCCATTAGAAATATGGTTTCAAAGTATCATATTTTGGGAATAAGATTTATCAAACTTGAAGTTCCTAAAAGCTTTCTTTAATAGAATACTGTGATGGAAAATTACATTTCTGCATCTATGTATCATTTAAATATATTTTCTCAAAGAAAGTTTTTTTACAAAAAAGTAAGAATATCACATTAAGCTGATGTTATTAAAAATGTATTGTCCTATGAAATAAGTTTTGGATAATGGGAAATAGTAAAGTTGAAAATAATAAAAATATTAAAATAAAATACTATGTTGTATATGCTGAGATTTCAAACTTATGTATATTTATCATTCCGTTATACAGTAGGATGCATATAAATTTCTGGATATGTTTTTTACTCACACTATGTAAGAATAGATTGTAGTGCGTCTTGTTTGCTAAAACTGATTAAATTTTTTTTTTGCTAAACTCTTAGGAGAATTGGAGTTTATCATCTAGATTTCTAAAAATTTTAATGATATTATTTCAATAAATTACAGTGCATCTTGTTTGCTAAAACTGATTAAATTTTATTTGCCAAACTGTTAGGAGAATTAGAGTTCATCATCTAGATTTCTAAAAATTTTAATGATATTATTTCATTATCTATTTACGATTTTAGACAAAAGTATGTAAATATAATTCGGGAAAATTTTCCAAAATTCAAATTTTTCTTTTTCAGATTATGTTTGCTACTTACACACGCACACGCACACGCAGACGCAGACGCACACGCACACGCACACACGCACAACACAAACAAACAAACACACACACACACACACACACACACACACACACATATATATATATATATATATACAGTCCTGTGCAAATTAATTGGGACAAGCTTCATTTTTCATAAAAATTTGTCCATTCCCAGAGATTTCCTGCCTGAAACCGGTTTCATCTGCATTTTGCTACGAAGGGAGGTTTCGCCTTTGAGTAGTCTAAACTGGTTTGACCTCGTGATCATCACACGTAGAGCATTTTCGCGTTCTTGCGTTTTAACTGCTGTCAGAATTGGTCGATTGTGTATGTTGTCTGGTTCTCACGTGCATGCCCAGAATGGATATCACTTCCAGGAAAAGGACCAGAATTGTTATCCTTAGTCAGCATGCCCCTTTGACTGTGAGGGACATTGCTGCATCATTTGTAGTTGGATAATCCTGTGTTTCCATGATTATTTATCAACAAAATATGATTGGCACAGTTTCTCCAAAACGGAAGAGTCAATGTGGACGCAAACATAAGATAACAAATTCCTCCGACAAACAAATTTCTTGTACGAAATAGTATAATTCATCCTCACAAGACAAGTATAGATCTTCAGGGAGAATTATTGGCTACTGATGCGAGCGTTAATTCATCGACAGTAAGACGAAGTATTATTGAAGCAGGTAGATGGGCGAAAACACCAGTTCAAAAACAGTTATTTTCACATTCAATGAAGAGAAAACGTTTGTATTGGGCCAGGAAATATCAATCCTGGTATGCACAAGACTGGAATAAGGTCGTATTCAGCGACGAAACGCATTTTTTGTATAAGGGTTTCGATCCACATTTGCCAGGCGAAGCGCTGTAGAACGCATCAGGGAACAAAATCTTAATCAAACAGTTAAGCACCCTCAAAAGCACTCCAAAAGTTTTGGGGCTATTCTACATGTGGAAGACCTGGCAACTTAGTACCAGTTGAGGTAATGATGAACTCCAAATATACATTTCAATACTAGAAGTCAAAATTTTGCCTTTTATGCATACGTTCATCAGCAGTGTTGGTATGTTTCAACAAGATCTCCCTCTATGCTATAACTCTAAGCTAGTAAAGAAATTTTTTCAAGAAAAGATATTTACAGCTTTGGATTGGCCTGATCAAGATGTAAATCGCCTAGAAAATTTGTGGAGCATTGGGAAGAGATGTGTGAATAAGATGGACTTCTCAATAGGGTGGAGTGAAAAAGGCAAAAAAAGTTTTGTTTTAATTTTAATATTTCCTGACTTAACAAATAGTTCTGATTGGCAAAAAAGGCCCTGCAAAAAAAATCTCAGTGCAATCAGTCATCGTCTTTCAGATTCCACACAAGTGGTCAAAGAAATGAATATTAACGTCAAAAGTAAAAATAAATCAATTTCTTTTATTTAATTTTAAGGTTTTCAATAGCTTTATTTTCTGACTGAAAAACAGTTATAATTGTAAAAAAAGAAACAGGAAAACATTGTCTTTTCAAAAAAATATCTCTAACCTGCAATTTACTTTAATCAGTCTTCAATTTTGGATTTCACATGAGGGCCAAAATAATTATCTTTGGTGTCAAACTTTGGAATTTCCCTTCATGACATGATTCCACTCCGAATGTATCCATCCTTGGCTTCTGCTCCACATGTTACCAATGATGCTTGTGTTACCAAGCACACTTGTTTCTCTACTCTTTAAGAATGGCAAGGTAGCTTCTTTATTTCAAATTGTGACACGTTTCTGATCATACTTGCTATGACTTTGTCTCTGAGATTCATGGTAGCTGGTGATTCAAAAGGATTGTCCCAGTTAATCATATCAAAATATTCCTCTGCTTCGAAATTTAAATTTGGAAGATCAAACTGGCGTATTTTCCCCTTCCAATCAGTTTTTCTTGCTTTCAGTATTATCTGAGGCCAAGTTCTCGAATATGTGATCGTTCATATAATAGCCTTGCCAACAGAATGTTTTCAGAATAGGAGTGCCTCTGAATAACTTTGTGAAGGATTGACGTAAAATCTTCTGTCAAGAATTAGCTTTTTTTGTCATTACCAGCAGGTGAAGTGCTCCATGAATAGCTCTTGGAATTTTCTTTATTTCAAAGTAGGATGGAGCGTAAATTTCCATGGCAATTCTACTAGGAGCTTAAAGTATTCTATTGGTTCGGCAGTCGACACATATAGGAGCAGAATTATGTTGGCTGCAGTGAGCCATCTTGAATGAGACATCGTTCCTGGACTTCTGTTTGCAAAATCTGGAAGGCACTCCCCCGAGGATACTGTCCTACAAATATCGTAAAGATATTTTTGGTCCGCACTCAGGTCTTTTTTATCAATTTCAGGCAGACCAACTGTAATAGAAACAAAACTTGTCACAGCAAGGTTTTCACACGTTTGCAGAGATTTTCCTATTTCCCGGGGCCAGGTGATAGCCCCGGGCTAGGGCGCTAGCATTCGGATCTGATTCTGTGGGTTCGAGTCCCACTTTTGGTATGGATGTTTGTTGTCGTTCGGTATCGTCTTTAAACTGTAGGTCCCGGTCTAATTAGTCCTCGTGTACCAAAAAGTTGACCGTAGCGCTCCAAACCAAACCTATTTTTCCTGAAAATTGATGTGGCCCAGATGTTTTTTTTTGTCAATCTCCTAGAAAAGGTGGCGAAGAGGTAGTTTATTAGTATTCAATAAGTATACAAACCAGTGCAATTTATGGCCAACAAAGATTTCAAGCCGTCTAACTGCGCCAATTTCATTCCCAACGTTGACGTTCGTTGCATCACCCCCAACAACCAGCAACCAGCTTCGAAAGTGTAATCCCTTTCTGTGAAACGAAGTTGATGATGTTTTCTATAATATCCGCACTAGACCCAGAATCTGGAGTCACATGTCCAATATAAACAGAACCAGGTTCTGACAAGAAAACAATATGCTCTGCCACAGCTATAGCCCTATATAAAGAACTTCCCTTCATTTCTTGCACTATAGTTTTGTCCTTTCTTTCATCGAAGTAGATGGCGTACAAAAACTGTGTTACTTGTGCAGAATTAAGCTGTGATCGTACTTTTCGATGTTCTCTCCTGAGCTTACTCCGGTCAATGTACGAAATGCCATTTAACAAGCACTGACATTTAACAAAAAATATTAATACTAATATTAATCATTAAATAATTATTAATATTAAATATAAATTAATATAAATTTACAAATTAATTAATTAGTCACTTAATTAATTATTATTTTTTGATAAAATGCATTGAGAACTTTAAAAAAAGGCAATACAAAGATTGAGGTGTGGAACCTCAAGATTGCAACATTTTGTGCTGAAATTTGGAGAAAATTTGTTCCAGCCGGTTTCACACTAAATAATGACTCAGACAATGTGAATTCAGAGAAAAAGTTTTTTCCTTCCACCCTACTGCTCAACCAAGAGAAAAATAATTGAGAATGCCATAAAAGTTTGGTTCCGTGATGACGATGCCAAAAATGTATGATCTAAGTTACTAGAATCCATGCCAAAACGTGTACAGGATATCATTAAAGCTAGAGGAGGATATATTTCCTATAGATTACTATACCATACATGTATGTAAACTTATACTAATTAAACAACATACGTGAAAATGTTTGTTTTGGACCCAATTAATTTCATAGTACTGTAAAAAAATGCACCCAGAAGGGAACAAGCTAGTATCACGAAACTTAACATGTATGTAGTGTATGAGGAGATAAGCAAATGATTACAAATTCAGAAGAACATCCCGTTTTATTAAGAAGATACGGCATGAAAAATATTACAAATCAGTAAGTAGTAAATCCACCTCTGGCAGCTATAAAAGCCGAAACACGGCGTGGCATCGAATGAATGAGTTTACCTATGACCTCCTGCGGAAGATCATGCCATAATCTTTGCAACCGGGCAGTAAATTCACCAGTATTCCGGGACGGCTGCAGTTGCTTTCCAAACACGTCCCAGACGTGCTCTATTGGCGAGATGTTTGATGACTTGGCAGGCCATAGGAGTACGTCATATCCTTGAAGACATTGCTTGGAGAGTCGCGCAGTATGTGGACGAGCGTTGTCTTGCTGATAAATGGCACCTGGGTGACTTGATAGCATAGGCAGTACAACTGGCGTTAAAATTTCGTCCACGTAACTGCGTGCCGTCAAAGTGCGTTGAAGGACGACTAGAGGTGATCGTGTGTCCCAACAAATCGCCCCCCACACTGTCACATCTTGTGTAATCGCCGTATGCCTCTCGACAACAAATGCCGGATCGGATCTGTGGACTGGCCGCCTCCACACGCGTATGCGCTGGTCATCACCACTGAGACTGAAACGAGATTCATCGCTAAGATCACACGCCTCCAGTTGGTCACACTCCAGGTTTTTCGAAGTCGGCAAAAATCCAATCGACACCGCCTATGATGAGGTGTCAGTGATAGGTTGTCTTAAAGGACGTCGGTACCTTATACATACGTCGGCCAGTCGTCTCCGAATGGATTCCCTTAATACCATCAAATGTCTGGAATGTGGTAAATGGCATCGAAACGATTCTAGCGACATTGTTGGTGCGGTCGTGGCCGCTCTTATGATTGCGCGAACCTCGCGCGCATTTGTGTTCCTGGGACGCCCTGACCCTCCGTGACGGTAGACCCTACCGTGATCCACTGTTGTCAACACCGAGCAACTACCATATCACTCCAACCGAGGTGGCGGCCGATACGGCAGTCCGACCAACCTGCTTCTCTGAGACCTACTATACGCCCCCTCTCAAAGTTCGACAATTGTTCGTACTGTCACCGGTTACGTCTCAGAGGCATCTCTAGTCACAATACCGTCCATCCAAGTCGACAGATTTGTTTGAATAACTCTATGGCACGAGCAATCGTGCTTTCAAACTCCCCCATCTGCGCATCTCATATGCGCAGATGGGGGAGTTTGAATATATATATATATATATATATATATATATATATATATATATATATATATATATATATATATAAGCTGTACATGTAATCATGCCTCATAGTAAGCACTAGATGCTGATCAAAGTGCCCCTCTTGCATGTAGGTGTAGCTAACGTATATAGCTATTTTCTTAAAAGAATTAATGTTAAAATATGTGGCTATCTGTTGAAATCTCCTAATCCAGCACCTATGTTTATTTATTTATAATATATTCACTAATCATTCAGATATTTGATAAAGGATGTATACTAATTGTATACTTTTGAGTTCAAATAACAGTCTTTTATAGGCATAGTACAAGAAATTCAGAATACAGTTTAAACAGCACTGATATGATTTTTTGCAGTTTAAAAAAATCCCTTATAGTGGATAATATATATATATATATATATATATATATATATATATATATATATATATATATATATATATATATATATATATATATATATATATATATCAGTTTTTAAACTCACAGTCTAAAACGTTTGTAGGTATACTTAAATACACGTATTTGTTTGTTTGTTTGTGTTTGCGTGTGTGTAAGCATATATCGTTTTTAAATGTTGTTAAATAGTAGAGTTGTACATATAACTTAATGTAGTTTTGATTGAAATATTTAATTTTTAAACTAAATAGCAAACATGAATAGTACTATATGTTCATATTGCAATGTAAGGATCTTTTGCATAAACTCATGATACTGTGAATGCAAGATATTTATAAAAATCTTTAGATAGTCAATATGATAGAAAATACAGTATGATGCTAAATATTTAGTATCAATGCTTTTACGTTCGCCGCTTTTATATTGCTAGCTATGTTAGTTGAATATAAATATAACTACATAAATTATTTTTTTAGGAGTGATCAATGGTTACAAGAGTTTTACCATGCCATTTTTAGAAAGGATCTTTTGTTACAAGGGATTGAAAATAACTTTCTCTATTACGTTTTGAACAACATCAAAAAAAATAAAAGAATTTCCATCAGTCTATACCTTTTGGGACGTCTTTGTATACTTGTTTTTTTATGTTAAAAAATGTTGAAAATACTGTCTATTTTTAAATTTCAGATAAAATTTTAGATTTTAATGCTACGATATATTTGGAATATTTGTTTAATAACTGACGGGTGGATACTTGAAAGCAACTTGGAATAAAACGTCCGTATTTGTAAATTATACCAGTAGTAACAATTATTCACTAAAACACCGTTCAAAGAAATTAAGTTATCGTGAAACATTTTATAGTATGAAACAATATATATATATATATATATATATATATATATATATATATATATATATATATATATATATATATATATATATATATATATATATATATATATATATATATATATATATGTATATGTATATATATATATGTATATGTATATATATATGTATATGTATATATATATATGTATATGTATATATATATATATATATATATATATATATATATATATATATATATATATATATGTATATATATATATATATATATATATATGTATATATATATATGTATGTATGTATGTATGCATGTATATATAAATATATATGTATGTATGTATATATAGGTTGGACACCTGTGATAGAAAACAAAAACAAAGTTTTTTTTCATATTGAACTGTTGGTATAGCCTCCACGAGTTGCAATTACAGCCTCAACCCTCCAGGGCATGCTTTCCACAAGTCAGTGTATGAAAGTCCTTGGCTAGAGCTATTTACTTCCATTCAGCTTGGTGGAGACATGCGAGTTCCTTCACCAATTTTGTACAATTGATGGACCCCTTAATTCGGCGATTTAACTCGTCCCAAAGGTTCTAGATATAGCTCAGGTCTGGGCTTTGGGAAGGCCAGTTCATTCCGTTAACCCCATTATCACCATACCAATAAACGGTGGTTCTCGCAGCTAGAGTTATCTTTCTAGAAGTAACTTGGGACGAACCCGTAAAACTGCCCCAAAGTAGGAAGCACACTGTCATTCAAAGTAATGCAGTGGTGTTGATCTTACCATGAATTGGGACCAAGGGTCCCAGTACATACCAGGAGAAACACCCCCGGACCATAATTCCACCACCGCCGAACTTTACTGTGGGCACAATGCATTCTGGCAGGAGGTGTTCTCCAGGCAGACGCCAGACCCAGATCATGGCCTCTGAACGGTAGAGGGTGAACTTTGATTCGGCTCTCTAGAGAACCTATTTCCACTGATCTACGACCAATTTTACACTAGCTTTGTACCAAGTTTTAACCGAGCAGTGCGGCTGGACTTTATGATGAAAGGCTTATCGGCGGCAGCACGACCATGAAAACCAAGTAGTTGTGATTCCTTTCGATGTTATTCATCGAAACAACACTCTCGAATTCCTGTTGAAACGCCTGGAGAATATGGGCCATCGGCTCGGTGCGGTTCTTCCGAATTTCTCTGGATAGCATCCGTCGGTCTCTATCTCCCAGTTTTGTGGGTCTGAAGACTCGGGGAACATTCCGACTGCTCACCTTCCACATCTGAATCACATAGGCCACTGTCGGTTTTGGGTAATTCAGCTCGCTAGTTTTGCTCACAGAAATGGCCGATCCTTAGGCCGTCCTTAAGGATCGGCCATTTCTGTGACAGCCGACAATTACACCTTTCTCGAAATCAGATAACTCTGCTCATCGTGGCATATTGCATGCGAATAATGCCAATGTTGTTACCTACAAGTTATTTAACGACAGAGGGCATATATATATATATATATATATATATATATATATATATATATATATATATATATATATATATATATATATATATATATATATATATATATATATATATGTATATATATATATATATATACATATATATATATATATATACATATATATATATATACATATATATATACACATATATATATACACATATATATATACATATACATATATACATATATATATACATATATATATATATGTACATATATATATATATATATATATATATATATATATATATATATATATATATATATATATGTATGTATATATATATATATATATATATATATATATATATATATATATATATATATATGTATGTATATATATATATATGTATGTATATATATATATATATATATATATATGTATGTATATATATATATATATATATATATATATATATATATATATATATATATATATATATATATATATATATACATATATATATATATATATGACAGGGCAGTCGCTTGCAAACGTCTTGACATGGTGCCTTCGATAAGTGAATATTGTTCTTTTGATGTCGTTGTCGTGTCGCAGTTCACAGTCGTAGATTGAATGAAGTCAACTTTCACATTAACACTACTTTATCCAACAATTTTTAAGTTTGCTCCAGTATCCATCGCAGCAACTTAAAATAGCCGACCGCCATATCTTTTCCACGGATCCGATAGGCCCACGTCTGCACAGAAATAGAGTATCCCAAGGTCTGATCTCATTTTTCATTCCCGTCGAGAAGCGCTCGTACTAGCGAATGTTCTAAAAGAATCTTAGTCTGGTGCTGAAATCTATTGAATCTTTCGTTCACTATTTCGTCAATTATCGACTTTAAACTATTACTTCCTATAATTTATTTTAATCTTAACCTATTTTAACCAAATTAAATCTAGCTTACGTTCTGGACTTGACAACTACATATCTAACACATATATAAAATATGATGTAATTTAAGGAATAAAATTGAAGGAAAATAATATAAAATAGAAGGAATTTGAAAATTAATGACATGGTTTTATCCTTATATACATTATTAAATATTTAATGATGAACGAAATGTTTTAATTATTAATCAAAATTTTGTACTATGTTTCCTCTATTTTTTCAGTTACTCCGATTTCTGTAATGGAAATATTTCTAAAATTACTTCATTTCTTTTAATACAATAACTTTTATTTTATGACATGTAAGCAAAGATATAATATTAATTATATAGGCATTTTCAAAGCTAATTAATGTTTGTATTATTATATTTCTATCACTAACTCAGATGTTTATTTTTTTTCTACGGTCCTGCAATGAATATTTTTGTATTCCTTTTGCAGACATTATTGATTTATGGTAATTATTAATAGTCATTCTCATATCATAAATATGTTAATTTATTTTTTTTAAAAGCAAATTTCCTGCAGTGCTACTGACTAACCTACACTCTATATTTTCGTTGTGTGATCTATATTTTCGTAGAACTGCTCTGCAATTTCGTTGTGTTCCTTTCCCCTGTTTCGTGCAAATATATTTCATAAGTTTATAAATTCTACAAAATTTATTTCTGGTGATTATGTAAACAGGTTCAAGCATTTTGTTTAATTAAATATATAAATAAGGCTGCTGTAAGGGATAATACCGGGAAAGTTATTTGAATTATTTAAACCAGGGTTATAATAGATTAACGTAATTAAATGAAATCAGAATGATAATATCTGTCCAAATGATTTTTCAGAATGATAAAATTTGGCAGATTTCTGTTAGTGTGATTAAATATACGCTGTATTTTTTGTTTACAAAATGTCGAGTGACATGCAATCATACCATATTGGAGATACTACAAAAAATATTTTTTTATCTAAAAGCACAAATGCAAGATTATATTCTTTTATTTCCGTAAATATTTTGAATGTTTTTTAATTATGAATGTTATGTTACAAAGTAACGTTAGCTGATTTTTCTTGTACTATTTGGACAATACTTACAAGATTTTTTTTTCGAGATCTATATTTTTTTAACATTGTCTGTAAAGTACAATTTTTCCATTTCTGATATTTCATCTTCATTTGTCTGGTGTTGAGATAAACGTCAACAAATCTCTTAGGAAATACAAAATATTTTCTTTCCTATTTTATGCTTATTTAACCCGTCTCGTTGATATGAATACAAAAAGATGAAATCGAAATCTCAAAGAAAGACAAGAGCCTCCTCTGTATGATTTGTTTTGATATATATGAAGCTTCATTACTTCATACATTCCTTTGGTTTGTAAATCAGTACATTTACATTATAAATCCATTACACTAGTTTTCTTTTAACGAATATTCTTCTTTTTGTATCTAATTGTACTCCAGTCAGTATCCTGAAAGGATTTCTGCAATGTCAACCCTTCTTTATTGTGCTTTTTTATTGTGCTGCCCGGTATTAAAATTATTATAGATCTGATGCTATTAAAATATATTGTCTCCCCTTCAAATATAATTGATATCATAAAATGTCATCAATTTTTTTATGAATGCTATAAATTTATAATTACTGTTGTCCAAATTATTTTGCTACACGTTCCGTTTCTATAAGTAGATAAAACATCTGAAATTAGGGATTGGATACTTATTTTGCAAGCTGTAGCAGTGAAAGTTGATAAAATTAAATTGGTTAAAGATTGGGAGTTATTAGATATAATACTTATTATTATTAATGATATGATGATTATGATTTTAAATTCATTGCTTAATGATTGTGGTTAGTACATTGATTGATTGTGATTCCCAAATAATGGAAACAACTCTGGTTTATATTCACAAATTAATTTATTGATTATTAACACACATAAATAATACGCTACAAGTTACTAATTATTTCCTCCGGCATTTACACATTATTCACAACTTCTTTACTACTAACTTAATTCTTTACGACACATATATTTAACTCATTCAATTATTATGACAATATTTCGTACTTCATCTACAATTATTACTCTCAACTTCATTCCTACTAAATTAATTCATCACAACACCTATATTTAATTCATTCAATTATCATTACAATCCTTCGTACGGAGACAGCAACTTACATGTTTACATGCCAACGTTAAAAGAGTAAAAAAGGGAGAGTCTTCCGTTCAAACTAATATGAAATGAGAGTTTGTTGATATTGACACCAGAGGGCCTAAATTACTTATTTATTAATAGGACAAATTTTGTCTGGTGGAGTTCACATGTCCATATCGAGGTTCCCCGGGGATTAACTAATTGCTAGATCACGCGCTTGCTCTGCGTTTTACCAAAAGGAAGAATTTGAAAACAGGACTTATTTATTATCTACCAATTTTATGAGGCGATCGGTTCGGGCCAGATATGGTGATGTTTTGGATTTCAGATATTTCAAATGCCTGCTTAATGAGCTGTAGGGCTAATATAAATTATAACCCTCATTATTTTCAGGTTACAATTTGAAAAAAGGGGTTGTATTTTATTAAAAAGAGAATATGCTTTAAAAGTAATTTAGTAAGACGCGTTTTCTTGTTACATTTATATATATATATGTTTAATTAAACGAAATTTTGTTACTTATAAAATATATATATTTCTTATGCGGCCCATGACAATCCTTCTTTTGTCAATGCGACCCGGCAAGCAAAAATGTTGGACAACCATGCTATAAAGCTTACGATGTCAATAGATTTCAACAGTTAAATTTTTTGGTACCTGGGGAAAAAATTGAACCAATGTTTGTAATTTTTTTTTCTTATTGTTAAACTGAAAAAAAAAACAGAAGCCTAAATAGCAACTTTTTTTCTTTCTCGGTACTTTTATGAAAAGAGACGACATAGAAACTAAATTCCTTAATTTATTTAAAATAGTTTCGTTGTTTTTAAATCATAATTTATTTCTCTAAATACCGTTGAATTTTTTTTTCATAAGTTAAAATACACTGTAAAATATATTACTGTTACATAAGATTTACTGACATTCTTTAAAATAGTATTAATGGATTATTTTGATGGATGCTTTAATCTTTTCGGTGAAATGAAAAATTTAAATTCAAAATGGGAAATGAATAAAAACGTTTAATTTACATTTCGTATATCTTGATTAAAATGTCATCGTATGAAAGAGTGCTCAGAAAATTTAATTTTTCTGACTAAAGTATTCATACAGTATCCTTCTTCATATCAAGAAAAAGAAACTTTCAATGTAGAATTTTATACCGAATTAAAGATTAATATTAAACGATTTTGCAAGAACTATCATAAAAAAATACTCATAAATTGACTCAACATGCGGTAAAATGGAGAACTGAAGCTAATTTTTAATGAAATAATTTATTTTTAAAAACTTAAAGACAGATAAAAACACAGGCATTATGGTGTATGTTCTTAAATAAAAAGGGTATGAGAAGTGGATATATGTGTCTATTTAGAGCATGTGTATATTTAGAGCATTAGTAAGAGTTTGTAGATAATTATTGTTATTTAGCTGTAAAAATATTATTATATTATTATATTTTTCTCTTTCCAATGCGGCAGACATATGAACATTATCCTTACTGCCTTATGACACCGCAGTTTTGCTGGCCACTTTTCTGGGAGCATAGGACAGATGGACCAGCATTGCCCCCCTATTGACCGGTCCCGTAATTTTGAATCAAGTGACGATACTGAGACATTTAACACCACATCTCCTGAGGTAAATTTGAGAACTTGGAGGACATTGCAGTTACGACATATTTTAGGTGCCCCGGGTGCCATTTGAGAACAAGGCGGGGGATTTGTCAGGGACCGGCATTGAACCAAACACGTGTAGATCATTCGCCCGCTGAATTTGCCAATTGGACTACCGCGTCCCTCTGTTATATAAATAATAAGATTAAAATACCATTTTAAACATTTTTTGCGGTTAATATGCTTAAAAGTTGTTGTTTATGCAAGCAATAAAAAATTATACAAATGCTTTTATCCAACATCAACTCAAGAGAATACCTGTCAATGAAAAGGTGGGATTGGAAAGAAGAGTAGACAAGATATTTCTCAATGTCTACAACTGCAGACTATAAATTTATAGAAATGTATATAAATCCAAACAACTATTCAGATTTTCGGTATTACTTTTTTTTAATATCCATCAGCGGGCGCGCCAATTTTTGGAACAACAGCAGGCGCGCGTGGCACAAAGTGCGACGTCTCTTTCAACCTTGATTATTCCTTTTGTAATAAACTTTTTTTTTTCAAATTGAAAATAATAATTCTGCGTTTTATGACAAGATACAAAATGTTGATAATACTGAGATACATTTATAATTAAAGGCCAAAGAGTGCAGATATAATCGCCTTATTTCAAAACTGTCCGGTTTATTGGATCTAAGGACAACTTGCGAATGGATTCCTATTATGTCCAAAAACCTAAAAAAACTATGAGATTGTCCATCATCGTGATATGCGGGATACCGAGTAATTGCTGCACATTTGATCGAGTACTTCAACTCCTTTTGTCGTATTGTAATCCAGTATAATCGCTGGTTTACCACGGTTAAATCACAACTAACAATGAATGGATAGGAATACAAGGGTAAAAAAATCAGACCTGCATTAGAAAGGGTGTCGCTATAAATAGAAACTGCCTAGAACATTCAAACCTTACATGTAAAAACAAACCATTCAAAATTACGAAAATGTTGCTCTTTATACACGGGCACGCCTGCTGAAGGGTTGAATTTTCCTGTTATGTGAGTTTTTTCTCAGAAAAATAGTCTAAAAATTTTACTAATTAAATTGCTTCCCTGTATCTACGTCCGTCTCGTCTCGCAAAATATACGCCACCGAATCACGTTTCATTTTATTTTCCTCGTTTATTTTTACTTTTATGTTTTTCAATCCCTAACACTTCTATTTTAAGAATATGAACTTTGTAATTTTCTACCCTAAAGTTTTGTTAATGTTTACCTTACATCCTTATCTCTTGTCATATGTAACAAAATAACTTTTTAAAACCGGTTGAAGAAAATTAATATCTCGAATTCGTAGGTTTGGCCCCATACAAATCATATCGTTGATATTACACATCATATATCTAAATCATTCCTCTCTAAAACATTCCTCTATAAAACACGAATGTTTTATATTATAAAAAAATTCATATCATGTAAAAACAATTGAAATATTTCTTAATGTAAATTATTTTATGCTGTTCGTAGGGGATAATTCGTCTTAGAATTTGCACACTTTTCTTTATGGTGTCCTTTAAGTTTATAATGGATAAACGCTACATCTGAAAGTTGTCATATAGTTTGAAAAACAAATCTTTGCATATTTATTCTATAGCTGAATGTCTTACAATTAACAGCTGAAGGTAAACAAACATATGTATGTAATATATCCATTACATCTCGTTCTTAAAATGCAACCTGAAAAGGAAAACTAGCTCAAATTTACATGGCTGGAGCTAGACTCAGCCTGAAAGGAATTAAAATTTTGAAGCGGTCGTGTCGAATAGTTTTATTAGAGCGATAGTGACATCCGTCCATCTCAGACGACAGCTCGGAGTGAAGTGTAATATCACCTTTCAACCTTACGCGCTAGAAGCGAGGTACATGTGCCTGTTATTTTGAAGTGTCAGCGGAATTTGGGGCTGGCGATACGAACCCACGCCTTTCTCGAGACGTGCAACGTTTGCTGTTTTATGGGAAGTTCTGTTGCTATGGGTTTTTAAAGCGCTAAAGTAATGTTACTGGGGATTGGATTTAGGAAAGGGAATTTAAATGATAGAATGGAGGGCCTAATATTTAATTTATTACATGTATGTATGTTTGTTAGTTTGGGAGCAGTCCGGGCGACACGAGGACGGGTTAATCTCTCGAACGGTGCATAGCAGGATATCGCGACTCGTACCGATGGACGCGGACGGACGTGACGCGTGCACTGGTGCCATACTCAACTTTCAAAACTTTAAACTTTTTTAATTATTAAATTAAAACCGCGGAACTCAAAAGAAGCAGACAACAGATACAGCTGACATTCCGGGTGGACCAGATCATTTCCGTTTCGCAAATTTCCACTATTTTCATGCATGCAAAATTTAACTTTTTCGTCCTACAATCGACAAATTTTTTATTTTCATGTGTTCTACATCTCTTCATCTTTCTTTTTCTATTGACTTCTTTTCTGTTTGAAAGGCAAAATTTTAAAACGGAAATTTCAAAGAATTATTTCAAAAGCCAAAAACCAAAATTTTAAAAAGAGAATTTTAAATAATTATTTGGTTAAAAAAAACAGTTTTTAATCTTTAAGAAATAAAACCATTTCATTATTAATCGAAAAAGCAACACATCGGGTTGCTACTCAGCTAGTGTTTAAAAAATTATGACTGAATAGCTTCCTTTCGTCCCACGATGCAAGTTTCAATAAATGGGGAAGTATAAGTAAAACCTCATATAAGTATTTCGACAGTTTAAGTAAAAAGTTGGTGAAAGAAATCAATCTGGGTTACAATGGACAATTATTATACTAATAAATTAAAATTAAAAATGAAATAATAAATTTGCCCACTTTTAGCAATGTAAAGTTATCAGTTTCACCCCGATTATTTAAAGTGTCTAAAACATTCAAGATGAATTTTTAGAATTAACTTATATAATTGTGAGCCCCAAACTTTGAGCTAAACTGCGAAGATAAAATTGTTATAATTGCTAAGGAGATGTTCCGAAAACTTATAGCATTATATAATTACTGCCATTAAAATCGCCAGGCTTCGCCGCCGAACAAACCTGGGAAGGCGTTATCTAAGGAATTTTCTACGTAAGTAGACAAAGTGAGACACTTTACACAACATTTTTCCAGAATATCATTGCTAATCAAATACGAGTTTACCCGTTCTGCGTTTAAGCTCCGATTATTTAACTTTGGGCCTCGATCGTGCCTTGACAAGTTATGTTTTCGATTAATGTGAAATGGGGCAATGTCTAATTTGGAATATATACCTTTCTGTGTGTGGTTACAAATACGCAAACTGTAAATTCTCGTTTTTTTACGTATTTTCACAAAATACACATTTCTAAAGATTTATTTCGAGATTGTCTTGAGTCTGTTCATGATTAATCACATGTGGGACAAACGTATTATTTAACTTTTTACAATCTTCTGTAATCGAAATTAATTTCAATGTCAGATTAAGAGCATGATATTAGGCATTTCAGTAACTTGTTGAAACCAGTTGCATTGCCTTCACAATGGATTAAGAAAAGCAACACCATATGCTTCTGAATTTATGAATGTGTATCTATCATAACGTCTACATAATATCGCAGTAATTTTATAGCAATCACTACCTGGATTTCAAAAACCTGTGATTAGCCTATATTTTAAGAGCAGCTAACAGCCCAGTGAACAACATGAGTATTTTTAGAATCGTATACAATTTCTCACGTGTTCACAACACACACTGTGTGTACTGATTAATTGAATTAATTTATTGTCAAATATTGCCTCTATCATAACCTTACTGGCTTTGAAAGTATCAGGAAATCCATTTGTTAACTTTGCCCATGTACAGGGAGCCATCCACCTATGTGGTGCTCCCATAATAAAGAGGCCAGGAAAACCGCGGTGATAATAGGCGAATGTTTAAAGGAACAAGTCTTCCGCACTGGGGAAAAAAACTTTGCCCAAGTGTCACAGAGATTAATAGCAATCACCTAAATTATTATATTGTTCTGTTGTTGTTGCTGCTTTGCCCAGATCCCTAGACCAAATCGAAAAGATTAAATCCAAGACAATCTTCCCCTCGTGTAACAGCTGCCCAACAGAAGCGCCAACACACTGAATGAGGTATGATGGAGAAGCGAAACAGAAACAGGAACAAGACGAGTATGTCGTCTTACTGCCGATGAAAGCCAAACTTTCCATGTGGTCTCTACGCAGTCTAGCCAACACAGTCTGAGAAGATCTTGGTACACTGAAAACCAGGGACTGGCCAGAATACCTTCCAGCATACCGGGTTTGCTTAGGTGGGATCCTCCACGCAGCATTTTGCTTTCACTCTGTGTACAAAATAGACTTCGGAAGCTCTTCAGAAGAAGTTCAAAGAAGGGGGAAGTCGGAAAAACACTTCCCTCTTTCGCAAGTAGGTCTGCAATCTTCTTTTCGTCAACATACACATGGAAAGGAATCCACTAAATACACACGGAACCCCTCTAAACCAAATTAGCCAGCTTGATAACTATATCTTGTCCAATTTTTCCAGAATTTCTGGCCAATTTCTTAGTTATTGTATGGAACAATATACTGCTTTCATAGTAAAAAATTTAATAACATTGATATACACAATGTAGGTAATTTTGTGTATGAGGTGTAGGTTTTTTTGTATTTGAATAATTTTTATGCATTTATTTTCCTTTTTATATTGTTCCTCTCTAAATAACCCATATTTGTATACAGGGTGTCCATAATTAAATTTCCCTATTTTAAAGTTGTCTACAATCGAAACTATTGTTGAGAAAGTTATGAAATTTTGTGTAGGACATATTGAAGGGATGAGAAATCGTTTGAGCGAATAAAAAATAGGTCAAACTTTCACCACCAGAGGACGTTTTTTGATGAATTACACATTTAGGACTGGTTCTTTAATTAAGGTTTCACCATCGTTTTATCCATAGGTCACCCTAACACAATAACTCATGCTCATTAAATTTTACAGTTCTTAAAGTGATTGCAAAGTCGATCTGAAACGTGTTCGATAACTAATTTTCGGACAAAAGATTTGAAGGAACGAAAAGGAAACAATATGCAAATTAATTTTTGTCGACGTTGAGTAGACGCTGTTATAAAACCTAGATACTTTCATGGAGATTTTGTTTTCAGCGTTCTTGCTATTGCTAATCAGAATGTCATCGTTATGATTACCAGATCGAGCTCCCCAGACCTCAATCCATGTGACTTTTGGCTTTGGAGGCATGTGAAACATCTAGTCAGTCTTGATAAACCAAGACTATACCTGATCTCAAAGACAGTATTTCACGACGTGTTCTCAGCATTTCCCCAGACCTCAATCCATGTGACTTTCGGCTTTGGAGGCATGTGAAACATCTAGTCAGTCTTGATAAACCAAGACTATACCTGATCTCAAAGACAGCATTTCACGACGTGTTCTCAGCATTTCCCCAGACCTCAATCCATGTGACTTTCGGCTTTGGAGGCATGTGAAACATCTAGTCAGTCTTAATAAACCAAGACTATACCTGATCTCAAAGACAGCATTTCACGACGTGTTCTCAGCATTTCCCCGGACATACTGCGGTCAACTGTAGAACATGCTATCTTACGATTTCAAATGGTAGCTGAAAATGATGGCCGTCATGTTGAACATGTCTTGTTGTAATATATTTTTTTTAACTATGGTAAATGTTGGCTAAATGTGTGACTCATCAAAAACGCCCTCTAGTGGTGAAATTTTATGCTAATTGTTATATTTGCTCAAACAAATTTCCATCCCTTCAATATGTCCTACACAAAATTTCATAACTTTCTGAACAATATTTTTGACTGTAGACAAGTTTAAAGCAGGGAAGTTTAATTACGACCAACCTGTAGTTTTACACTATATTGGCTTAGTTTTTTCTGTAAGTATATATTATTTCTATCAACCCACAAAAGCCTGGCAAGATGAAATATGAATATATGTGTATATTATTTATATTATTTATTTTTATTACAATCCATTATATAAACTCGAAGTGGTTATTATTTCACGGTTACACATACATAAACTTTTTCTTACGCATTTATTATTAATCGCAATTAATAATAGTGCTATAAATTATTTTATTTGTAATTTATCTTTTAAAGTTTTTAATCAATTTGATATAATTAATGTTTCAAAATACTTTCAAAGAAAGCATTAAAGTTTACTTGAAAAGGAAAAAAAAACATGTTATTTTATGCTCACACGCAAAACCATTTCACTGCATCTGGCAAAATGTCATTTTATCATGTTTTAATTGCATTTTTAATGAGAAACATTCATTTGATATTTTTCATTTGATAATGGTCTAATTTCAGCAATACCATAGACGCAATTAAGGCAAAAATGCTCCAAGTCTAAAAAAAACGCCTTTATCTATTTTTCCAGTGGAAGTACAAAGTATGCATAGGTAATTTTTCGAGGATAAACATTTTGTCTCTGCTGCATGTTAATCGTTTTATGCGATTGTATAATGAATTTTTTATACATAGAGAGTACTTTGATACAGTTTTCATGGAATAGGTTATATTTATTTATTTTTTTACCCATTATGTAAACTTCGAAATGTTTACAATGAATCCTTTAAAAGAATCTCTAGGGAGAACCTTTTTACATCATTTTATATGCATTTTACCGTTTTAAATAATTAGAGTTCGAAAAAAAAAAGACGTGAAGAAAAGTTTCCATTGAAGAACAGCTCCCGTATTCCATTTTTATTTTTTTATTTTCTTAGAAATACGGCTTGTAATTGCAAGAGCACTATCAAGTTGAAAAATAAACATGTTATAAAATATATATCAAGGCAATTACTAGACGATATTTTTTAAAGAAAAATGTATTCACATCAGCTCATTTACTTTGCAACTTGTCTTTCAAAAATTTAGTGCTACTTAAGGGTAGCTCTTCAATGTATCAGTTTCAATTAACTGTTATTTTTCATTTCATTTTTCGACAGAGAAATGAATTACTTGACATAGCTGATAGATATTTTTCATTTTCTCAAGTTATATACTCATTGACATTTTGGTGAAGTAATATGCTAAAAAAAATATTATTCATACTAACTGCGTGTTTTGAAGCCAGATCATAATATTGAAGTCCCTCACCTGTCTTTCCAGTGATAGTGGTTCGAGTCATGACTGTGTACGTCTGGTGTCCATTCCATGGTAAATATAACACAACTGCATCAGAGCATTTCCTTTATTCACCACTATAATAAGCAAGGTCAAGTTCAAGGCAATTGGTTTTACGAGGGACCTGGGATATTGCCTACAACATCGAACGGATGGAAAGTTAAATTAACATGAAGTGGTGTTTCGAATTAAAATTACCGCATGGCGGCAGAATTTGGAAAACCACGTACGGTTGCAGCCTACGGCTTTCGGCCTTGGCGTTGGCGGTCATTAGAAAGAACCGTAACCCCAAAGATGAGGAAAAACTGTATCGAAACTAAAAGGAGAACCTTGAAGATGACAAAAAGTTAAAAGAAACGAAGAAATTACTTAAAATAAACCTTTTCCATCTTGAAGGAGAAACTATAGTAAGCAGCTTACAGCATTCATTATATACGAATGAACAGAGATTACAAACACAATTAGACGTGAAACATCTCTATGTAAGCGCCATCTACAGGCTAATATCAAGATTACCACCCGCGAAGGAAGATTACAATATTTAACATATGTGTAAATGAAGAATAATCATTTATGTTAAAACTATCACCGAGGGTTTATTTTTGTGAAAAATGTTTTATGTTTATGAGAATGGGAATAATGCTGACAAGGTACAGTGTTCTTAGTTTTACAGTGAGCTCCTTATTTGTTTTTATTTTGTTGTCAATAGCTCACTGTAACTGAAACAAGTTGTACCTTGTTGTTTCCCAAACAATCAATTATATGAAGAAGTTTTGATGGTCTCTAAGATAACGACCGAGATTACACGTATATCTGATGAAGTGCTAGCTAAATAATGTTAAGCTTTTTTTGGCATAGTTTGGTTAAGTTTTCTAAATTCTCAAAAATCACACTAAAAGAAGACGGTAACGGCAAAATTGCGGACAACAAAATTGCGTGTACATACAGGATATACAGCCAGTTTCAGGCAGTTTAAGTAGCATAAATATTTCAGAATAAATCCTAAATGATATTCTTTCCACTTAATGAAAGCTAAAGAACAGGACATTGTAATGCAAATAATAAAACGAAAACAAGCCCTTACAATAAAAACTCCTCATTCGAATGTTAATTTTGGTTTGACAACAGTAAACTCTTAGCACCTATGTTACTGAAGAAAAATCTGTTAAATACAAACCTCCTATCTATTTATAACATTGATTGCAGAACATATAAGATAACAGTATGTTTGGAACATTTATCGCCCATGTTAAAAGAGGTACCATCTCCTTTGATGATGATGATGATGTCGTGTCTGTGATGAAGCCTATGCAAATAGTGCCATGGCTGACCCACTTCTTTACAAGAGCCTAATTGAAGAATTTCAATAGATCTTAATTGAAGAGCCTAATTGAAAAATACCCAAATTCTTTAAAAGGGCCTATTTTAATGTGATTCTGGCGAATTTTGAAAACTTCCCCAAACCACGACAAGGGATATCCACTTCTTTACATAAATCATTGAAAAAAGCCGGCTATAGTGTGGGAAATAAGTCCAGAAATATCTTAAATAATTGTGACTATAGATCTCTAACACAATTGTTTCAAATCGTAATATATCCAACAATAGAAATATAAATTATATTTAACAATGGCCGCAAGACCAATTTTGCATGCAAAGATTGCTACGCAAACTTACTGATGTAATAAAGGAATGGGAATTTACAGCATTTCATAGGTTAAGTTTAATCGAAAAATTCACTAATCAGATTACATGAGATCTTAAACACTGTACTTTTGAGCTTTTGAGAAGGATTATGATTTCGAGATTGCTTTACCTTCAGAAGCATTAGGGTAAGTACTAAAATTCTTTAAATTGATTGTTTTAAAATACGGAAGCACAAAGGAGGAATTAATTTATATATGTGTAGTGCAAATTGCTTTTTTAAATATATGTTAATGAGTAAAATTTAATAAATTTTGTTTATATGTTACTGTATTTTAAATGACTTAAAAGAGAGCATCCCGATGATCTTAAATGCAATGGACAAATTCGACAGAACATACAATTTTGATTCTTTATACATGATTAAATTTTTCTCATACGGATGGAGAGATTAAAGGTAGAAAAAAATTTTACTGATATATTCGTTAAGGTGAAAAATACATAATGTGTAAAATGCCGAAACCTTTATTTTACTTTATTGCAACACTAAATTAATCTGGAACTATCACTAAAGTAATCCGGATTTCATTTTAAAGTTTTTTTCAAAAAAAAGTATTTTAGGAGTGTTAATAAAACAAAAAAACAAAATTTCAAGTTACTTCCAATTTTATAAAGTGGTTGTTCATAACACACATTTCATTTTCTTTAAAATAACTTTTATCATAACTATAACTGACGTCTCATTTATTTTTAAAGTTTCGATTATTTAGTTTGCCATATTTGTATACAAAATTTTCAGACTTTTGTTTAATCAAATTGTATGTTTCGATAGTGATTCTTTTGTAAACAATTTTATAGAAGTAAAAATACACAGAGTCGTTCTAAAAAATTGTAACGTTCTAGAAATCACATGCTTTTTTCCATTTTTATAACTCTGGAAACGATAATACATGAATAATTCCATATTATGTATAATGTCACTGCTGTGAAAATTATGCATATGCACAATAAATATGAGCATTCAATAAATAAGGAAAACACAGGTTTTGATTGTATTAAAAATTCTAATTGATGTTTATTTGATTTAAATTTTCTTTGCAAGATCTCATTTTAAAGACATTTTTATGTCCTTTCTCGTGATATAAATTTTATAACCCTCAAGTTATAATATTAAATGCAAACTTAAAAAAAGTTACAAAAACAGCTTAAAAATTTAAATTAAAAAATCTAAGAAGAATTTTTCAAAAATCTTTCTTAGTGCACCCCTACACTATAAGAAAAATCGCTATGCAAAGTTTCAGTCCTTTAGGTCCAGCGGTTTGGTCTGTGCGTTGTATGTCAGTCAGTCAGTCAGTTACGGAACTGTTTTATATATATAGATTGTGTAAAAAAAATTAATATACATATTTATGTACATATACATTTAATTTAAAAAACGAGGTTGACAGTCCCTCTTCCCATTAAACGAAACAGAATGAAGGAAATTTCGCAAAAGTTCGACCACGAGTAACAAATATATCAATATTTACATATATTTATAATTTTATTTATAGAACAATTTGGAATAAAAATGACAAGATTTTTTCCAGATTACAATAATGACATCTACGTCAGAAAAAAGCAATTTATTTATTGACGGTCAAACTGTCACCTAAAAGAAAATTTTATTTCCTCGAGATATTGGCTGTATGGGGCTTCTACCATAGGAAGAGGAAACACTTTTATCCCAGCATTTGGGAAAAGCGTAAATTCCACAAAAATGTTGTCTTCGAAAGCATATAGAGAATAGCTCACTTCTACCCGCACTTGGGTGTATATAATTTGAAGTGGTACTCTAAATGAATTTGATACAAACACAGTTTATAAATGGAACAATGTTTATTGAATTCGTTGCACATATAGAATTTGCTTTTACGGCAATAAGCATACGTACTACTTGTACGGAATATATATTAGCATTCAATAAAAATACACTTTGCAATACTCGCAAACTAGGGAGTCAAACCAGCAGTTCTGCCACGTAAACTTTGGGCCCCCTAAGCACAAGCGCCGGTTAACACCTGGAGCTGCTTACCTCGTAGCTCCCTTAACTCGCTTATCTATCATCCTTAACAACCCTTTTCTTTAATCAAGCTGCTTGGTATTTATACCAGGCGCGTATGCCGAAATTAGCATATCTCAAGCAGCTTCTTTAATTCATTCACTCAAAAGTTCGATTCTTGTGAATCGAATCTTATGTATACCTTACAAGCACCATTCGACAACCAGACAAAATATTTCTAAAAATAAGAAAGAATAATTGGTACTTACGTATTATAGCTGAAACTTGGCAGCTTTTTGCCCTTGGCGCAATATCCGCCGGCCAACACCTAATTTCACAGTGGCAACCTTTTTTCTAACCGGAAGTTATAAACAACATTTCCAGCAATAGCGTGTTTAAAAACTACAAATGTGTAGAAAACGTGTCAGATGAAAAACAAGATTTCGATTATGAATAATTTTAGCTTTAATTAAAAATTGCGTACTAATAACAAAATAGAAATGCATGAAAAATATTCAAAATGAGTATGTAACAAACGCAAAACTTTCGAATCTTAAGTCTTAGGATGCTAAAATTTTGCACGGTGGTTACTCCTAAGTCTTACGTGCCCATTAAAAAATACTTTTTAAAAATTCAAATTTTCAGGGTGTTAAAAGGGGCTTAAAACCCCTCCCCCATTAAAATACATCCAATGTATCTCTTGAACAAAAGGGTCCGGGAAGTTGAAATTTTGTATGGTGGTTCCCCTTAAGCCCTAGGTGCACACCAATAAATCTTTTTTTTCAAATTTTAAGGTGTTTACCCCCCCCCCCCAAAAAAAAAAAAAAAACCACTGTATCTCTGGAACCATAAAGCCTGGGAAGCTGAAATTTGGTTGGTTGGTTTCCCTTAAACCCTAGGTGCACACCAATAATTTTTTTTAAGTTCGAATTTTAAGGGGTTCAGCCCCCCCCCCCCCCCAATAAAAACAAAAGAAATAAATAAACCCACTGTATCTCTGGAACCATAAAGCCTGGGAAGCTGAAATTTGGTTGGTTGGTTTCCCTGAAGCCCTAGGTGCACACCAATAAATCTTTTTTTTTTAAGTTCAAATTTTAAGGTGTTTACCCCCCCCCCCAAAAAAAAAAAAAAAAAAAAAAAACCCACTGTATCTCTGGAACCATAAAACCTGGGAAGCTGAAATTTGGTTGGTTGGTTTCCCTTAAACCCTAGGTGCACACCAATAATTTTTTTTTTCTGTTCGAAGTTTAAGGGGTTCAGCCCCCCCCCCCCCAAAAAAAAAATAAATAAATAAACCCACTGTATCTCTGGAACCATAAAGCCTGGGAAGCTGAAATTTGGTTGGTTGGTTTCCCTTAAACCCTAGGTGCACACCAATAATTTTTTTTCAGTTCGAATTTTAAGGGGTTCAGCCCCCCCCCCCCAAAAAAAAATAAATAAATAAATAAACCCACTGTATCTCTGGAACCATAAAGCCTGGGAAGCTGAAATTTGGTTGGTTGGTTTCCCTTAAGCCCTAGGTGCACACCAATAAATCTTTTTTTTAAGTTCAAATTTTAAGGTGTTTAGCCTCCCCCCCCCAAAAAAAAAGAAACCCACGGTATCTCTGGAACCATAAGGCCTGGGATGCTGAAATTTGGTTGGTTGGTTGGTTTTCCTTAAGCCCTAGGTGCACACCAATGATTGTTTTCTTTTTTAGTTAAAATTTTAAGGGGTTTAGCCCCCCCCCCCCCAATAAAGAAATAAACCCACTGTATCTATGGAACCATAAGGCCTGAGATGCTGAAATTTTTGTTGGTTGGTTTCTCTTGAGCCCTAGGTGCACACCAATAAATCTTTTTTTTAAGTTCAAATTTTAAGGTGTTTAGCCTCCCCCTCCCCCCCCAAAAAAAGAAACCCACGGTATCTCTGGAACCATAAGGCCTGGGATGCTGAAATTTGGTTGGTTGGTTTTCCTTAAGCCCTAGGTGCACATCAATAATTGTTTTCTTGTTTAGTTCAAATTTTAAGGGGTTTAGACCCCCCCCCAATAAAAAAGAAATAAACCCACTGTATCTCTGGAACCATAAGGCCTGGGATGCTGAAATTTTTGTTGGTTGGTTTCTCTTGAGCCCTAGGTGCACACCAATAAATCTTTTTTTACATTCAAATTTTAAGGGGTTTAGCCCCCCCCCTCCCCCCAAAAAAAGTAAATAAATAAACCCACTGTATCTCTGGAACCATAAAGCACGGGAAGCAGAAATTTGGTTGGTTGGTTTCCCTTAAGCCCTAAGTGCACACTAAAAAATTCTTTTTTGTTCAAATTTTAAGGGGTTTAGCCCCCCCCCCCCCCCGCAAAAAAAAAAAAAATTCCACTGTATCTCTGGAACTAAAAGGCCTGGAAACCTGAAATTTTGTTCATTGGTTTCCCTTGAGCCCTAGGAGGACACCAATAATTTTTTTAGTTAAAATTTTAAGGGGTTTAGCCCCCCTCCCCAAAAAAAAAGAAAAAGAAATAAACCCACTGTATCTCTGGAACTATAAGACCTGGGAAGCTGAAATTTTTGGTGGTTGGTTTCCCTTGAGCCCTAGGTGCACTCCAATAAATCTTTTTTTACATTCAAATTTCATGGGGTTTAGTCCCCCCCCCAAAAAAAATCCCACTGTATCTCTGGAACAATAAGGCCGAAGAAGTTGAAATTCTGCATGGCGGTTCCTCTTAGGCTCTAGGTGCTGGCCAAGAAGGATGTTTAAAAAGCAACTTTTTAGGAGGTTGTAAAGTGGTTTTAAATCTCCAAAATAAAAATGCGATATCCAAAACTCTAATTTAAATTCGGATCATTTTCGTTAAATTCTGTGATGAACTCCTTATGAGAAATGACCCCACCTTACTGCTAAAGTTAATTGAAATTAAATGAACCACATGACATAATTCATGGCACTCGTGTAATCTGTGGCGAAGCACGCGTATGAAATATACGAAAGCAGTTATTAAACATGCATCAACATTTTGAGCAGCAGCATGTTTAAAAAAGTATTTGGAAAACACATGGAAAAGTAAAAAAAAAATAAGCAGCTGAAGAACATGATTTCGCTATAGATAATTTTAGATCTAATTAAAAATTTCATATTAAAGACAAAATAGAAATACACTCTTCGACAAAAAAAAAAAGCGACGCGCCAAGAAGGGGTAATACAAATTGGACACAAATTGATATGCATACAGGTTTCGACGGAAAATGCAAATATTTGAAGTTTGGCAATCGGGATTTTAAAGTACTGACAATCGGGAACCGTAGAACCAGTTTTCCTTGTGAATTGTGACTGTTTTGCCGCAATCTTTAATATTACATCTCCAGCTACTGGTTGATTAAAATAGGCACGCATGTTGTGAAAGTTCGGGCATACACGCTGACTGGGCAAAATTCCACGGATCTGGAAAAAAGACACTGTATCTTCTTCCTTTTGGCCTATATTACACTATCAAAGTTCTTTGACAAAGATATTTTTTAAAAGTCATTTGTATCTTTTATAACAGTTATACATAAAAGAAATGCTATAACCTCAAAATACCCCTATTACACTATCAAAGTTCTTTGACAAAGATCTTTTATAAAAGTTATTTATATCTAAGGGGGCTAAATCCCTTAAAATTCGAGCTCTTAAAAAAGATTT
>OU015492.1:208032636-208347636 GCA_907164885.2 Dolomedes plantarius
TTGACATTTATTTACAACGTCGAGAAAAAATATATAATTTACGAATATTATTATCTTGTTTTTTACTCTAAAATTATGTATAATAATCGTACGTATGGTACTTTTCTAATGCTTTTAAAAAGCATGACGATGAGAGAATAATATTAATGCAGCAGTGTACAATGAAACACGATCAGTATTTAGACTAATAATGTGAAAGGCCAAAAATCATTGTACAGTGTTTTCCGCTTATAAGAATCATGTTTGTTATTACTGTTTTTGATTCTTATAAGCGGTTGATTCTTATAGCCGAAATTAAGGTTTTTGGACAGGCACACACACACACCTATACACATATATATATATATATATATATATATATATATATATATATATATATATATATATATATATATATATACATATATATATATATATATATATATATATACATATATTAGATAATTTACCATAAAATACTCTTTAATTTACGTTAATTCTTTTATTAAAATTCTTTTTTATAATTTTAAAAATACTACTTAATTTCTAGACCTATAAGTATATACACATGATTATATTAAGAGAAGAAAAAAAAATCCAATATTTGTTACAACATACCTGCTTAACAGTTTTAACATTTCAACTACAGAAAGGGAGCAAGGAAAAGTTTTCTATGGTAGTTTGACGTAATGAAGTTTTCAGGAGGCTGTTTATACCTCTTTCATGCCAATAGTATCAGACGAAGATTCACCTACAAGATTACGTTTTACGGTTTGATAAGGTACTGAATCTAATGTCACGTTTGACTAAGTGATAGTGGACACTTTTCCGAAGATTTATGTGTTTCAGGGTCCAGGAAGCCGCAACCAGGATGTGGGAGGTGGGAAAAAAAAGAGTCCCTATTTTTGTTTGTCAGTGAAGAAAAGTGAAATCAGGACTGGTAAAGATAACCCTGCTTCAAGCTAATAGGACAGTGTTGTGCTAAAGCGTTTAAGGGGAAACTATTATGTTGTGTCTAACAAAGAAAGGGGTGAATTTTACGACTATATTCCATCCCATCTTATCAATCTTTCTTTAAAAAAAAGAAGAAAGAACTTCGTGCCTTTTGAGTGTTTAAGTGGCTTTTTTAGAAAAATCAAAGGAAAGCGAAGCGTGTAAACTGATTCTTAAAACCGGTGGATTGATTCTTTAAAGCGAAACTTTTAACATGGAAATAGTACATTTGTTTTTGTTTTCGAGATATTGATTCTTATAAACGGTTGATTCTTATAACCACTGATCACTATAAGCGGTGGTTACTGTATTTTAAACATTTTTCCATTAATAACTTTTGAAATGTATTAATGCTCTCAATAAATAAATATATTAAACGCTTTTTTAAAATGATTTAAAGCTCTTCTAAATATTTGGTACATCTCTAAGGACTTAAACCTATATACCTAAGGACTATGTCACAGGTTTCTGCATCATGAAAAATAAAAAAAAATATTTGGTCTAAAAAGAAAAACACAGTAACTTAAAATTCTCATTTATTTAAAACAACTTCCTTAAGCATGACTGCAATACTATAAAATCACTAGCAAATCTCTTACAAAATAGAGTAAGTTCAACACACAGTCGCTTTTTAAATATGATCAAGTTGTTAAACACAACTTTTATTGAAACAGTATTCAGAAATAAATGCATGCAAGTGTGATGCATTAGAGATTGAATCAATATCCTATAAAAAGAAAATGATGTTAAAATTTCTTCATAAACTTCATTTATAACGAGAAATACATTTCACTCGGTTCGGTAATTAAAAATCACAGACCCATGACATATTAGCAAGATCAATTTTTGTACTATGGCTCGTAACATGACTTTACGGTTGAAATAATGGAAATGGAATGGCCACCCAAGTGCAAAAATTAATTTCGACGCAATATTGTGAAGGATATGGTTGGGAAAAATTAATTATTCAGAGACCGTTAGTATAACTTCTGCGGTGAAAATCGTGAAAAAAGAAACGGATTTTTCATGAAACTTCGTAGTTAAATACTATTAATGTATTACACAACTGCGAAGAAATTTTTCCGCAGCAGTATTATGGAATCATGTCCGGTCTGGATTATAGTTAATGAATGGACGTATAGTAAGTAAGTAGTTAAAAAATGTTTTTAAATTTAAACAGCTGAATATTTATATTTGAACATGAGTCATATGACGTATTTTAATATTTTTGAAAGAAAACTTTAATGATGGCTCTAGTTTCTGAAATGTAATTATAGTAATATTAAATGAAAAACGTGACCCGTTTGGTCGGCTAATCTTTTAGTTTATTAAAAAATCTAGAGGACTTAAAAAATGCACAAAAAGAATTATTTTCAGAAAATTTAATTAAACATTTAATAAAGGTACCTACACTTACCGGAATGAAATAGAGCTTTTATATAAAAATAAATTAAAAAATGGTTTGATTGTACCCAAGTACGATCTTAAATTAGAGATATTCTCTTTTTAAACATATTATCATGGGGAAAAAAATTAGCGAGCATGAGAATTTGAAGTTCCTTGAGTGGATATATATATATATATATATATATATATATATATATATATATATATATATATATATATATATATATATATATATATATATATATATATATATATATATATATATATATATATATGTATATATATATGTATATATATATGTATATATATATATGTATATATATATATATGTATATATATATGGGAACGCAGCGCTGAGGAAACGAGACGACGACAGTGCCATCCCGCGGAGAGATGTGTTACTCATCAGTTGACCCCTGGTTACCGACGCTAACGGTCGTGCGAGCGAATCGGCAGACGGCCCTGTAACTGAAGATTGGGCAAGACGGCCCTATAACTATATTTGTATTTTCCAGTGACTGTTGTAAAGTTGTTACCTTGATACTCAACTCAAATCCTTTTGTAAATAGTAATCTACTACTTTTATATCTAATCAAGTTTAAATATAAATAATCTAAAATTACATATTGTATTACGAATTTATTGATGACTTAAGAATTCGCTTCCCACATGTATATATATATATATATATATATATATATATAAACAAACACATTAAATTTCTGACATGAGTAAAAAAATGAGCCAATAAAAAGAACTATTAACATGTAACAAATAATAAAACAATATGAAAGCAAATGGAAAATAATAACTAGGTTATGAAGATAAACTGAGAAAAAGGATAATAATATGTAAAACTCTTCTGGATAGCACTGTAGCAACAGGAATCTGGGACAATCATCTGAAAAATACAGTAACATGTTTAATAAACTATTGCAAATGAAATCTCAAGTTAAATGTCTGATTGAACGAAGAGAGGAGTTCGCGTAATGTTCAAAACTTATGTTATTCCGTCTGTCCATTGTTTCATAATTTCTACTAAGTTCTATTCGTCATAGTTCCGTCAACGGAACTACCCCTTTCAACATCATATTTATCATTTAATTTCATTTTCGTGATTCTGTAAGGTCCTAAAAATCGTGGCTTAAGTTTAATATTAGGTTCAAATTGTCTACGCTTGCTTGCTACCAAATCGTTAATAGGTACTGAATTGTCGGGGTTGTTTTCGTCTGAAGTTATTAAGTTGTGTTATTTTCTGCTTGGACTTTCAGATTTTTTTTGGCTTCTTTGCTTAAATCGTCAGGGGCATCAACAAAATTAGATGACATCTCGGCATTCAATGGATCTGTAAGTTTGGCATCATGTTTCAATTTCATTTTTGTTACAAAAAACAGTTCAAATGGAGTTGTGTTTATGCTTTGTTGAAATGTGGAATTGATATACTGTTGAACTTGATTAAGTTTTAAAAATAACTCGTCCACAGCTATAAACTTGTACGGGTAAGTTAGCTACTGAAATCCCGATCGCCGCGACCACAACCCACTTGACCTCGATTCCACAGTACCGGACGCCCCGAGACTGAGCTAGGACCCCTGTCGCCAGCTGGGCCAAGACCTTCAGCCCCATGATAGTCATATGCAACGACACGTCTCGCTGCCACGCGCGACCTGAATCAAAGACTTGACCTTGATTAAAGCATTTGGAGGTTTCTTCAATGGAGAGTTTCGATATCATTGATATGCTGACTAGGTTGAGTCTTTCAATGACCTTTAGCGCGTTGTAAGCCAGTTGTTAGGAGATGATGTTCAATATTTTCGTTGGCTCAATAACTTTTGAATAATTTCGAGGTAAAAGCTGTTCCTCCGTCAGAAATGATATTGCAAGGACTACCAAACCCTGATTTTTGTAAATCTAATTTTGATAAAGCATCTGCTGTTCATGTAGTTTTCGTAGGATACAGCCGATTAAACTTTGTAAAACTATCAATAGTAGCAAAATTATATGTATAATTTTTGTTTGTAGACTGAAGAGTCCCTATGTGATCAATGTGATACGTTGATAGGGGTGTATCATCTTAAGGTAGTGAATGAAGAAAACCTTCTTGTTTCTGTCTTTTACGATTAATTAGAAAGCATTGAATAAAATTACGTATTAAATTTTCAATTTTCTGTTTTAAATGGGGAATGTAATAATCTTGTTTAATTTTTTCATCAGTTCTTTCAAGCCCAAAATGACCTTTTTCATGAGCATTTATAATGACTTCTACTTGAATGGATTCAGGAACGACTAAAAGTTATCTACCGTCGACAAATTTGTAGATGAGTCCGTTGCCTTCGAAATAATCATCATAATTCGAAACTTGCAGTACTTCTTTAACAATTTTTATTTCGGTATCACTTCGTTGGGCAGTTTAAATCTTAGTGACGACGCTTTCTTCCACAATATTGCAAGCATTGACAGGAATTCGACTGAGCTCATCAACATATGGCATTCTAGATTCAGATCTATGCTCAATTACATGATCAAAGTCCTCTAATAATAATTCCAATCGTTATTATTATGGTACTTAAATGTCGGTTGTTTATTACCATTTTGAAAGCATTGAAATTATAACAGGTTACTTGTTTACGTTGATTTGAGAATGCGAAACGGCAAACGGTATTGAGCATTAATTCTGTTATCCGTGTCATGTCGTCGATTGATATCATTAGGAAAACGGCAGAAGTCATCGGATTGCATAGTAGTTCAGTTTCATGCATTAAATATTTCTCATAAACCTATAGTTTCTCTTTAAATTCTGAAACATTCGCGCAACCATATAACATTGTTTTATTTGAGGTGGAATCTGGTGTACCCTGGATGCAATAATCCATGACAGAACCTTCATCAATCGAACCATGTCCGCGACTCGCTAATTCTCGGGTAGCTATAAAATATTCGGGACTCGTTTCGGAAACCTCCATTTTTCATTTTTTTTAATTGCCTGTGAAGGTCCGCACTATGAATTTTCTTTCCAAATTCATCAAATAATGCCATTTTTAACGCACCCCAAGTATATTTTTAACAAGAATAATTTTTTGTTGCTCGCTAATCAAAGGAAACACAGAACATTTTTTCTCGACATCTCTAAAAAAAAAAGGTGTGAACAAAAGAGGAATATGCTCCGTAAAAAGGATGCATCTGTTTTGAAACATATCTCTAACAACAAAATGAAAAGAAGTATCAGTAAAATTTGATACGACGTCACGAGAAATGTTTTGGCGTGGTAGACGGTGAAAGTTCTCTTCCGAAAGCGGCTTATTTTGATTAACACGTATATTTTCCCAAGAGTGGAGAAGGGGGAGGGGGTAGAAGAATACTTGCAGCTGCATCCACGGGCAGGACAGGGAGTGGTTGGCCATTTTGTCTTTGATTATTTACCGTATTTTGTAGATCAGTTAGCGATTCATCATCATCAGAAAAATGCATGTTAATAGTATTATTTTGAAACAGTTCAAAATCGCTTAGAGCAGCGGTTCTCAACCTGGGGGGCGTAGAGAAATTTCAGGAGAGGCGTGAGTTTAAAAAAAAGCAAAATAAGAAGTAAAACTAACTGTAATTTACTGTACTCAATTTTGCACTCAGAATGTAACCGTAACATATTTTCGACATACGAACACGAACACGGTAATTGTCGTACACGATAATTTTTGTAATTGCAAAAACACGATAATTGTCGTACGTCTGGACGTTGAAAGTGACCTGAGGTGTGCTTTGTCATAGTTACAACCTTATATTCAAAAACTTGTCAAGGACAAACAGTGCCAGCCCTCTCATTAATGTTGTGAAAGTGACTGGTATTACATGCCAACCTCACCTAGATCCTCGATTACCTCAAATATATTTGATCTGTATTTAATTCTTTAATTTCATATGTTGTAATAATAATATGTTCCAAATTAAGATATGAGTAGTAATATTAAATTTTGTGTAGGAAATTATCTATTCTATATTTTCATTTATTAACCAGATTCAGTTTCAAATTCCGATTGTATTACTTGTACTGCCCACATATGGTGGTGATGGTGGGAGGGGGGGCGTGACCTCACATCAGTGTTCAAAGGGGGGGGGGGGGGGCACAGAGCCTGAAAGGTTGAGAACCCCTGGATTAGAGAATGAAATATCAAATTTAAAAGGTCTTTGGTACCACAACATTATAAATGTAATAAATTCGTCACGCAAATCAAACTATTTAAAGTAAATTCGTTTAAAATATCTTCTTTACGTCTGTCAATATCAAAATTACCTTTGAAAGTGGAAAAAGCACGCAGTTTCTTTCTGGTATTTCTATCGAATTTATCGTGAAAAAATATGGTATTTAATAGCTTGATGCTGTGTCAGTATTACAGTACTAAAAAATTGCAACTGGGGTCACCCAAAGTTAATTTCGTCCTATTGGAGAGAAAAATAATATAATGGACGGAAGTGTAGAAAAGAAATTCTTTCGAGTGTTAGATCGTTGATTCGTACAGGAAACAGTTCATGAACGTCCGGTGGCGCACCCAGGATTTTTTCTTGGGAGGGGCGGGCGAATTGAACGGGTAACAAGTAATATAAAAAAAAAAATTAAAGTCAATTCCTACTTAGGTCAACAAAGAAAAATTTCAGTGTGAACTAATAGTAGGAATTGAAAAAAAGGATTGTCTGCCAGAACCTTGCCTACTGTGCGAGATTAGGAGGGGGGAAAGAGAGAAAAAAAGGTTGTCAGGTTGGGGATTCGATCCCGCAACCTACAGGACGGGAAGAGCCCGCGCTACCGCAGTGTTACCGTTTACACACTAAGAAGAGGGAAATTACTATTCAAGAACAAGAGACGCTCTAGGTCTGAAACTAAAATTCATTAATTAAATTTAATTAATGAATTAATATTTGAAAAACTGTATTAACATCAAGTGTCATCCACTACAAGTTTAAAAAAATGTATTTGAACTTGAGTGGACAAAAAAAAAGTATTTTATTAACGATTGAAAATTTGAACAAGATATATATATATATATAGGGAGAGTGTGAACTAATAGTAGGAATTGAAAAATATTTATAATGCATGGGGGGGGGCGAGATGAGCGAATAAAAATATTTATAATGCAAAATCAATATTTATAATGCAATTTCTATTTATTTTGGGGGGGGCAGGACCCCATGCCCCCCTGGGTGCGCCACTGTGGACGTCAGTTTGAAGTTCGAAGTTCCGTTTCCCTTTTCGTTCGCAACATTAATCGTAAGTCCAGTAAATAAAATATATCGTCCAGTATATAATATATCATCCAGTAATAATGTATCCTCCACGAAAAATTTATTTCACAAGCAAACATCCACTATAACGTCCACTATTATAAAACGTTGCCAACCATCATCAGCACGCAAAACATTATATTTTCAAGATTACGTACATAAATCAAAATAATTAACTTTCACCAGTAAGTTTTCGCCGAGCCCCAAAATTGTAGGGATCTCGAGACCAATACTTATGGACAAACCGACGGAGACAACAGATTTATTGAATCATTAGGAAACGTACATCCCAGCAGCGAGTATGCATCTCGTCTGCCAAGTAATCCTGTGTCACACGAGGCACATAACAGGATGAATTTATAGTATTAAGAGATTGGGATATTTCCCACATATACGGTCGAAAAAGTAAGTACCGTAAAATCTGGAGTATAATACGCACTTTTTTTTTCACATTTTAGTCCGCAAAAATGACGGTGTGTATTATACTCGAGTACAAAAAAAAACGTAGTTTTAAACATTGCATAAACGAACGTATAGCAGCTGTAAGGCATTGTTGCAACACGGGTGCGTGTGCATCTGCAATCCGGATTCATCCACCCGTTTACTAAGCAGGTATTCCTTTTAAACAACCGTAACTCGCAGTTCGTATCGCACACGCGTGCGTTTAATAACAGCTCCCTTGAAATGGTGATAGTTCCCGGTTCTCGTAAGTGCAAAAAATTATTACTTTATATATTTCCCTCAAATTTTCTTGAAGACGGTCCTTTACTGCAGCAGAAAAGTTATCAATTGTTAAACGTGAGACGGCATTGAGAGCGATATATTATGAGAGGATGGGCAGTTGTCATCAAATGAAAATGATGATGGTGATATATATTACGACGGCACCAATACTTATGACATGGACGCAACAACAATAGATGAGCTGTATTCTAGTGAAAGTGTTTGAGACTGATAATTTGACAGTATTGTTTGTTTCGAATTAAAATTTAATTTTTTTTTTCTGCTGAATTTAATGTTTTCGTTTCTTTTTATTACAAATTTTATTTCTTCTAATAAATATTTGTGCATTTTTAAAATAAATTATTGAAAAGATATGCGGGTGCGTATTATAGACAAATTTTATTTTTTTCCGAAAATTTCGCTCGAAATCAAGCATACGTATTGAACTCGGGTGCGTATTATAGTCCAGATTTTATAGTAAATATTTTTAAAATCCATATTTCAGTGAATGATTAACGTTTAGCAACACAATAAGTATAGACAGGCATGATATAACTTTGGGTTTTGTTTTTTTAAGATGCCTAAAAAAACACATACCTAATTAATTACATATGTGTTCACTAGATGGTGCTGCACCAGCATTGACGTACCTACAAACGTGACCACAAGTAAAGAATTTCAAAGGCAGCAACAATTAGTCACTGCAAGAAACTTCCAATGTTTCACCTTACCTGACTCAACATTGTTGGTGAAGCATTATTATTTTAGTCGGCTTTTGTGACAGGTAGAGAACCATCTCATAGGAATATTTCTCATTAAGAATGTAAATTTTTCTTTAAAACAAATATGGTCGGATCTTAAAAAAACCCTACGTATAACGCTTGTCTGTATCTAATGTTAATCATTCATAAACTGCGGACATGAGAAACGTAGTTATAAAATTACACTGACGCTGTACACTTTTTCGCACTAATACAAACTCTGTTTAGCAGACCGATGGTTATTTTTTTCGAAATTATAAGTAGGGTAGGTGGGGGCAAAGGTTTGCAGTTTTGAGTTTTGGGTTTCTTACGGGCCTCCGTTAGATCCTATCGCCCCAAAAAGTCACTTGTATTGTAGTTGGGTATCCCCTCTACCTTCTATAAAATAATGAATTTTTTCTCGAAATATTTAGTCACCGAATTTTTAATTTTACCAAAAGACCTCTTTGCGAACCTTTGCCCCAATCGGTGGGGCAAAGGTTCGCACTGCAAACCTTTACCCCACTCGTTGGTTTCTTACTGGATAGGCATCGAAAATCACAAAAAGAGTTGTCTAAATAATTTTATTTCACATTTTGTAATCTTTTTAAAGGTGTTACATATATGGAAAATCACAAATTGAACAGGTTAATCTCAATAAATTTTTTCTTAAACTAAATAACTTCAAAATGATATATCAACTATTAACACAGAAAGTTGAATCTAACAAAGAAATTCACAAAATGAAAAGGGGTTAATCTCAATAATTTTTTTCTTAAACCAAAGAACTTCCAATTAAAATATCAACTATTAACACTATCGCTATATTATATCTTAGGCTTTACTCATTCTTTTAAAACCCGTAAAAATTAAGCAAATTAAGGGGATGGAGGACATTACAAAGCAATTTTTGAAATTTTTACCTCAGAGATATGAAATTTGGCATAAATATTCATTAAAGTAAAACTATTTCAAACACCTTATAAAATTTTATAAATATTTAAAATTTTATTTTTTATACTTAAAAAATTGAAATTTTTATTATGTTTTTTAAAATGCTCCTTGCGATCCAATTTTTAACCTTTTCCTTAATTTTGCATTTAGATTGCTTATACATTTTGATCAGGGTTATGTTTTGATTTGTGCTTTCGTTGAATAATTAATTTTTAGGAAATATTTTTATGCTTGTACTCTGAATTCTCGTGAAATTTTTGTACTTTTCCACGCTTAAGTTAAACTTTGATAATCTGAATGATGTCGAAACCTGAAATGGATACATAACTTTATTTTAATGTATAAGAGGAGTCTTTGTAATAAATTTTATAAAATTTCGTCAAAAATTGTGACGCAAGGAGCCTTTCAAAGACTTGCAAATCTGGAAATTACTCATTTAGAGTTTTTTTCCTTAACCAGACCTTCGAAGCTTATAATGTCTTGTAACAACATTTAATTCCTTTATCTTGTAAAATAGGTCTTTGTTCAGAGCTATTTTATTTTTGTGTTGTACTAATATATTTTATTTTTAATTTATGGATTTTCAAGCATTTTACAAAAAATTTTCTGATTAAAAACAGGCAGTTTTTATCAAAAACCATAATTTTTTTTCAAATTACAAAAATGTGAATTCCCATTAATAATAAAAGACGTTGTTAATAAGGATTCCTAATGAAAAGAGGACATGAAACAAATGTTAATAGTTAGAGCGGCAAAGGTTTGCAGATGGGGCAAAGGTTTGCACTGCGAACCTTTACCCCATGACTCCTGCAAGCCTTTACCCCATTTCGTGCTGGTTCTGTTTCTGCAGAATGGACGCCACTGTATTTGAGTTAACCCAAAACTTAAGGTACGATTTGAAAGGTTATTTACCACCCTAACATGCGAAAATAAGCCCAAAACAGTTCGTGAGTTTGAGTGATGCTCAAAATTACTCAAAAGTTCCAAAAAATTACATTAAAAGAGACGAAAATAAACTTACCTCATTTTCTCTGCAAGAGGGGGTCTTAACTCCAACATTTTTTATGAGGCAACTGACTGGAAGTAGAGGAATGCACTGCCTACCCTATTCTTCCTAAAACTTTTCCCGGTCATTTTAAAATGTATGTGCGAACCTTTGCCCCATGCGAACCTTTGCCCCCACCTACCCTACAGATAACCCTCGTATAACACGATAAATTGGTTCCTGGAAAATGCCGTGCTGTGTGAAACCGTGTTATATGAGACCCAGAGACAGTTCAAAAAGGGGGTTACGTTCTGAAAACTTATTAAAAACAAACATTCGTGCTGTAAGATGCCGTGCTGTAATAGGGCTACCTGTAATAATTTATTACGATACTTGGATTATGGTTAAGAAAAAATAAATTTCGCAACTCAACCTTTTCATGTTTTGGAAATAATTTATAAATTAAGTTTAGAGATAGTGAGTTCCTGTAATAAACAGTTAATGATATTTTTTAGTAAAAGATTATAATTTCTACAGATTTAATTTTTTCTTCCTAAGATGGGAAAGAAATCTGATGAAGCACAAGACAGAATTTACTTTTTAGGAATTTTAAGTAAAAAAGTTAAACTTAATTTAACACTAGACTAATTTAATCAAAGTATAAAGTAACATTAAATTGGGTTTAGGGAAATTTTTATTCCTTAGTTTTATTAAAGTAAATTTCAGGTCTGTGAATCATAGCAATAAAATATTAAATATATTTAGCATTTATGTAATCAAATTTACTTACAAAACAACGTGTATAGAACCACGTGAAAAAATTCACTTTTAATGTTTATGTATGTGTATTATATTATCTTTTCAGAAGTGCGGGTTAGTACAAGGAGATAAAAATTCCAATTTTCAGCGGCAAAGATATTTTGTAAAATGTCATACCATTTTTTTCCTATTTTGAAATAAATAATAAAGATGAATTTATGGAAAAACAATTAGCTTTTTTGAGACTATTTTTTTTTTGGAAATTCGCAATTTTGTTATGCTAATGGACTTAATAGTGGAACAAAGTATTTATAATCTATGCTTTATTCATATCAGTAATTTTAAAAGGTCTATATAGTTTAATGTTCACTACTGCCCAGGCATATAGAGCGTTCCTGTGAAATTTTCCATGAGTTGAAATAACGCATAACAAAGGGTTCTCATTACTTTACATGGAAATAATTATTTAGTATTTCATGAACTCATATGGTCCTACCATATTTTACCTAGAAACACGAATAATAAGAAGTTACTTATGAATCTGGACTGTAAAAGCTGGAATCATAAAATACAAGTCTCGGAATATAGGGACCAAATAATTTATGCTCAGAGAGTTTCGTGTACTTTTTTTTATTATTTCCAATGGCATTTAAAATACTAAGAATACAAAAATACAATAGAAAAAACAAAGGAACAAAGAACAAAATCAAAAAGAGAAAAAATGGAATCAGTATTAGCACTAAAGTTTTCTCGCTCGCCAGTACCGCTTGAAAATATCTCCAGCTGCTATGCAAATGATGTCCGTTTCCTCGGATGAATTGCACAGGGTGGAGAATATTACTATCTTAATCAAGCATTTAGTGTTCCATGTCTTAGAACTCTGAAGATGGCAAGCAAACTGGGAGTCATTAGAGATAGTGCTGAGTCGTCGCTGTTTTGGGGGTGGCTGGATCTAAAGGAGACAGAGAAAACATATTAAGGGGATGGTGGACCTGACAAAGCGATTTTTGAAATTTTTACCACTAAGATATGAAATTTTGCATGTATATTCATTAAAGTATAATAATATTAAACGCCTTATAAAATTTTATGATTTAAAAAAAAAAAATTTATTGAAAAATTGAAATTAAATTACTCTTTTTTAAAATGCCTTTTAAGACTCAATTTTTAACTTTCCCCCTTAATTTTGCATTTATATTGCTTATAAATTCTTTCTGAACAAAGTTATGTATTTTTTGTACTTTCGTTGAATAGTTAATTTTTAGGAAATATTTTTATGCTTGTACTCTGAAATTTCCTGAAATGTTTGTAGTTTTCTATACTTAAGTTAAACTTTGATAACCTGAATGACTTCGAATCCTAAAATGGATACATAAAATTATTTTCATGTATTGCAGGAGTCTTTATTATAAATTTCATAAAATTTCGTCAAAAATTATGACGCGAGGAGCATTTTAAAGACTTGCAAATCTGGAAATGACTCATTTTGAGAAAGAGCCCTTTAAAAGATGTTTTTTCACCTACCTTAATACTTACTTTTGTAAAGCCACCAAGTTTTCGTTTTACTTTTCGCTACATATTTTAAATGCATTTCATTCCAATATTTACATGTTTATTAAATACTAATACATCCCCCCAAAAAATTCCAATTTTTGCTCGATTTTTGGTAATTTGAAAGTCCACCATCAACTTAATGATTTTGCCCAATGTCGTCCACGGGTATAAAGACACACAAGCCACAAACGCCGACAGAGTTTGTACTGTGACGTTGTCTCCATTACTCCACGAACTTGTAATTATATAAGTCTGTGTTGCTCGTTCCTACCCCTCAACATGTCATCTATCCCCTGAACTTGTCATCTATCGGCGAAATGTTAAACTGAGCGGTCTCATAAACTCTCGGATAAGAGGCCATAGATTTTGTGTAATATGCGATTTCTGACGTTATACAAGTCATAAATACCTGAGTGGTTCGAGGGCTCTCCAGAATTTTGACACTATAGCGACATGTGGAATCCCATAAACTTTGGACACTTACGCGCACTTAAAACGCCGGAGAACGCTTTTGAATTCGCCGACGTATAAAAAGAAGACCCTCCAATACTCCAGGGAGAGATCTGTTTTTGAGAGACGGAGAGAGCTGTTTTTGAGTGCGAGAGAGACGGAGCTCTCTGGTCCGAGAGGCCTTCTGTAGGCCAGAGTTGGCTGTGAACCCGAGCCGTCCTGACATCTCTAACATGTAAATTCTAACTCGCTGTATATATTTGCTTTTGTAGTTGTAGTTGTAGTTGTTTAAGGTGGCGTAGTAAAGTAATTGAAGCGAAACACTTGTCGTTATTACTACCTACGTCACAGTGCCCTGGGACATACGCACGTCGATTACACATAAACGAGACTTTGTAGTAGCTGGAGACGATTTCAAAATTCATTGATGTGGTAACAATGAGAAGCCGTTTTTGATGTCCAGAATTATTAAGGCATCTGCTAGATATTCAAATGTCTGTTTGTTTAGAAGCACTAATGATCAGTGAGCGAGATGTACCTCTTGCATTTCCTCAACATCATTGAAAATCTTTTAACGAATAAAATTGATAAACCTTTTGAAGAACCTTGAAACCTTTTGAACCTTGTGTAGATTACTGCTACGGTTCGGCAGTGCCACCAGATATCAAAGCTACAAATATGCAAACGGCAACGGTCACAAATAAGCAACTGTTTCGTCATGGATGTGAAGTCGAAAATTTGTGTCCAAGAACAAGCGTAATTGTTGATCAAATTTGATAAATTAGTAAACTTACCCAAGAAAATGGACGAATAACAGTTCATGACGTTAGTTAAAAAACGAAGATAAACGAGGAAAATGTGCAAACTATGACAAAGGACGATTTGAAATTTCGAAATTCCATAGCAAGATAGGTGCCTCCAAAAGTTAGAGCAATCAGTTGATCTAAAGGCGTGATATTCCGATCTAAAATGTGTTGTTCTTTCAAAGCTAGGACTCATACTGCCGCTGCAACGCAACACAAATTACTAATACTACACTGGAATGTAATTCAATATCCCCCTGGGGTCAATATTTATCACTTTCGGAAAACCATTTGTTTGGATTCCTTAAATAACCGCTAGAAGAGAATGTTTTCAGCTGTGATGAAGAGGTAAAAGAATTTGTGCACATTTCGCAGCTTATTCTCATACTAATTTTTATAACCAAGAAATTAAGAAACTGCTGATGCGTTGGCGGAAGTGAGTAGATATTGAAGGAAGATATGTAGAAAAAGGACATTATTATATTTTCTTTGCATTTTAATTAAGTAACGAATTATGGACAAATTCTCTTTAATATTTGATCAAACCTAATATTTATTACGCGCATCTATTGTTGAATCGAAAATAACTGCTGATGTCTGGTTTGTAATGCCCTCTGTTGGCAGCAGAAAAAAGCTGGAGGTGTACCAGTTTTAAAATAAGATAGAAATGACTTGTATGAACATGAAAGTGAGGCTAATTCCATTTTTTTTTTAAGTACAGTTGGCCCACTATTCAAATAAGACCTTCAGTTATTAATGCAAAATTATAAACATATTAATAGACTGCGTGCATTGTTTAACAATTGATGATATATGAAACAATGAATTGAACAATATTATGTAAGCAAATGGATGTTTCTCAGTATATTATAAATTAAAAAAAGTTTAATGGTACAATATATTAATTTCTTGAAGCTATATTTCGCAAAAAGGTTTATGCAATTGTGGCAATTTTGTCACATATCTAAAAGTTTAATACTCCTAAGACTCCTTTTTAATTCAGCCAGTGCTATCAGAGAAATCATAACAAATACATTTAAAAATTGATTCCAACTGCTGTTGTTTTGTTTTTTAAGCAAAAGATAGACGTATCTATCTATATTTTCCTCCGTGCAGGTGCATATTTGCGTATAATTTCTCTTAAAATTTGGCTCTCAAAACGTCCTCCGTGTATTTGAATAATAACACTGCATGCATCAAATAATCCCATTTTCATTTTAAAATCTGGGTGAGAAGGTCTCAATGCATTTTCCAGACAAAATATTTTAGATACACAACATTGCCCATAAAATATGCCTTGCCGAAAGAGAATTCGTAGCTGAGAGGGTGGTAGTTCGCCTAATTTATTCTTAATTCCGAAAGAGTCGGTAGTTTAAGATGTACGAAGGGCATAAATTGGAATGAAGTTACCATATGTTTTTTCAATTTCTCATTTATACAGATGAACCGGAAAAGAATAGATGGATATTTTGTCAATAAAGTTCTTTAAAATATAGAAAGTATGCTTTTGTATAACGGAAGTTTTGCACTTATAAAGTAAAGATATTGCGTAATGTACATATTGATCCGAATAGTTGTAAACGTATATACCCATTGCGTACATGCCTATAAAAGGAATGATGACATTAAATACGTTTTGGATTTTACAGAATCATTAGTGATTTGTGGTTAGGGACGGGGAACTAATAATAATTCTTCTAAGCTATGAATTCATATCTGCACTTCATTTATTGATTTGAAGTCAGTTATCAGGAAGCAGCTTTGACTGCCATGTTCATGTATATGTTCAACAAAAGGATTTGTGATAATCTGAAAACCAAACAATTTGATAGGGAGATGTAATTTAAAATTCACATTGTAATTCATTTTTTAGGTATTCTAAGTGCTAAAAATATTTGGTTGTGTAATAAGCGTTGTTATAGAAGGGGAATTAATTTTATTTTTCACTTACGCCGTAAAAAAAGCATGCTTATTGTTTTTATGAACCTTTATTAATGACTCATTCCCATCGGCCACCCGAGAACTGCGTTGAAGGGAAAATGATGTCAAATGAAATTGCTCTCAATTTTTACTGGTGACTCACGAGGTGCAAACTAACCAATGCTCAAAGAAAATGCTAAGACCTTCACTAATTGAGATGCAACATTTGGTTTTCTAGATGACCAAAAAAGATGTTAGTAATGCCATTATTGCTGTTCACTACATGCCATATTTAAATTAATGAATGGAATACATTAAGGCTGCTATGTACTAAGAAAAAAATCGTATTTCCCTTTTTCTCTTCTTGCAGACTCTTGTGGTGGGAGGAGTCCAGATGACAGTTCGAGAATTCCCCCCCCCCTTAAGACTGACATTTTGAGGGATTGTAATGGCTCTCTCTCTATAGTGGGGTTGAGAGCTGCCCCCTAATTTTTTATTTAAAATATATTTTGTCAACAATTAACAGGTACATAAATGCTGATAATCAAATAAAATTGGTATTGTCAGACAGCCTGAACATTTCTACAAAGCGCTACATTATTCATTTTATAAATTTCGTCCACCGAAGGAATTTATGAGCGTTTAAAACACACTATACCAGATTTCCCCCCCCCGAATAATTTACGTTTTAAAATATTAATTGCATTTTTAAAAAAACGAAAAATGTACACAAATGTAAAATTTCTTTCTCTATGATGGAGTACAATTTAAAAAAAAATCTTTGAATCCAAGTCGGCAATCCATGGACGAATTTTCTCCATAGGTTAACATTGAAGTGAGCGAATCCAAGGGGGTTAGTACATAGCAGCCTTAAGAGTTGAATAATCCCATGGTGATTATCTGACCACATTTTAGATGGCTTAGAAGGTGAAAAAAACATGAAATAAAAAGTGTGTGTGTAAAACTGCAAGTACTGTTTTTACAGAAACTAAAATAAGAGCCATATGAAGTGAACTCAATGGTCGATTTCATTAACAACTCTTTAGCACTGTGGATGATAAAAAAAAGCACGTTTGTAGCTAAATAATGAAATGTATATATAAATATATGTCGTGTTATTATCCTAAACGTCACGATATAATAAATGCATATTTTGTCATATAATGGTCCATTTTAATGCTTTTTAATGACATTCATTCCTCACCAGGATAATTTCCAAAACCATGATAATTTTATGAACATATTTTAAATATCATTGAAATAAAGATGCATATTATTTTATCGTGTTTCCTCGTATTTCGTTTAAAAAATAACACATTGCATGCTTTCGTATTTACGTAACCAGCTGGTTGCATCTCATCCGAATGAAAAGGAACTTTATTTTTACATTGTATGTCGTTAAGTAATCCAGTGAATAATAAGCATTTATATCTTTTTGAAATATAAAATATTTCACCAAGAAAACCCTACAGCACTAATATTCGAGGCAGAATTTTATGTTTCGCATTTTTGGAATGTTTAAAACATTAATTCTGTGTTTTCAGTGTAAAGAGTGTCAAGTCTTAAATCGTAGGTTTGACAAAAACGGGATTGAAAAAAAACGGATTTTGTAACGTCAGTTTTTTTAAGTTTAATTTTTAATATTTTTTAACTAATTTTTTCCAATTTTATATTTGTTGAGTAAAGAGTGTTAACTACTTGATTGGGACATAACCTCTTTAACACTTAAACGTTTGTGTTTTGTTCAACGTATCGCAAATTTTCCCTGATGAATAAAAATATTTAGGAGGGGAATCGGACTTAGCTTCCTGTACCCTGCAGTAGCCCTTGATTTTTCAAACATGCCTGAGTTGATAACTCATTTTAGCTCATTTTGGACTTAACACCCTTTGCACAGCCAACACAAACATATACATCAAAAGAATTTTACTACAAATATTTATTGGTCGACTGCTACAATATAATACCTTCTAGTTCGGATTTTGTGATCTTTGTATATTATACGAGGGTCTGATTGCTGAACTGGCGTTATTTTGAGCTGATATTGGAATCATCAGGGGCAGCAAAAACACTCTTGCTATTGAAAAATGTCTACTTTTGAAGGAATTAGACACATACGTTTAAAGTTAGGTGTTATGTCCGGCAAGCTATACCCCAAGCAGATTTTCGAGTGTCTGGCCATTACCAGAGAGCATCTAATTACAAACCCCCTTGTCGTCATAGATTTTGCTCGGGTCAATAACCTCATGGATCTCATCTGAATAACGCAGCTGCCAGAAGATTACTAACAACGATGTTAAAGTTCCCCCTATTTACTCCTATTCTGAACTAGACGGTAACTCGTCATTTTGACGTCATAACACTAATAATGACGTCATAATGGAAAAAGTATATCAAAGTTAAAAAAATATCCCGAATTATCTAACAATATTGCATTTAATCCACACCTTGTGAAAGCAAACTCTTTCATTATTTTTTATTTATTTAGTTTTTCATGCGATTGGAGTAGTAGACTGCCATCCAGTTTTTTACAACTCACTACGCGATATGAATACTTGAGCTACTTGATCCATTCACATTCAAGTTTGTTTACTTTCAGAATTCATCGCAAAAGTAAACAGATTTTTAAAAACTGTTAAATATACAGCTAAAAACATCCAATTTTTTTTAGTTCTGAATGTTTTATAGAAAAATAGGCTGAACAAACGTGATTTGATGGAGAAGATATTAGTTTTTAGGTAAGAAAAAATTCTGATCCACATCTGAAATTGAAATTAAGCCTAACCGGCCGTTTGTTTACTGAGGGCTTCAATTGAAAGATGAGTACAGCCCGGAAGTGTTATACAGAGACGGCTATTATATATATAATGTTTCCTGTAGTCCTCTCAAAGTTGCAGGTGGTTTTATTTCAACCTGGGGCATTTAGTGTTGTGAACCTAACCTCTTTTTGTTTAACAAAAGGCTATTTCATTACTATAAGCAACATTTAAAAAAACATCAACGTTTGAGGATCCAACGAAATAACGAAGTTCCGTTGAAAATTTCGTTAAAGATATTTGTGAATCAGTGTTCTCCAAATATCCGATTTTCAAATTAAATTAAGTATAACTTCTCATTTAATGCTTGACTCCATCCTTTCTATGGTTCTAACCCTCATGGATTTGAGTTTTCCCAAGTTTGCCATAAATAATTATTTTCTCCCCCAAAAATGCTCTTCAAAGCGTATCATTGTACTACAATTATTAACATTTACAAAATGTTGTAATATATTGAAAACAGCTTCAGGCATAAATTCAAAACAAATAATCCGAGCTCACTGTTTGCGCAAATCTTATGAAAGTAAAAATAAGATTTGTACATAGAATCTTCCTTTGTGTATGAAACATTGCTTCTATAATTGCAAGTTAAAAATACAGGCGTACAAACTATTTTCCTTTCATTAGCTCAAAACGTTTTATAAATTGTTAAACAATAGTCAAGCAAAAAATCGAGAAACTTATTTTGAACGACTCTATTGATTATTTAGTTAGAATGTAAGAAACTTTTGTTGACCGGCTGAAATTACCATCTTACACAATGTGCTGCTTCGGAATTTCGGCAGTCCTTGCCTAATTGTTTCAATATCATTCTCTATGTATGATAGAAAATGGGTAACTAAAATTTATGAAGCCTTGAAGAGCATAATATATCGGTATAACATTAATTGTGTATAATGCGTGTTAAAATGGATAACTATAAAGAGTGCTAAGGTTAGCGAGGAGGGGCAGGACTGCGGGCATTCATGATGTTTCCAAGGGGGTGGGGTGTGCACCAAAGTTCCGTGAATAGAACTTGTAGCATCAGGAGCTTTTAGCAAGATGTTGTGCTTGATATTAAAGTGATCAAGAAGAGAGGCGACAGAGCGTCGCCACAGAAGACAAAAGGGAGAAAGTGCCCTCAGCAACACGATGGACGGTTTGCGGTTGGTCCTTTGTTTGATCCTTTGAAGTGGGAGGACCTGCCTCTCGGCAAAGAGGCTGGAGGGCATCGCGGTGTTTGATCTGTGTAGGAGTTCTGGTAGTGACAGATGCTACCTCAACATGGAGAGGTTAGATGTCCAGGCATCAGATATTCAGTTGAGAATTGAGGGCCAGAGTAAGCAGCCCCAGTGCGTAGGTTGGAAGGTTTGCAGCGAATTCTCGGCAAGAGAGGAAGCCACTCCATTCAGAAATCTGGAGAATCGCCGTCTCAAAATTCTTTGTGTAAATTATGTGTAAATTCTTTTATGTGTTGTGTTTGCGAAGTTTCAATAAACTTCTTTTGCCCGTCAAATGCGCCTAATTACTGAATAAGAAAACTGTCACGGGGTAAGAAGTGACATTGTGTGGAGTAAAGAGTAATGAATAAAGCTTGAAAGATGGCGGGAGATGAAAGAGGGGAATAGACCGTGAAAAGAGGTTAAGACAGTATATTGATGAAAAAACGAAATGGGTAATCGAAAGGGAACCAAGTTCAAAAGAAGCAAGCAGTTGAAGGCAATTACGGGATAAACGACACGTCGCAAAAAAAGGAGTTACAGATAGGTGTAAATGATGATGGAAAGGAAAGGTATTGAAGCATCGAAGGAAGATATGCGAATGAATGAAACGAATGAACAAAAAAGGGGGCGATGAATGAAGTTATGGCTTAGCTGAGATAATACGCAAGCAGAAGCAGATGGCTATGAAAAGATCACAGGAAATCACGAGAAGAGAAGAATGCTGAGATAATGAGGCACGCCTTCAGCAGGGCGGGATAGAAGCTTCCAGAAGAAATAATTGTCCAATCGAAAGAAAATTGGAGGAGTTTAGTTACGGAAGGAAAATACATAAAAGAAGCAATAAAAGTTTAGGTATGATGAATTTTGTTGGCTAGAAAAGATGAGCTGAGAACCCATATACAGCTAAGCACGAGATCTACGTGACCTGGTGATAGCCCAGCTCAGAGGAATGATAGATTGACCGCACCGATCGTGGAAGGAGGCGAGTTTCCCGACACCTGACGGCACGCAGTAATTGAGAGCCATCTCCCAAGGGACTTAGTGAATGCTGACCCAGATAGCAGCAGCCCCCCCGGCCCAGTTTCCCGACAACTGACGGCACGACATAGTAATGAGAACCATCTCCCAAGGAATTTAGTGAATGCTGACTCAGATAGCATCATCCCCCGACCACCCAGCCTACACCCTCAGCCGACTGAAGAACGACTTTGTTCGAGACGCATGCCGATTTTTACAAGAGATCTTTGATGAAATACAATCAACGCCACCTCCATTAAGTGTGAAGGTGATAAAGAATGAAAAACGTCAGTGAAGGTACGTGTGGCAGTTCTTTATTGATCCCATAATTCAGTTATGTCTGTTTGCCTCTTATCCATGGTTGATTAAGTAATACCAAAGTTAATTGACGATTGCTAAGGTGTACTATAAAATATTTATTCAGTATGATAACTCACTGATAAAATATGATAAATAAGCTAACCATATCTAATTGAAGAAAAGGATGTTCAATGTAATTTTTAAAAGAATAAGGGCCTGTTCACATAGGAGTCCGTCGCGTTGCGTTAAGGAAAAGATGACGTTGAGATTAAAATAAACCAATCATATGCCTCCAAACGATTTGCAATGAAATTTTTAACGGCTATGATTGGTTTATTTTAGTCTTAACGTCATATTTTCCTTAACGCAACGCAACGGACTCCTATGTGAACAGGCCCTTAGGATTAAGTAAGGTCTTGAATATAGCAAGTATAATTTTATAATAAATTAATTGTGTGTTTTGTTGATTTAATAAATCCATCCATTATTATATCAATCAGATGGTCTATAATGATTTCTAGAAAACACAACGCAGTGCATAAATCTATGTGTCAACCGGGTATTATAATCGATGATCCCTTAATAGTTATTGTGGTATTTTCTCCCTACAATTAAAACCAGAATAAAAACAATGACAACCACTTGACAAATCACTGTGTATTAGAGAAGTATTCGAGAATAACATTTGAAAAGAGTAGTTTTGAAATGATTGTAAGGAAAAACAATAATTTAGTATAGAAAACGAATAACTGTGCTTTTAACTGGCGAAATTATTTGGTTTGAGGAGAACTATAATATGTACAGGTAGTCCTGCTACAGCACATGCATCTTACAATACGGTTTCGCCCTAACACGGTAGGATAAATTGCGGCAACCCTCGTATAACACTGCAGCCTGTAGCAAGGTTTCGCTCTAACACTATAAACAAGTTGCTAATGACTTTGTACAACATTGTACTTCTACAGCACTAGGTAACATGATTTTTGTTTTAACACATTTAAAAACTAAATAACCTTAAAATAATGACAGGAAAGAATAATGAATTATAGTTTCTTTAAATGAAAATACATAAACAAATTATAATTTATTCATTTATAACTCTATAAAGTTACAAGAACGTCTAAGCTTAGCTGAAAATCTTGAATCATTTTTCTTGAATGCAGACCCTTCTGATGAAAGAAGCCGAAAATTCGAAAGGGAGCTGCAAAATTATCTATCTTCATATCGTGAAATCTACAATGACCCCGTAGGAACGAGGAAACAGACCAAAATTACAGATTTTATAGAGAATAGAGCATGCAAAAATTCTAAATGAAGAAAAAGGTTCTGAAAGTGAAGATGATATAGTTGAACCGAGAAAAAATGATCTCATTTAATTGTACTGAGCGCTGATAAGGAAAAAATTTATGAAATTAAGGTCGCATTAAATGAAAATAAAATTTTTTTTGTTTCTTTCCGTTTTGTGTTTTACATACATTTATATTTTTAGTAAAAAAATTTAATAAAAATTAAGTTGCTTATATGGAATTTAAGTTTTTTTAAAATAAGTTTTCGGAACGTAACTTTTTGTACTAGCTCGGGGTCTCATATAACCGGTTTCACAGAACACGACATTTTCTAGGAACCTAACTAACGTGTTATAGGAAGGTTATCTGTACTCAAAATTTCAATTGATTGCTCATAAATATGATCCAATTCATGTGTTATAAACAAATAAAATATTTTAAACACTTAATATTTCACTGAAGCCTTTTAGTTTTGCTTCTGGTAAAATATTTTATACAACATTTTACATAAACATATATAATATTAGATAACATTAAATAAATTTTTAAAAAAGGTTGCATGAAAATATTTTTATGTTACAATATACCTAGAAAATGCAGTACGTACCTCCTTACTATGCAACAAACCTTAACCATAAAAAAGATACAAATATCTTTCTTGAATCCACATGCTTGTGTATTTAAAAAATATATACGGCGCATAAATTGTGAACTCTTTATATTAAAGAATTAAATTAGCGGCGGTGGGCTATATGTATATATATATATATATAAAAAAACTCCTTCTATGGATCTGACCACAATGAAACTTTTGACGCAGCTCAAATGACGACATCCATAAAACGGAGTTTAACGACTAGGATTGGGAAAAAAGAATGGGTTGAATATCTATTTTTTTTTTCTGCAAGGGAAAAAAAACAGCAAAAATTAAACATCCATCTCAAACAGAGAAAATTGAATTAAAAGAAATCTCTAGAGGATGTAAAAGAAGGTAAAGAAATGATTGTAAAATTTTGTACGCCGTGAGGATATTACCTTATCTTTCAAAAAATGCGACAGATATTCTTAATTCCCCAATTACATTGAATGAAATTCTATAGCAGAGGATTATGAAGCCGTGTTTTTTTTTAGAAATTCAATTATTGCGTATAAATATTAGCTGAGATCATAAGAAAAATATTTGTCCCAAGGTATAGCGAATGAATTATCTTTTCAGAAGTCAGCATGTTTTAGTAATTTAGAGAGAAAAAAATTATATCGTTAATACCGTATATTAGCTTTAGGTTTATCTCTTTCAACTTTCGCCTTTGTCTGTGCGGTATGCATGAATTATTTTCTCATGCAAATAGAGATAACATCCGCGGAGAACACAGAAAAAATGTATGTTTTCCATTATCATTGTTCTCGGCTACTGATGAATACGGAATTATGTTTAAAGATCATGTTAAATAAGACTTTTGATCGCGTATTAAATACTAATTATGACAACGCCTATTTCACAAAAGAGAATTGCCTTGTAACTTTCTCCTACACGCCTCCGTATTTTATAATACACATAATTGCGAACAAATGCATATGAAGATTTAAAATATGTGACTCTATTCATATATATAGTGAAACATCGCTATGGCGGCCATCCATGGTTCCGCAAAAAAGTGGCCGTTTTGAGGGGTGGCGATCATAAAGAGGTTTCTTCCTTAACATTGGCTCTATGGGGTCTTCAATCGGTTATGAACAAAATATGACAGTTTAAAGGAGTAGCCGGTTATAGAAGTTTTCACTGTACACACACACACACACACACACACACACACACACATACACACACACACGTAATATGGTGAGACCCTGCCCGGAAAGATCGATTTAAAAAGAAGATTGGACCCACCATATCACAACGAAGACTTACTTAAAAGAGTTTATATTCTTACAAGTGGCCAGGAGCAATAAAGGCACAGTTACGTTTAAACTACATTTTATTCAAGAACGGCAGCACAACTTCTCGGGGCAACGCCAGATCGGGAAAGCTCTCCAATTTATGATTGCACTCTTATTTATAAACTTTTGAGGACGCTTGTCACATGGTGTTGAAAGCAAAGAAGTTAATTGGCTAGTTGTAAGCGCTGACGTTATACTTATATTATCCTGCGCGAGCAAGTACGAATCTAGGACCCCCACGCCGCGCAGCCCCTTTGATAAAACGGAGTAAAACTTTAAAGTAAATTGGCCCGAACTCCCGAAGCAATTTAGAAAACTAGAATTTAAAAGAATTATGGGGTTTTTTAAGTGTTATATATATATATATATATATATATATATATATATATATATATATATATATATATATATATATATATATATATATATATATATATATATATATATATATATATATATATTTATATATACCCAACAAACACAAGACTGACAGCAACTTGACGGGCCAGTTCTGGAGGCGCCGGTAGAACGATAGGCTCGGGGAAAATGATCCATACCGTTGCCGGGTGATTTACGAATCTCCGACTGGGATCCTACGGAATCCCGTAGTGTGTACCCGTTTGAGGGCCGGTGATGGTTAGATGGGAATCGACCCGAAACCGCTTTCCCTCTAACGTCCCGTAATCGATAGTCCGATTCGTAACCACAAGTAACAGAAATCTGCATCAGAATTATGGATTTGAAAGGGAAGGCGAAGATTAAATTAAACAGACTTTTCATAAATATTTATTTCACTTTTGTGAGACTTCTTTTGCACGAAAAATTCACATAATTTTCCTTGTATGAAAAGATTGTATTATATCAGAAGTATACGGCTGACATAATATAATCTTTCGGTTATACTATGTGATATATGCATAATATATATCATCTATATATTTAATTTGCTAAGCCGACTTTTTGGGCAGTCCGTGAGAGAAAACTACTGCATCAATTTACTTCATTTTGGTCTTAAACGAAAGATTGTAATCTGTAGATTTGTTAAATTTGGTTTTTGTGACAGCAATTTCTATTAATTAGCGATAATTTACAATTTACAATTGATTTTTACGCATGCTCAGTGGCATGTTTAAATCTGTCTTTAGAAACTCACTGTTTCCGCGCAAGCTCAGTGACATGTTTTAATGATAAACACGTTTATTCCGAGAAGTCTCTCTAGATCTATCTCTGCCTTATTTATTTTTATGATAATTATATTTGTGAAATTCAACAGTAAACCTCATGGAAATTGTTTATTTCATGCTGTTTAATTAGCGATAATTTACAATTTAAAAAAATTGCTTTCTGCACATGCTCAGGGACATTTTTAAATCTGTCTTTAGATACTCACTAAGCGCGAAGTCGCTTAATCACAATTTGTTTCTGCGCATTATTATGATTTTCAACATTTGACAATGATGTGTTGAATATAATTTGTGTATTAGTACATTCATTTACTATCTAGCCGTCATGTTTTGACAGACATCAACTATTGTTAGATTATATTAATTTATTTTTGGCTTTTATATAGAAATGAAATAAACATCCACTTACAAATGGATAATTTTTTCGATCAAGAGTTTATGCACAAGAGAGCAAAGAGTAGTACCTGCCTAAATTTGTTTTTCATTTTGATTAGACGGACTTTTCGGCAGACTCTCTTGGATGCCAAAGCGGGTATCTATCTGGCGCTTCACTTCATACTCAGGTTGTCTGCGATTTACTTGGCAACCCTACCACCAGTTCCATTGGGCCAATATCAATTTCGTTAGGCGCTACATTTCGTTTTTTGGTAGACCGCTGGGTTACACTTATTTGGTCTTCAAATTTTTCGGTGATGGTGTTGATAATTATTTCATGATTTAAATATTTCGTGACGCAGGAATTGGAGCCATTTTTTTTATAGAAACATGACCATTTTAGCTTATTTTCGGCACTTTTTTTTTCGGGGGGGGGGTAAGTATATTGATTTTGTAATGAATAACATGACCGTTTTATTTATCAGAAGATAGATATATTCATAGCATAAAGTAAAATACTTCGAGTGACAGTTCTCTTAAATGAAATTGCGTCCGAATGCATTTCAATAAATGTTTAACAGATTAAACACTAAAAACATATCATACATTTTTAAACCTCTATACAGTCATAATATTGTTATTAAAATATTGAGGTACGTTGAATTTTATTCGTCATTTTTACAGTATTTATTCGCATACTTTATACCTAGTGATGTATAGAACAATAAAGAATGAATCTAGGAAATGAAATAAAAGTTATTGATGACTGAAAATAAATTTCATATAGCAGACCAACGTATATGTAAATGTAGGTACAAATACTTTATAAGTTTTAACACCCATTGATATGAACTGTATTCATATTTTTCGAATATGATTCATAAAAACAAACTCCATCTCATCAGAGATAAAATTAGAAAGTGTGTGTTTGTATGTATGTAAATGTTGACAGTAATTTAGTAGCTTTTAATGTGCTAGTAAATACAGGGCAGTTTCTAGGGTAGCTGCCGTAAGTGTGCGAGAATAATCCCCCCCCCCTCATACCGTATGGATTAATTGAATTTCTCTGAAATATTTTTACCTTAAATGAAACAACGAATTACAGAAAATATTATAAATTCAGTTTATTTTTTAATTTTATAACCTAACATAATAATTATTAATGTATAGATATAACAACTAAATGAATACGTTATATTAAATACATACAACACATATCTATTAATACATATACTTAATAAGTCAGTCAAAAAGATAATCTTTGCTTTCCTTGCTTCTTTTAATGCAAATTCTGTTATAATATCTGATCATCTATATCTTCCGAAATGTCCTTTTCGATGCTAATAATAGATAAGTCTGAAAGCCTTTCTTGTCCCATTGTAGATCTCAAATAATTTTTAATTATTTTAAGTTTTGAAAAGCTTCTTTCCCCGCTAGCCACAGTCACAGGCAATGTTAATAAAATTCGTATGGTAATCACTAAATTTGGAAACAGATAGATGAGGTTGTTTGTAAATAGGTATTGAATCACATTTAACGCGTTCATTTCAAGGGAAATATAGAGGGCAATGTTGTCAGTTTCATCGCATAAATCTTCAGCTATAAAATATTTTTCATTTTTAAATGGATCATGTAGCATACTTTCCACATATTTACATTTTGTAGACCTATTTGATTTATCTGTTTCAAGGAAATCTGATATTGAAATAAATCCCCAAAAAATGCTCCCTAATTTCTATTTGCTTTGATTTATTATTTAATAGAACAAATCTTACTACAACAGTAAGTCGGTCTTGGTTGCTTAGATCAGGGGTGGAATCTAAAATAGTAGAATAATATTTACAAAATTTTAAGAGTGATATTATTTCATGTCTTATTTTTTGTTCCAAAAGGGAAATAGTTCATTTTGAATATGAACACCTACAGTGGCTCCAAAATGTGTTCGTACACTTGCGATTTTCAATGAAATAGGGATCTATCCATTAATTAAAATGAATATTACAGAATGGGCATTTAATAATAAGATTTATAATCTATTCTTAACAAAACTATATGAAATATTTTGAAAACATAGTAAAACTTTATTTTTAAGACACCAATAATCAAAAAGTAACAAAAACTATCTCACAAAAGTCATCGTACACTGAAATATTTTCGGATAAATTCATAACTAAAATTATCGCCTGGCGCTTTATTTTTATTTTTGAATTGTGGTGGCATTTAAAATATCGTTTGGCTTTAATTTTTGCTTGCCTATTCCGTAATATTCTATTTATTATTTAAAAATGGCTCGCAAAGAAACAACAAACAGGATTGATCGAAAATTGATTATTTTTCATCATAGTTGTAGTAAATCAGTTCGGAATATTGCTAAATTACTTAATTTATCCCCGAACTAAAAACAATTATGATGGAAGAATGGATGAACATTGATGCAGAAATTTCAAAAGAACAAGTGCAATCTATTCCCAGACGTTTAAAAGCTGTTGTTGATGCTAAAGGATATCCTACTAAATATTAATTTAACGAAAAATTAGAATATTTACTTATAAGTATAGATTTTTTTACAAGTGTTCGATGACTGTTGTGGGATAAAGTTTTTGTTACTTTTTGATTACTGGTTTCTTAAAAATAAAGTTTTACTATGTTTTTAAAATATTTCATGTAGTTTTGTTAAGAATAGATTATACATCTTATTGTTAAATACGCATTCTGAAATATTTATTTTAATTAATGGATAGACCCCTATTTCATTGAAAATCGTAAGTGTACGAACACTTTTGGGAGCCACTGTAAATAATGAGGCATATTTGATGGATTTCTGCTGATTCTAGTGAGGTGCTCTGATATTTTAATGAAAAAATATCATCAAGTTTCCTTACCTGTGAAATATTTTTATTGGTCAGCAATCACAAAATCCAGCACAAAAATTAGAGACAAAAAGCTTTGTTTTTCGGTTGTTGATGTGGACACGTTCAAAATTAATATAGTGCAAATTATCCCGGGCCGTGGTTTATAAGCTCAGGGCATAAAATAGTATTTTCCTGCAACCTGACAAAAACCGCCCTAACCGACGCTATTTGATGGGTTAAAACGTGTTAAAACAAAAACGAAAAATGTATTTCCCAACTGGTTGCAACGTGGAGTAGCGTTTTTAAAACCAATGTAGTTTTGTTTATTTCCAGTTATACTTGTAAAATTCATTTTTAACTCTAAGTAGTTATCCTGCATAATGATAATATTTTTATATCCATTATTTTACTAATAAATTAGTTTTAATTTTTTTTAACCGCGCATCTGCCCCCCCCTCACCTTCTCGACTTTCCAGCTGTGTGCTGCGCCTCGCTTGGGGTAGTGAGATTCCTTTGTGTCCTCCCTCCGTGGACACTCCTTGCAGGTGCAAGTAGCAGAAGAGACCGTTTTCTGAGAAAGAGTGCGGGGTACTTCTAAAAATAGACGGTAATGCTCTTTGGGCAGTCGCCAATCTTTTATACAGGACGTATAAAAATTGGCGATTTTGAGTTGGCTAAACTTATGGCGCACACTATTTATGCCAATTATATTCCGACACAGTTAATGTCTTCAGTTCTGTACATGGTCAACATTTGTTACTCTCCGATGCTCGACTGTGTGAGATGTGGGATTTTCTTTATTTCCAAAATTTTTTTAATATACCGTCATTGGACAATGACCGAGAGGTATGTTTATATTTTGTACATGTTATTTTAAGTAAACTTCGTAAATTTTATCAAGATAAGAAAATTATAATATTTTCCATAGAGGAAATTTATTTCATTCTTCTCAAAGTTAAAAGTGAGATGTAATATATATTTGAAAATCACGAATTACCCGATTATATAATCTTAATTTATATAATTTAATTGAAAATGATTTAAAATTAAAATTGAATGTAGTTCAATGTTTTATAAATTTTGTTCAGTCCTTTTTTCAGTCTTATCGTATTCAGCAATATAAGACTGTAGGATGACAGAATATTATTATTTTTTATCACCAAAGAATAAATTTATCAAGACGTATTTGAAGATGTCTCAAAACAAAATATTTCTTGAACAGCTAAGCTTTAACAATGAACCATTCTTTGATATGCAAAACTATGAAATTTTTTCACTTGTCAACTACTAAAAAAGTACTGAACAAAATTTATAAAACATTGAACTACATTGAATTTTAATTTTAAATCATTTTCAAATAAATTATAACAATTAAAGTTATATAATCGGGTTTTCAAATATATAATACACCTCACTTTTAACTTTGAGAAGAATGAAATAAATTTCCTCTATGGAAAATATTATAATTTTCTTATCTCGAGAACATTTACGAACTTTACTTAAAATAACATGTACAAAATATAATTTTAAGGGATTATTCTGAACAAAAATTTTAGGTTTTAGCAGAGATTAATATTTTCTATTACCTGAAAATACACGAGAAAAAGAGAAAAGTTAAAAATATTAATACTAGTTATACATAGAGAACCAGAAAAAAAAAGAAATAAAGTGTAAGGGTAGATATCAGATGTTATATATATCAAGTATTATATATATAACATCTGATATCTACAGATATATATCAGATATATATCATCTGATGTATATCAAATGTTATCATAAACACTGTTATCATAAGTACTGTTATCATAAACAATCTCATTAATAAAAATAAAAAGCATGTGAAAGGAAGGGGTCTAAGAAAAACTAGGAATTCCAATTATGGCCCAGCACTGGAAAGTAACCCTAATCGACGGCACTTTGATGGTTTCGAGATGGGTATTTGACGGGCTGTCGACACGAATTATTGCTCCCGTAACTGGCCCGTCACCCTCCGGCAATGGTGCGGCTGTATGTCCACATCGACGGGAACTTTGCGGTTCTATCACGGTTCGCAGTCGGATGCACGATAGCTTCATTGTTACCGGAAGCGGCCCAGCACTCGACGGGGAAGTCGCGGGCGAGAGGACAAGCCCGTGACGGATCCGATACTGACCTAATGCGCCGAGCCGGCAGTGGAGAAATAGGCTGGCCGGAATCATCCGGCCCCGGCCCGACTCTGTGTTTGTTGGGTATATATATATACATATATATATATATATATATATATATACATATATATATATATATATATATATATATATATATATATATATATATATACACTCATGGACAAAAAAATTAGCGCACCAAGAAATAATTGCGGGATCGTAACGAAACTTGCAATGAGGGTACATGTCGGGGAGATATGCAAATGATTAGAAATGCAGCGTGATTGCGCATTACGTATAGCCAGTAGAGGGCGTTGAACATCGTACTCTGTGGAGTATAAAACGGGTAACCAAAGCTTGTTTGAGTGTGCTGAATCATTTGCAAAGGAAGAGCTGAGATAGACATGCCATTACGCCGTGTTCGAAGACAATATCAGCAGTTGTCGCAGTTTGAGAGGGGGAGAATCTTCGGGATGATGGAAGCAGGGTGGTCAGCTAGGCGAGTAGCTCGTCAATTAGGCCGATCTGATTGTTTTGTGAGGAGGTGTTGGGACCAGTGGACCCGAGAGATGTCATGTACACGAAGACCAGGCTCAGGACGCCCTCGACAGACCAGTCGTCGAGAAGACCGCCTCATCGTAAGAAATACACGCGTACAGCCAACTGCTTCATCGGTCGCCATCTAGGCACAGGTAGCACCTTCACTAGGGGCCTCTGTGTCTTCTCGAACCATACGAAGGCGCCTGGCTGAAGGACAGTTGGTATCGCGGCGCCCATGACGTGTGCTGCCCTTGACGCCTACCCATCGACGCCTCCGTTTGGAGTTTTGCCGAGCACGAGGAAACTGGACTGCAGCGGAATGGAACCAGGTCGTCTTTAGGGACGAATCCAGATTCAATCTCGGCAGTGATTACAATCGTGTTCGTGTGTGGAGAGCCCGTGGTGAACGCTTGAATCCTGCCTTCGCTGTACAGCGACACATCGCTCCCACAGTTGGTGTGATTGTATGGGGTGCCATTGCCTGCAATACACGGTCACCCCTAGTATTGTTCCGTGGCACCATGACAGCCCAGTGGTATGTTCATGAAATGCTGCAACCACATGTGTTGCCACTCATGCAACGGCTCCCAGGAGCCATTTTTCAACAAGACAATGCTCGGCCTCATACGGCAAGGGTGTCACAAGACTGTCTCCGCACTGTTACTACCCTTCCTTGGCCTGCCCGATCCCCAGATTTGTCTCCAATCGAGCATATCTGGGATCATTTGGGACGAAGAGTTGGGCATCCCACGAGTTTCAACGAACTAGAGGGAAGGTTACAGCAAATATGGAACGAAATGTCTCAAGACATCATACAGAACTTGTATGACTCAATGCCCGATCGTATCGCATCGTGCATTCGCGCTAGAGGGGGTCCAACGGAGGATTAACTCCTCCGTTCTTTTGCCTTTTTCTCTGAAATAAATTATCCTTTTTCTTTGATTTTCTTATCATTTACTTATATCAAAGTAGTCATTGCGTATGTAAAATTTCGTTTCATTTTGACGACTCCTTCTTGGTGAGCTAATTTTTTTGTCCATGAGTATATATATATATATATATATATATATATATATATATATATATATATATTTTGTATTTTATGCCTTTTTGCATTTTATGCTTTAATTGCATTTCTCGACTAAATACAGGTTATTTATAATTATTAATTAATATTTAAATTCGATAATAATAATTAAATTCGTGGGTTCACGACGTAGACGCGGAAGGTCAGACATCAGTTGTCGCTGCGCTCATTCAAGTGTATTTAGTATCGACAGTATCTCCTTGTCTCCGGTTCCAGCATCACTATGAATAACTTCTCGTCTTAATCACTGAATTCTTTTAACTCGCGTTCGGCGGCTTTATATACCTTCGCTAAACGTTCTCGAAAGGTCTGGAAAACGCCGCTTTTTTATATTCATTTACGTTCCCACGCGACTAGACGCCTCCGGTCGGCAACTGCCCCTTTGTAGCTGAAGAACTGTTCTGTGAGCTGTCAGTACCACTTCCGGCCATTATGTCGCCAGGTGACTGTCTGCCTTCAGCCATCCAAATCAATAATGGGCACAAAACCGCTAGTTGATTTGTCTTCCCGGAATTTCCACGCACAAAATATTCGCTATTTTACGGAAATCGCTACACCGTATATGCTTAATTATAAATTTAATTTTGTGTAGGAAAAAATGCTCAGTTTTCCACAATTTAAGAATATCATTACATATTGTTCCATCGGAGTTCATTTCTAACAATGGAGTGTGGTAAAGATAAATTTTTGCACATCCCAATACTGGAGCTGAGGGCAGTATAAAGACAAGGGCCTGTTTAAAGACGGTTGATATAAGTAATTAAATAATACTTGTAATTCCAAAAAGTGTTGTCTTTTCCCTTCAAATATTTTGTGTATCCTCCATTCCTCCCCCCCCCCTTGTTAAAATCGCAGACACTCAAAGTATTATTATATCTCGCGAGTAAACGTGCACAGAGCGATAGAATGATAAATAGAAATGTTGGTTTTGTGTGTACTCGTTATGTCATGAGAAGCAGTAATAGAGAGAAAGATAGGAAAAGACAAAATTAATCTTATCAATGCTTAATCTTCACCCCCTCTAACAGAAATGTTAAATTCTGAAATACGAAATCAGCAGAACTGAAAGGAGTGTGAAATTAGCTTAGTTTAGTGCATTAGCTTTAGTAAAATACAAATATTTATATTATGTATATTTATGCGATGTATTCCATAAAGGCTTTTTGTGACAGGATGCGACGTTTTCTCGTAAATTGTGCAGCCAAAAAAAGGTAAGGATATTACCATGTGAAACTAATTAACATCATATACAATACTCGTTCTCATCGACATTTGATTCTAGGAGTTCATTTTGATTCTAGGAGTTTGAAGCTATTCCATTTCCGAAATTAGAAATATTGTGAATGCATGAATGCGCGTTTCTCGGATTTTAAATAAAACTGTGTTGAGTATAATTTGTTTATTAGTACATTTATTTACTATCCAGCCGTCAAAACATGACGGCTGGATTGTAAATAAATGTACTAATACAGAAATTATATACAACACATCATTGCCAAATGTTGAAAATCATAATAATGCGCAGAGACAAATTAATGTGTTTAATCACCCTCGTGTTTAGTGAGTATCTAAGGCCAGGTTTAAAAATGCCACTGAGCATGCGCAGAAATCATTTTCTTTTAAATTGTAAATTATCGCTAATTATACAGCGCGAAATAAACAATTTACATCAGGTTTAATCTTATATTTCACAAACATAATTATCATAAAAATAAAAATGGCAGAGAGAGATCTAGACTCTCCAGTATTAACATGCTTAATCACTAAATCATGTCACTGAGTATGCGCATAAACAGTGTTTCTAAAGACAGATTGAAACATGCCTCTGAGCTTGCGCAGAAATAATTTTTTAGTTGTAAATTATCGATAATTAATAGAAACTGAGGTTACAAAAACCACATTTCACAAATATATTGATTACAATCTTTCGTTTTAGACCAAAATGACGTAATTGGATGCAGTATGTTTCTATCACGGGCTGCCCAAAAAGTCGGCTTAGCAACTTAAATATATAGATCAGGGTTGCATTAACAGCCCTTAGATTATCTGTATTTATAGAGCAAACTTAGTATATTATTGAAATTAAAAAAAAGTTTGAGGTTGAGAGTCCCATATCCCCTTTATACAAAGCAACAAATTACATATGCCTAGCTAACATACCAGTATGACGTTATTCAAGAATATTTTTTTTTACAGCTTTGCTTTTAAATTGATAAATTATTGAAATGTATCTGGAAGATACTTATGAAAATTGAAAAAGTCAAGGAGACATTTGGAAAAAATAGATAATAATCCATCATTAAAATAATCCCCCAAATTTTCATTACATTTCCTACCCCATAACAAATAGAAAATTTCACTATTCTACTAAACAGTTATTAGTCTTTTCACATAAAATAATCAGTATTTTATGCATGTACAGTTGATAAACCACCTGAAATTTCTAACGGTTCAAAAATGTCGCCATTTCATAAATATAAAAAAAATTAAAGACAGCAGTAAAGCAAAACATGTAAGAAACTTTGAGGGAAGATCTTGGTCTCAAAAAGTTTTCTTTATACTTAAATAAATAAACTCTCACACACACACACATATATATATTTCATAGAATAATTTATGAAATATTATATAAACTATTTGTGTTCGAGCGATGATATCAACGTAGACAAGTTTAAATTTGTTGATAAGTATACAAAAGTAATATAAATTACTTTCTTGAGAGACATTGGATAAGAAGATTTCCACGAAATATATATGTGAGCTCAATTGAATATAAAGCCTCTTATGCGCAATATAAAATATTTTTCAGCGGTATTTCAGTATGAATAGTATTTATTAAAAAGAATTCACAATATATGTTGCAGTTAAAAGTAATATCAGCATTGATGAAAAACATTTTACAGTGAATAGGTTTGAAATATACCGATATGAAAGGATTTAGAGTGCATTTAATATATTCTCTTTGAATATCATGTCTGGATTTGTTACTAAACATTGAGTGGGAAGATTCAAATTGTTCGGATATTACTATGTTTTGTGTATAAGCCATATTATTACTCTTACTTATTATTTGAGTTCAATACACCGTGTAATACAATGCTCAGAGTTGTATCGATCTATGAAAGAAATCGTAAAGCTAAAAGCGTGACTCAAAGTGGCGTGCTTAAGGAAGACATTTTTAAGCATTATCTCTTTCAATGAGCAGCATTGTTCAAGAAAATTTTGAGATGGAGTGAACATAACGAAAATTAACTCTTTGGTGCATTTATTCTATTTTATTAGAATGTTAGTTTCTTTCCTATTTCCTATTTGGTTCTATTAAGTTCACGCTAAATTGCATTGTAATCGATAAAAAATTCTATCCTATTTTATTTTGAATGAAACATATATTATTTAACGTATACATATTAGTTTACTTACCAGAAATAAAATTTACTGTATTTTTGGCACGTTTTTATTAACTCGCTTTCTTGTTTGTATGTTTGTCTAGTACAAATCTTGCAATCAATTTTTAACAAATTTCCCGACTAGCTAGACATTTGAAACTTTGAGAATAGCTGAGAACACGATAACAATGCATTCTCTTATACTTTTAGCCATCTTTAAGCAGATTTGAATTTATTTTCAGTTAATTTTGTTTTGTATGGAAATTTAGTTCGGAAAAATCCACAAGGTGGCGCTTCTATCGAATTCAATGTTTTCACAATAGGATAATTCATCAAAAAAATTTAAAAAAACATTTATTAATACATGGAATTGTAAAATTTATATGATTCAATAGAAAATGTGGTTTATAAAAAGTTCTTTTTATCTTGTAATTATTTATGGCTGAACTTATGGCATCATACGTGTAAAGATAAATGATTTGTCTATAGGAGCCGTCGACTAAGCAAAACCCACCTATATAAAGGGTGACTGAAAATGTCCTTGCATTTATCCTTTGGTAGATCATAAGTAAGTAGAAATAGGTAAAAAATATTCATCATATTGTTTTTGTGGAATCATCAGGCTAATCATCAGGCATTATCAACAGGCATGAAGAGAAGAAACTGACCGATGTCTGTAGTCCTAAAACATTAGAAATTTGTTCCATTCTTTGTAATTCCCACTGAAGTCATGTAAGACTTTACTGCTTTCTTTTTCCTGAGGTATAAAAACGTTATTTCACATTTTAGGGGATGATAATTTGGGGGCAGTAAAATTCCTCCCGAAGATAAATGAAACAAAAACACTTGTGTTTCAAAGTTTCCTAGAAGTAACTTGTACCCTTTCGTTCTTTCAATCTCTAATATATGAGTTTATCAAAATCAGAAACCATTTCAAAGGAACTTGGAATTCATACTCGTGGATTTTAATGGGAATAAAAGTTATTTTTTCTTTAACCCTTTCGAGAGGTAACAACCTCCACGGTGGAGATTTTTCCCCTCCTTTTTTTCAACCTTAAATAATCTTGAAACCTTTTCCAATTAAATATTGCAAAATGTTTTTACTTCTTTAAACTGACAACAGATGGCAGATCTAGCCATTTTTCTGCTCATTTAACTGGAATAATGGAATGCAAGTGAAAAAACACTAGATTTCGCTGTTTGTAATCTGCAAATGGCGCCCCTCAAAAGGTTAAACAATAAAACAGAACGTAAAAACGACAACAGGTTTCGGGTTGAACCAGAATTGTATAATATGAATTTCAGGAGTTATGAAGGTATTCTAATCACAACACACACACATATATATATATATATATATATATATATATATATATATATATATATATATATATATATATATATATATATATATATATATATATATTAGCGTCTCTGGCAATCATCATGTAAAACGTTCACCCACTTAGAAAATAAAATAAAAAGCTCCTGAATGATTATTGGGTAACTAGTGTCGTCTTTACAGGTCTGCACAACCCGAAGTGTAAATGAGGCCGTATTGCTTTACGGAAAATTGCTGCGGGCCGCAATAATATAGGATACGTGGGAAAGCCAAAAATATTTTATCTAAAAAAATGAATTACGGATTACTTTAAAAATCAAATAAATATTACTGTTCAACGATTATATATTCCTTCCGTAATATATTATATCTAAAAATAATATTCAGTATTTTTTTTAGATTTACAATATTATGCCTCTTCACAAAAGCCTTCTGGTGCCACAGAGCGAGTGCTGGCATATTCTACAGGCGTGGACTATATAAAACTAGTATATTCTGTGAAGTATGGAAATTCTGAAATGTTTCAAACTCAACTGGTACATATCTGATTGTTAACGTAAAATATTCCCCTTTACAAAACATATAAATAAATAAACAAATATCTAAATTTCCACTACAAAAACGCATATAAGGAAGCTAGTTTCAGCCTAAAGAGGAAATATCTGTGGCATTATCGCAGATGTTGATCTGTCCGAGAAATTCAATTTTATGTTTTAAGCTGATAAGACACACTTAAAATTGTTTTTAAATGTAGAAAAACGTAATAGTGGACTAATGAAATAATGCTAAGTTATTCGTATTGGCAAATGTCGTTTTGCATAAAAGAGGTAATGCTTGGTTCCTAATTGAATATTTTAATCGTGTAATTGAAAATTTTCATTGAAGACCAGCCATATGATTGAGGTTGAATATGAGTATTAACTAAAGAATATTTGGATTGAAAAACTCAATTGAGCGTTTTTATCTTTTACAACAAAAGTTAATTTTTTAATTTGCCGCAAAACATGAAAAAATGACATATCAACATCAGCGATAATGCCACAGATATATTCTGATAATTTTAGAAATATTGGCAATGCTCTATTATCCTACAAAATTAAAACACTTGTGTTTCCGGTTTCGGACTAGAGGAACATTTGTAGTTTTCCTAAAGAAATTCGCAGCAAAAGGTTTAAAAGGCAACTAGAGTATTATGATTTATATTTTTAGTCTATAACTAGTTTCCATTTGAAAATTGTGTCGTACATTTTAATTTACAGTTACTTACGTATTCATTATCCGTTCCATCTCTCTATGACATGGTATTGTTCGTAATTGTTTGCAAAAAAAGGAGTAAAAAATTTCGACATGTATCGACATGAATTAAAGGGACAAGGGACCTTCAACTTCGTGTGTTTTAAGTTTTCAATAATTTACTCTTTATACTAAATGGGAATAATTAATATCATTTTTTACTTTATTGAAGACACTTAGCATTAACAAACAAGTATTTTGTTTAAGAATAAGACCTGTTGATCGAAATGATAGAATTTTCAAAAATGTTGAATTTTCAAGAATGTAGTTTTCAAAAATGATAGAATTTTTCAAAATACTCTGCGCATTACTTTTCGTTTGATTTCTTTCAAATTTCCCGGAATTGTTAATTGAAGTGTTTTCCACAAATCTGAGCATAATTCTTTGAAACAAACAATTATATTTCAAATTTGTAGACCATGGAATAAAGCAAAAACGTAAAACAAAAATAAAAACAACAGCCAAGTTTAAAAAATAATTACTCATGGCTTTAGATTTCTACCAAAAAAAAAAATTCACAGAGCAATTACATTTATATATGCACGTTAAACTTATTTTAAAAAATCTAATGTTTTTAAATGATTTCTAATGCGCATGGAGCATTTTGAGAAATGCTAGTATTTTTTAAATTTAAAAAAAAAATTAATTTTTGAAAATTTTTTTGAAAATTTTGAAAAATGTGCCTTTTTTAAAATTTTTTTTAAAAAAAGGCACTTTTCTGCCAAAAATATCCTTATTTTGGATTCTAAGGGTTTTAAATGTAGCAAAAAAGAATACAAATTATTCTCATTTTGTATATAGAGTTAAAAATTGAAAATTATAAAATTCGAATCTGAAGGTTCCTTGTTCCCTTAAATGAAAAAAAATCCCCTCCTTATAAAGAGACAGTTGATAATCATCATAAATCTTAAACGTATAATGAGAAATATATTAAATTTTCTCGTCGCACATGATAATGGATTTTTGGAATGAAGCTATTGAAAAAATAATTTAAGAGAATATGGATATGGCGATAACTTTACAATTTAAAGTTCGGACAAAATTAGATATCTGAGTAATCATTTTTGCCAGAAATTCAAGATTAAGAATTTTACTGAGAAGCTATTTTATATTTGCTTAGCAATTTTTGTGGGAAATTAAAAATGAAAATATATATTAAGTATATATTTAATTTATTCTGAAGGCGAAACTAATTCTTTCTGATAAAATTCAGTTATAAAGTTTCAAGTTTAGTGGTGAGAAAGCAAAAGTAAAAAGCCTTTGCATCAGCAAAATTATTTATAAGCATTCCCCTCCGACTAAAAAAATTACTTCCGATAAATAAAATTAAGTTTTCATTTAAATAGTTAGACAACCAATTTTTTGAAAGAAAAATATTATATCAAAATTCAGTTTTGATGTTAAACGTTTATGTTCACTAAAATTAATTTACCTAACATATTTTCGTTAAAAATTTTAAGGCAATATTTAAAAAAAAGTATTTGAACAGATTTTTTTAATTCTTAAAATGCTCTTTTACTTTCATATAACTGTTCACAGATTTGAATGAAAGACATTTAAATATATTTTATGACTCAAATTTTAATTTAATATTGCACATACATTTGCACATACATATGGATTTCATTTCGTGGGGAGCGGAGTAGAAAGTCAAGTCAGCTGACAATAACGCTACATAACTGTACAGATCTGCCCATTATCTTCGAAACATGAATCACTAACCAAACAGTATAATATGCTCGTGCACTTCTCGCGTCACCTTTGAACATTCTATATTTGTATTTTATACTCTCAGCTCTGTGGTGTTTGGTGCACTTATGTTACGAGTGAACGGCAAGTAGGATTCATTGTGGGTACCTGTGCTAGAAAGCGTCCCGTCTGTCCCTATATATATATATATATATATATATATATATATATATATATATATATATATATATATATACAGTGGAATCTCAATCGATCGTTCCCCGAACGATCGTTTTCCCGTATGTGTCGTTTATTTCACCCAGTCCCGAATAAATTCCATAGAAAACAAGCAAAAACAGACCGCATGGATCGTTCCTCTGTCCATCGTTTTCCCGCAATATTCGTTCAGAATATCGCAGCTTTATATTAATTTATCGGATCGATCGTTTATTCATAATAACTGAACCTGAAATATAAATGTCTGGATTGAGTTAGAATGACGCTCTAATTAAACAATGAGCAGAACATTTGAGATGCACGCTCTCGTATTTTTGTTCTCTCCTGTTTAGCCATATCGTACCATTCCCATTATTTGTTTGTCGTTGGTGTTCCTTAATCCTTTAGCCTCTGGTGTATCCTTTTTTGGGCAATTCATTCCAAATTCTCTGTCTATTCAACATTTCTGTTCTTATCAGTAATGGCTCATAGTCAGCCGACCTCAGCGGTTGCTGGCTTTTTTGGGCTTTTTGTTGAAAGAAGCGCCCTGGTGTTTAGTCTAGGTTGTGAGAAGTTTCTAATTGCTGCAGTCTAGACTGCACGATGGGGTTTCACCAGGAAGTGGTGCTAGTTACAAACAATTCACGGCTGTCGCTTCCCCTACCCACTACGAAAAAGTATTGGGGCATTGCTGAACGGTCAAACATAGCGGCAGACGTCTGAGATTATCTCTTTAGTTTTTCGTAGCTTTTACTAATATTTTTTTAAACTTTCAAATGAATCGTTCAGCGAAAAAAGCACGCACTCTTCAAGCAAGATAAAAAATTATTGAAGAAGTGGAAAAAAATCTCTCTGCAAAACGCGCTGACGTAGCCAAGCGTTTAGGAATCTCCGCGTCTACGTTGAATTCCATTTATGTAAATAGAAATGAAGTTCGGGAGCAAATAGGTAGATGTGGAAAATCTTCGATATGAAGAAAGACTTGAAGAGAATCGAAATTTATGGAACTGGAGAAAATCCTCTTCACTTGGTACCAACAATCACGTACCGCAAACATACCTGTTGATGGGAGCATTGTTCGCGAGAAAGCAAAACAAATTGCAGAAAGACTTGACATTAATGACTTTGAGGCAACAAGTGGGTGGATAACACGTTTCAAATATCGTGAAGGCCTTGTATACAAGAAGCTCACGGGAGACCGATACTCAATAACCGATACGGAAAAGAATACAATTTGCAACATTGAAAAAATATTGTTTACTTGTGGAGAGAAAATTGCCAAAAAGCAAACGAAGATTAAAGATTATTTTAAATGAATCAAAATCCCGTGCATCTATGTGTATTTCTTTTATTATTATTATTATCTTCAATTTCAGTACAACTTTATCTTCAATTACACAACAGGTATGTATGCATTAAAGTATGTGAGTAAATATATTTTAGGGATATCAAACTTTTAGGTATGTTAATACTTTTTTGTATGTTTCCGCATCTATCGTTTTCCCGAATCTATCGTTTAGTTCAGCCAGTCCCTTCGAAAACGATAGATCGAGATTCCACTGTATATATATATATATATATATATATATATATATATATATATATATATATATATATATATATACCGAAGAGCCATTGCATTATGACCACCTCTTTAATAACAAATAGGACCACCTTTCGACCTCAAAAGTGCCAACAACTGGCATGGCGTTGACTCAACAAGGTGCTGATAGGTAGTCTGTGGTATCTGGTACCAAGAGCCCACCAACTGGTCCTGCAATTACCCCCACAATGCGATGTCGTAGTGTGGCATCACGAATTCAGTTTGGGACCACAAATGTTTTATTGGATTAATGTCAGGTGAATTTGGAGGCCAAGTCATGACTTGAAAGTCACTAGAATGTTCATCGAATCACTCCCTGACGATTCGACACTTACGACATGGTGCATTATCCTGTTGGTAAATGCCATCAGCCGCCGGAAACACTGTTGTCATTAATGGGTTCACATGGTCTGCAACAATGTTAACGTAGAGCACAGAGGTCAGAGATTGTTCTATGGGTCCTAATGTGCTCCATGGAAACGACGCCCACCCCATAATACCGCCGCCACCAGCTTGTCTCCGTCCAACTATGCAACAGAAAGCCAGGATTTCCGTTGAAAATCGGAGTATTCGCACGCGCCCGTCGATGTGATAGAACAGAAAACGTGATTCGTCAGACCATGCAACTTTCTTCCTTTCTTTTATGGTCCATTTCCGCTGTTCCTTGGCTCATTTCAGGCGCTGCTGGCGATGACGTGCCGTTAGAACAGGGACGTGCTTCGGCCGTCGACTTCGTAGGCCCATTCTCAGCAGAGCACGCTGCGCTGAGTGTTCAGAAATACTTCCTGGGTTCCTATTGTTGTAGCTGGTGTTAATTTCGGATGTTGTAGCTCTTCGGGCATGGCGAATAATGTGTAACAGTCTCCGCTCTCCTCTGGAATCAATGCACCGCGGGCGACACACCCCTGGCAGTCGACTTTTCGCTTCACCTTCTATACATCCCTTTCGTGCTCACAACGACTGCTTTACGTGTTCACAACGACCGCACGTGAACAGCCCACCAAACTCGCCGTTTCTGATATCGACGTTCCCAGGCGCCGAGCCATAACGGTTTGACCTTTATCGAAGTCTGATAAAACAGCTGCTTTTCCCATTAGGGTTTCTAATCACTCTATATTCGGAAAGTCAATGCATGGGCCCTTTATATACTCCAACTTCAGTCGCGAACGCGCCGTGGTTTTGTTTCTGGGCGAGCTCTTTGTTGCAGATGGAGGTTGGTCATAATGTAATGGCTCTTCGGTGCATGTATATATATATATATATATATATATATATATATATATATATATATATATAGTTATTTATTTATTTATTTATTTTTATTCTGTGATTATTTTATAACAAGGGCGTTTTATTCAAAATTCTATTATAAGACTTGAAATGTTCTCTGATAGATAAAAATGGAACGTTGAATTTATTTTTTCCTTTTTTTTATTTCAGTCATAAATGAGCAGAATATACTTTCCTGGTACAGACATATGCTTACAGAATTAATTTCCTGGCTCACATTTTATCCGTTAATAGCTGTTTGTTTAAAATTAAAACTGGTGCGCCGTTATCTCATTTATGTAAAATTCAAATAACGAAATCATAACAATTATAAATGTAAGATTATAATTTAATTTTTTTTATTCTTAATAATGAGGTATTTAGGTAAAATTGTTTCTAAATAAACATTCTTTTTAATGAAAATAGGTTATGCATAATTTGCATAAATGTATTGGTATAAATCGTTGTATGAAATAAATTTAAATTAACCTATCAGAAGAAATTGTACATACTAGTTATTCCTAAATTAAATAAAAAAAATATTTACCTAAAATTATATGATTTAAGTTTCGATAGAAAAGAAAATTTCTATTTTTCAGAAAAATATAATGGAATTTTTGTTCTCCGGATTGAAAAACGTTCCATCCAGAAACAGAAGGAATTGATACTTCAGGTTCCTTTCCCTGATATTTTTTTCTGGAAACTTATTTGAACGCAATGCATTTTAGAATAAATGCATTGCATTTCGTACTCTATGTTATGAATGTATTTATATCAAGAAGTTAAATAAATACTCGATTTCGCCGATACGCTACTGGATACAGAAACGAAAAGAAATAAGTAGGAATTTAGTTGTTGAAACTGATGATATCATTTTCAAACAACATTTAATAAAATTAATAACTTAATGTCACATTCTTAAAAGCTGCAGAATAGATTTTATACTAATCTTCATGTCTTTCTTTTGGTTTGTTCGCATGTATTAAGACTAGGCTTATAAAATATCTTAGTATTGTGTAAATATCCATGATACGGTGTTTTAAATAGAGCATATGGGAAACGGACCTATATATATATATATATATATATATATAGTGTGTGTGTGTGTGTGAGTGAGTGTGTGTGTGTGTGTGTGTGTGTGTGTGTGTGTGTGTGAGTAATATATCTATTAAATCCTTAAATTATACTCTGAAAGGGAAACTAGCTCATATTTACATGGCTAGAGTTAGACTCAGCCTGAAAGAAATAAAATTTGAATGCAGTCTTCCCGAATCGTTTATTAGAGAGACAAACGTACATCCGTCCATTTCAGAACACGGTTTGGAAGCTAATATCACTTTTCAACTTTACGCGCGAGAGGCGAGGTACATGTGGCTGTTATTTTGTAGGGTCAGCAGAATATTGGGCTTGCGAACCCACGCCTCTGAATCCGGAGATGTACACGTGTAGAAATGCAAGGCATGCGATTCTGGGAAGTTCTGTTGCGAATGGTTTTGTGGCGATAAAGTAAGATTACTGCGGATTGGATTTAGAAAACAGAATTTAAATGCTAGAATGGAAGGCATAGTATTTAATTTATTACACACACACACAGATATATATATATATATATATATATATATATATATATATATGTGTGTGTGTGTGTGTGTAAGGAGAAGAATGATTTCAAATTTGTTCTGTACTACTAAAAACTTGGTGTGTGTTGATGATACGTTCTGTTCTATAAACCTGCATGGTTAAGTTGCAGTTAATGGAATTAATAAACGTGTTAAATTAAACGAGTTGATTTCTGCCATTCGTCCAAATCACGATATATATATATATATATATATATATATATATATATATATATATATATATATATATATATATATATATATATATATGCGATCAGAGGAAAACGCTAAATACTTCTTTTACTTGGACAAGTTTTAACCCCCATGCAAAATTTGGAGAGGACAGGTGCAATATTATATAAGAAAAGTGTACGGAACTGTCATACAAAGAGAAAATTTAGATCAGAGGTAAGTAAAAATTAAGCACCCATATAAAATTATGTATATGTTAATTGCTTTTTGCTTTATATATAAGCGATAATTCGCATATTTTATGTGGGAAAAAAATCTAACTCATACTTCTTTTATAAAAAAATTATATGCAGGTAAACATAGCACTAAATTCGTTTAGTTTTCGCTGTCGAGATGTCATACAGGGGCCACTTTAGTGTTTGTAAAGATGGCGACTGCATAACAAAATCATTTTGTGTTCTACGCTTTGCGAAGTGTGGGACCCCGTAACAACAGTTAAGCGTGATATTCGTCGACAAAACCCTGGTAGATTGAAGTTCCTACATCTCAGAGCATTAGGCGATGGTATAAACAATTCCAAGACACGGGTAGTCTGTGTACGCATAACAGCCGTAAAAGCAGTGTGTGGAGACATGCTCGCAAAAGTTTGGGACGAATTTCCTACCGTATAGACATATGTCGTGCATCCAAAGGTGGCCATATTTAACACCTTTAATTTGATGTGTAAAAAAACTATATGATTAGCCATGTAATATAAAATTAATTTCTATGTTCTATATTTTTCCTTATACAGTGGAATCTCAATGTATTGTTTTTCAAGGGACCGATTGAAATGAACGATAAATGCGGGAAAACAATAGATGCGGAAACATAACAAAGCAATATGATCGTTGGGACTAAATAAAATGACAGACACATACGGAAAAACGAGGGATCTGAAAACGATCGTTCGAGATTACACTGTATACTCATTTGAAATCGGCTGATTCATTTTGAAACACCCTGTAGATTCCCATACTATTATTTTCCCATTTTAGTAACCTTTCTTTTGTATTGTGAGTTAAAAAATCTACATTCCAAGGCTTCAACCAAATGGACATCTAAATATTTTAGTGTGCATTTTCAGAAACCACATTAAGGGGGTCCAGGTCACAAAATTGTTCGAATTTTCAAAGAAAAATTATTGCATTAAAAATTTCTGTGTTCTTTTACACATAAAATGACTCTTAAGTCATTTTTCTATCTTAATTAGAACAAGAGAATTTTTTTTTTTTTGCAACATTCTAATAGTAGCTAAGCGTTGTGTTAAATCTGTAAGTGCGTTTTTCTGCATGATGGTTTCTTTACCCCATTTCTCGTATTTAAATTGTTATAAGTCAAGAACCGTGTAAAATAAATGGTCGAAACTTGGAACATGCTTTTTTCAACTATTTTAATTTAATTTTGATTCAGCAAATTTAAAAAAAAATATTTACTTTTGAATATATGATTTTTTAAAAGTATGTTAGATAATCTTTTTTGAAATTTTTAATATAAATATTTAAAATTTTTTTTAAACTAATATTTTAAAAAATGCTGAATAAAAATAAAAATTTATATATTTCTGTTTAATTAAATGAAAAAGAATTGAAATTCGACAAATAATATTTCGAGTTATAACAATTTTAAATTACCCCACTTTTTTTAAATGTTAAAATTTTTTAAAAACATTTTGAGAAGTTTTTGGAAGTGATTTTGTCTACAAATTATATGGTTAACCATCACAAAAAAATTCAAAATTTTAACTGAATAAATAAAATTTTTTTTAAATGTGTACCGGACCCCCTTAATTAATTTGATTTAAAATGCTGGTTTTTATAGGTTACAAGGTGTGCGTTCATCCTAACAGTATCCCATCTAAGTAATTCGTAAAATGTGAGGTCCAATTTATCACGCACATTGTTGCTGTACTTCAAGTACTTGTTGACCATAATTAACGAGGTATTTCATCCCCATTAATTCCATGTAAACGCGATAACGGAGAAAAATTTCAAAATGCAAATAAACCTGAAGTAGGGAAGGAACTATCTCCCACAAAGCTACAAGAGCAAAAAAAAAAAATACGCGAGCTTTGTCTATCGCTTGTAAAGGGCATTATCTCCGTTCTTTCAAAATTTTAACAACCCTTTAGACAATTAAATGAATTTAAAGAAGCTATTACCTCCTTCAACTACATTAGAACTTTTTTTGTGTGTGATTTTCAAAAGTTTTAATTAATTTTACGCAGAGTTTTCAAAATTTTTCTTTCCCGCAATCTTGTTTATTTCAATATAAGTATGTGCTGACGTTCGGTATCGAAAGAAACCCTATTTTATCACCCCAGCTCAACAACAACAACACGCACAAAAAAAAAAAAAACACGGATATCGTATTATATTCCATAATTGAAATTCTCCCCTGAACAAACACAGGCATACTCCAACAAGTATTCCCTAAGCGGCAACGTTACCTTTGGCGTTTCGGAAAATAATTCACTTTAGAGTCTCTGCGGCAATAGAATGACATTGCGTAATTCATTTTCAAGAAATTCTCGGAGCCTTGTATCTCTTTGTTTGGAAATATTTAATAAATTGCTTGCACGTAATGCGAGTTCATCACTTAAAGAAATTGTTCCTGTTGATAAGAAGCCGGTTTTGGTCGAGGAATTTTATTTGAGTTATTAACGAGCTCTGCGAAAAAGGAACTACTCTGTAATGAACTCCGCGCAGACGTAATCAGTTTCTGGTTTGGGCTCGTATTTTAGAAGGGTTCATCAAGATAAAATATTTCGAGTATCTCGTGAAAAGTGATTCAAGATGATTTAAGATATGAACAAATATTCAAATGTTTTTCAAAAGAAGATGATGTAATGATGAATTTAGAATTTAAGTTTTTTTATTTTTATTTTACATTTACCTTTAAGTAGAATATCATTTTCCGCATCTATATGACATTACTAAACATGTGAAAATCAAATCATATTTAGGGCTCAAGGTAGCCATGTGGTAGCGAGCTGGCTTTCGGTGCTGAGGGGTGGTCGTATCGAATACCGACACGCGCCATTAAATACCTCCGTGCCTAGGCCGGATATGGGCACGAGTGGCGCATCCAGGATTTTTTCTTTGGGGGGGGGGGCGAGATGAACGGATAAAAATATTTATAATGCATGGGGGGACCGAGATGAACGAATAAAAATATGAATAATTCAAAATCAATATTAATAATGCAATTTCTATTTCTTTGGGGGGGGGGGGCTAATGCCCCTTGTTCACCACCTGGGTGCGCCACTGATTGGCACGTTAACTCCGTAGACTGGAAAGACCCTCTATAAAGTGAGAGAGGGTGAAAGAGAGTACGATCCCCCAGATGTCGCTCCTCGGGGGTGTTCGGTTAAAATTGAGGTGGAAACTATCTAAAACGGGCTCCGACTATATAAACCTGAGTCGCACATATCAGCTCGAAGCCTGTATACACCTGGTCTGGAATTTCCACCCAGGGAGCATTAGGAACAACAACAACAACAACAACATCATCATCTTCATCAACATCAACAACAACAGCACGTAATATATTAAAATCTTAACACAGACAATGAAGGGATAGTATTTAGCACATCCTTATATAAGGGGTCGGTTTACAGCAGTGGTTCCCAACCCGTAGAATCCTGCGGACCACTAAGCCAGAAATTGGACCATGTGCGGAATACCACCAGTCCTTACCGACTTGAGGAGGGAACCTTCCGGGGGGTATGGGGGCTATAGAATATTCCTCAGAAAAAAGGAAACAGGATTAACGTACTCGCATTCTAACGTATCATATTCTAATAATAAAATAATTATGGGAAACTTTTAAGAAATTGTAATTCAACACCTGATAGTCATCGGATATATTGGGCCCATCGAGTTCAATGAACTTTGCTTTTAAAATCCCCATTTATTTGGCAACATTTTTATATGTGGTGCCGGATCATACCCAAGGCTCTCGCAGACCACAGGTTCAGAACAGCAAGTCTACAGGTTCCGTAGGACGCTGGTTTCAGTTGCCGATTTAGGTTCAATTTATACTCCTAGCTGATCGTTGATACATGGTTTACTCAAGTGAAAATAATGCAATATGAAACGCAAATTGTTCTTTCGTCTTAATGTTCCGGCGGCTCTCACAACGAGACCTCAGTAAGATGTTCATGAGTGAATAAAGAGAAGTACATACGTACACAGGAGAAGAAATTTTCTTTACAAACGAAGCTAATCAGTGAAGGACTGTAGGCAGCATCTCTTCTTTCGGGCTCCTTCGCTGGGGGTAGAATACTGACTTTTACACCAATATTACATCCATGCCTTATGTGAGATTCAAACTCGAGGTCCCATTTTACTAGGCAGATGCGCTTTAACCACTTTGCCACTGGGCGTCATATGAGACTCATAAACATGTTTGATATTTCTAAATGTCGTTAACTTTAACCCCTTAACGATCGCATAATTTTCAATAAAACGGTAATAAAAGTGCCTATTTTTTTTCTGAGAATTCCATTTATTTCTTGATTTGTCATATCTAGTTTAAAATAAACCATCCCCAATTTCATTATAAATAGTCTGGTGCTGCCATCTGGTATGTAAAATAATAAATAAAAAATTTTCAGTGTAAATGAAATGTATTGTTTTAATCTTTTTGGTGCGTTACTTTTGGACACTCCAGCCCGGCAATATCACGGGATCGAGAAATAGAAGGCGAAAACTCACCCCGTCATTTTCACGGGAGCGAGAAGGAAGGGGTAAAACACATAATATTGTTTAAACGAAACTTGAAAGAAAATAATGGGATATTGTAATATCTAAAAGTTTGGAGGAAGATTCTGATATTTTTCATATTGATAAAAATTATGCATTAAAAAACAAGGCCTATAAAAATATTTTATTCTAAAGCGAAAAAGGCTTCTTTCTTTTGAGAAGTAGACGCTTATCCTAAGGACATTTGCTCATACACACCACCAGGTTTGTTGATTCGTTATGGGTCCCGTCGAGATGAATAAACGTTACTCACGATGAGGGAAGGGGCTAATTTGTAAATATCCAATACTTGACAGGGATTTCAACCCAGGCTCACGTGATGGCATTCGGCGTTGCCAACCACTTTTATAGAGTTGGAAGCACACTATAAATTAAAAAAGAGAATTTTTTTTCATTTTATGATGTTTAAATTTATATCTAGGGCTCGGTGGCCCAGTTTGTAAGAAAAGCTTCCCAGTGATCTGAACGTCCCTGGTTCAATGCTCGTCGCTGCAAATCCACCTCCGTCTTCATTAATGGTAGCTGGGGCACGTAAAATAGGGCATGGCTACAATGTTCTCCAAGTTCTCAAATTTACCTCTGGAGGTCCGGGGTCAAGCGTCCCGGTCTCGTCACTTGACTCGGTTCAAAATTACGGGACCGATGTTCTTCGAGGTCAAGTCAGACTTCAGCCCTAGTGGTACCTCGCCTTAAAGTGAAGCTGCTTACTTATCCTTCGCCAAGGAGCTTCAATTTCAGGACCTAGGTCCTTTGGACTTGGTGTAGGCTTTCCTACACCAAGGGAATTGGAAACAACAAGAACAAGAAATTTATATCTTATGACATATGAACGTAATATTTATTGTTCCTCCATTTCCGAAGACTTTTATAAGGTAAAAATTGCAAATAGTAACCTCTGATTTTCGCCAAAGGTAATCATCCAGTGGCTAGATAATTTAGGATTGATTCATCTATCAGGATAGTGAAGGGACAGTTCCCAGTTACAAGTGTCGCCAGAATATATTACAACTAAATAAAAAGATGCGAGAGAGAACGAGCAGTGACACAATCATTGCTGTGACGGTTACTACGATGACTATGCAGATAAGATAATGCTATTTTTTCAGGAACATCTCAGCCCTTCAATGGATGGACCGAAAAAGTCACACTACGGCACAGGCAGAGCGTTCCTCAAAACCAAAGTTACCTCGCAAATTCATAATGTTCTTGGGACACATTTTTCATTATTTAAATTAAATGATATATAACAAGAATGCAACCATACTTCTGAGAAAAATTATGTAATTACCAATCTTATGCAAAGGTAAGAAAAAAGATAGCAAAACTTCATCAATAAAGAGAATATTATAAATTGCAGGAAACTTGTGGGAAACTCACGTGTAACAACACTTCATTGAAATCAAAGATAAATTTAAAAGGATGGGTAGATGCCTAGAACTACGTATGCATTTGTGATTTGTTCGTAGATACAATCACACGTAATGCTCTTTGGTCTGACGATGGCCAAATGTATACACGCACACACATACACACAGATATATATATATATATATATATATATATATATATATATATATATATATATATATATATATATATATATATATATATATATATACAGTGATTTCCGCTTTTAAGAACCACGTTTGTCATTACTGTTTTTGATTCTTATAAGCGGTTTCGGAATATAGCCGAAATTTTGGTTTTTGGACAGGCACACACACACCTGTATATACATATATTAGATAATTTACCATAAACTACACTTTAATTTACGTTAATTATCATTTATTAAAATTATTTTTTTATAATTTTAAAAATACAACTTAATTTTTAGACTTATAAGTAGATACACATGATTATAGTAAGAGAAGAAAATATTTGTTCCAATATTTGTTACTACATATCTGCTTAACAGTTTTAACATTTCCTACAGGAAAGGAGAAAGAAAAAGTTTTCTATGGTAGTTTGAGGCATGAAGCTACAGAGGCATTATAGCTTCATAGTTAGAGGTAATGAAGTTTTCAGGAGGTTGTTTATACCTCTTTCAATACCAATAGTCTCAGACGAAGATTCACCTTCTATCTTACGTTTCACGGTTTGATAACGAGCTGAATCTACTAATGTCACGTTTGCCTAAGTGACAGTGGACACTTATCGGGAAAATTTATGTGTTTCATGGTCCAGGGAGCCGCAACCAGGATGTGGGAGGTGGGAAAAAAGAGTACGTCTTTGTTATCAGCGGAAAAAGTGAAATCGGATCTGGACGGGTAAAGATGACCCCGGGTCAAGTTAATAGGACAGTGTTGTGCTAAAGCGTTTAAGGAGAAACTATTATGTCATGTCTAACAAAGAAAGGGATGTATTTTACGACTGTATTCCATACCATTTTACCACTCTTTCTTTAAAAAAAAATAAAGAAAGAACTTCGTGCCTTTTGAGGGTTTAAGATGCTTTTTTTTGAAAAATGAAAGGAAAGCGAAGACTGTAAGCTGATTCTTAAAACCGGTGGATTGATACTTTAAAGCGAAAATTTTAACATGGAAATATTACATTTGTTTTTGTTTTTGCGATATTGATGCTTATAAACGGTTGATTATCATAACCACTGATCACTATAAGCGGTGGTTACTGTGTATATATATATATATATATATATATATATATATATATATATATATATATATATAATTTAGAATTGTACGGTTTTCAAAGTAGGATTACGTTCCTCCATAGCGGTCCGCGGTAAAGCAAAATCTCAGACCTTCGTCGTCGCGAGTTATAGCTTTGAGAGCGCGCCAAACCCAGTCTGTATCGCTTGGGTAATCACTAAACAGATAAACAGAAATTTACCAAAATGCGTCAAAAAAATAAGAGGTGAACAACAATAAGTAATCCTACTTTAATAACCCTTCGTTATTTTCGTTAGAAGAGGCTACCTGAAATTGTTTCGCTCGGGTTATACTATGTGCTTTGAAAAAGATTTAAGAGCGTTCTTCTGTCAGAATTTGTAAGCTTGTTGAATACAGACAGAATGTTGTGTAAAATAAAATGGGGCTACACAATTATCATAAATAGCACTTGCTTGTACCTATGTGTACAATGTCTGGTCAGCCTCTGTAGCACTTTTACTTATTTACTGCGAAAATAAATATTTCTAAAGAAATACCAGCTTACCTAGAGGATCGGATCAATTTATTTGTATTTAGGTCATGAATTTAATTTACTTTCTATTTGCGATGTTAACAAGATATTACATTCTGATCAGGATTTAAGAAGAATAAGAGTTTCTAAATTCAAAATCTAACCGTGTAAGAGTAAAAATCGTTTAGATGTTAACAAGATATTACATTCTGATCAGGATTTAAGAAGAATAAGAGTTTCTAAATTCAAAATCTAACCGTGTAAGAATAAAAATCGTTTAGAGTCTACTTTTTTCCGTAAGTGTTTGCAAATTGAAGAAATCGAGGATAATTTTTTAAATTTTTTATGAACAATTGCGTATAATACTTTTTCATCAATCATGCCTTTATATATACAGAGTTATCCATAAGAGTTCCTAAGAATATTGCGATTTCTTTTTAAAAATTGAAATTCGAAATTCAAAGCATCTTTCTATTTTTGTATATCTACTAAAGAAATAATTCTTTTAACCGCTGTTTTTTTTTTTTTCACTTTTAAGCTTTGTTTTCTTCGAAAACGAGTGCTCTGCAGAATTACTTTTTTTAAGTGAAATTTTGTCCCTTTTAAAAATTGTAGATTAAACTGAAATAATATTTTGCTGTATGGGGAGTATTTCAAATTTTTTTTTCTCTGAATAAAAATCATGATGATAGTTTATTGGAAACGAACAAAGGTATTCTATTCAAAATTTCGTAGAAACAGTACATTGAAAGGATTTTTATAGGCGGAAAAATTCCATCCATTCATATTAAAGAGGAAAAATTCCATTCAGAGATAAATATACTGAAAATAGAGACGCAAAGCAGTGGAAGCCCAGGTATTACAATGTAAAAGAACTTGATTTTCCAATGTAATCATCATTACAGCGTACAGTTTGCATGTTTAGATTTTAAAAGCTGCCGCAATATTCTTCCAGCTGAATGTAGATGTTATTTTTCTATACTTGGAGTCTCGGACAACTTTTAAAATTAACTGTTAGCTTTAAAGCCTATATATCTTAACTAAACACCATAGTTTACTAAAAGTTTTAGGAGTTGATTGAAATCTCTTAAAAAAGTAAGGAACATTTTAGAGATTTCAACCATTTAAAAAAGTCCGGTTAAAAGAAATGTTCTTGTTTCAGGGTGATTGATTTCACCTTTCTGCCTACAAATAGATCTGGATCCATGTTTTCGACAGAGGTATTTTATAATAGAAACAAAAACGAAAACAACCCCCCCCCCGGAGATGTAGAATTCAATTCTTATTTTTTTCCATTTAATGATCTTCACTTTTTTATTAAATCCCCAATAAATTTAATACATCAGTGATTAACACTGTGATAAATGATATATAATTTCAGTAATACAAAAAAAAAATACTTTTTACGTCTTTAAGACAGGGTATGAATGAAATTTAACTTATAAGTTGTTAACTGTGCTGTTTAGGGATAATTTTTATACCTTCATAACTTAGAAACATTCGTTTTGTGGCTCCTGCCGACTATTTCTCAAATAATGTGTTTTCTATCCATATACTCGTTCTAAAAATATAAAATGCATTGTTTAATGTACATATTCCCATTTTTATATATTTCTAAAAAAAGCTAATTTTTGTCGAATTTATATTTCAATAATGTGTTCTTAAAATTGTAAACAACTATTATCGTCGAAATTCAAAGGCAACTCAAAACCCTTGAAAATATAAACGTCACTGTTTCCTTTGCTTTTTTTCGTGGACATACAGGTACCCTTGGTAACGAGCGAGCCGACTTCCTTGCCAAGTCTGCCACAAAACGTGAAATTGACATTAGTGTCAATATTCCCAAATCTTTTTTTAAGAAGGTCATGTTTGATAGTATGGTGGAGTCATGGAACCAAGAATACGGCAGCTCAAATAATGGTAGCTTAACCAAGAAACTTTTCCCGTCCATTAGAATGAGACTCTCATGCCATCTACTTTGCTAACTACAAAGTGACTCAGTTCCTCACAGGACATGGAAATTTTAAGAGCTATTTGTGTAGATTCAAATTGTGTTCGGCGAAACCCTGTGACTGCAGCGTTGGTGGCGAGGAAAATGCTGAACATGTTCTGTTTTTGTGTTCGAAGTACCGGAAGGAGAGAAATATTTTTAAATTGGCTCTTAAGGACTTAAATATTAACTGTCCTCCCAATTTCTTTCTGCTCGTTTCTGGGAAGTGTGCTTTCGGATTATTTTGTAATTTTATTGTAAATATTTGTTATTCTTCTTAGTTTCTTTTTATTTGTTTTGTTTTGTCTGTTTCTTCTGTTTTCTTAGTGTTTTATACTAACCTCTGTAAGTCCCGTGTGATACTTTGTGGTACACGGGAATTTTATGTGCTTTTTTTAATAAAAAAATTTGTAAACAGTAAACGTAATATGTGTATGTATGGCAAGGTAAGTTACATTAAAAGTTAAACACTGGGCCATCCAAGACCCAATTGTGACACCCAGTAATCACAATTTACAATAAGTTTAACCTCATTCTATTCATGCACCGAGATAAGTATTTTCATCAGGTAACGTAGTTGGAAATTTCATATTATCTAAGACACATACAAGTCAAGAAGAGAAGTTAATTTCTGCGGACTAATTTGAGGTCGAAATATCTTTCTTTGTGCACAAGCATTTCTCTTTGATAACTTTAACCTAGACTGATTTATAAACCTCAAAATTTTTTTGAATATTGGTCTTTTCTTCGGTTAAGGGCCTGTTCACATTGGAGTAAGTTGCGTTGCGTTAAGGAAAAGATGACGTTGAGACGAAAATAAACCAATCATAGGCCTCCAAACGATTAGCAATGAAATTTTTAACGCCTATGATTGGTTTATTTTCGTCTCAACGTCATCTTTTCCTTATAGCAACGCAACGGACTCCTATGTGAAAAGGGCCTTACAGTAATATACACCGTTACTGAAGCGTTAGTATAGTTTTTCTTAAAATAATATTGCGGTATTCTTTGTGACTCAGCCTCAGATAGAGCATTGCGATATGAAACAAAAACATTTTCCTCCAGTAAGAAAGAACATATGAAATGTATTTAACACTATAAAGACGACAATCTTTTTCTTACTAAAAAGAGTGAACGCTGTCATTTTGACGGTTAAAAATAAAATCCAGAATTTAAAATATTTAAGTAAAGAAACTGGTTAAATACTTTAAATTTTCAACTACTTCATACCCATATATAATAAATTAGTATACATTTAGATATATTTTTATGCAGGTATGCCGAGCTGACAACCCGGTGCGGTTTAGCCGTAAAAATATATGCATGGTTTGTGCAGTACTTATTTTTCAACACCGATATTTTCGAAGAGCCAATATTTCTGTTATTTGCAAAAGGAAGAAAAGACGAAAAGTAACTAACATTTTTTCGGTATTATTTTAAATATATCTTCCTGTTTTCTATATTGCCGTCACATCGACGGCTATCAGTCTTAGTAGGTATACAACACATTTTGTCCACCTCTTTACTATCGAATATAATTTTGTAAATGTGTGTGCATATTTCTCGTAAAATTAGAAAAACAAAAACAAACATAAAATTTCATAAGCCTGGGGACATAAATATACACATAGCACTCAATGGCATGCCCGAAACCATCGAAATGACGGCAGCCGTCTTTCCAGTGTTAAATCATCAAAATATTACCTCATTTTTATAAAAAAAATATTTTTTTGTTTTAGTACAGAAGCACCAAATGCATATAGATATGACTGAAAATTACTCATTTTGGCTATGTTGAACTACAGCAAAATAAAAATCGGTTAAGTTATATGGTTCTTTTACCTTATTTACCCTGTGAATCGTCTAACGGCCCAGGCACACTATAAAGTAATAGTCATAAATATAAATAATTCCTTTATTTTCTACTTAGAGGTAGACTAACATAGACCGACTTGGGGCTTCAAATAATAACACAACAGTACCGCAACTTGCGGTACTAAGAAACTGAACTTTAAAGTCGCAACGAACCCATTCAGGCAGAATATACGTCCAGTAACAATACCCGTAACCATCGGGCTCTGAAATAACTATCGAACTCGTGCAGCCACCTAGGCTAAATACTAATACGTGCTCTATCAGTTAAATACCGCTATCACCTTCAATCTAACTTTTCCCGACTCTTTCGTATCTCTACTAATAGTGTAACGCACAACCGTACAAATCTCCACTCCCTTCTTAGGCTCTTGCCAACTCAGCGTTTGTCATTTAAATAGACCAGACACCTGCTCCGAACTCACTTCGACCCGCCTGCACTGCGCAGTTACCCGAAATTTGCATCTGAGCAACACGCGAACCCTACAAAGTATTTCATCGATATGATATTATTTTTAAGAACGTAATAACAATTATATACTTGATTAGAATGTGGATTTACTCCTACTTCGAATTACTTTGCATCGTTTATATATATTTCAGATAATCTATATATTTTAGTTGCTACGATTATTTGGGCAGTCTGTGAGGGGGATCTACTGCATCAATTTACTTCATTTTTGTCTAATACGAAAGATTGTAATCTGTAGATTTGTCAAATTTGCTTTTTATAACAGCAAATTCTATAAATTTGTCGTAATTTAGAATTAAAATTTGCTTTCTGCGCATGCTCAGTGACATGTTTAAATCCGGCTTTTTATACTCACTTAGCACGAGGACCCATAAACACATTAATTTTTTTCTGCGCATGCTCAGTGACACGTTTGAATCTGGCTTTAGATACTTACTAAGAACGAGGACGCATAAATATGTTAACCCTTCAGCGGGCTCGCCAATTTTTGGAACACCTTCAGGCGCGCGTTGCAGAAAGTGCAACGTCTCTTTCAACCTTGATTATTCATTTTGTAATAAACATTTTTTTTCAAATTGAAAATAATAATTCTGCGTTTTATGACAAGATATAAAATTTTGATAATATTGAGATATAGTTATAATGAATGGCCATATAAGGCAGATACAATCGCCTAATTTCAAAACTGCCTGGTTTAATGCATTTAAGGACAAATTCCAATTCCTATTATGTACAGAAACCTAATAAGCAATGAGATTGTCCATTTTCGTGATATGCGAAATACCGTGTGATAGCTGCACATTTGATCTACTACATCAACTCATAATTTTGTCTTATTGCAATCCAGTATAATCGCTGGTTTACCACGGTTAAATCACGACTCACAAAGAATGGAAAGAAATACAAGGGTCAGAAAATCATTCCTGCATTAGAAAGGGTGTAGCTATAAAGAGAAACTACTTAGAACATTCAAACCTTACTTCTAAAAACAAACCACCCAATATTCCGAAAATGTTGCACTTTATACAACGGCGCTCCCGCTGAACAGTTAATCCGAAGAATCTGTCTAGGTCTTTCTGGGCCATATTTATTTTTAATTATGTTTGAGAGATATAGAATTAAACCTGACAGAAATTGTTTATTTCGCGCTGTTGAGTAACACTATTTCTTTTTGCTGTGTTAAATATTAATTATGTAAAGTGTATTTCTCTATTCTTAATATCATAATTTTCAACATTTGGAAATGATGTGTTGAGTATAATTTATGTATTAGTACATTATTTACGTCAACGGCCATACCATTCTGAAAACACCGGTTCTCGCCCGATCGCCGAAGTCAAGCAGCATCGGGCGCGGTCAGTACTTGGGAGGGTGACCACCTGGGAACACCACGTGCTGTTGGTAAAAACGCGTGCTGTTGGTAAAGGGCCATGGCGGCCTTGTGGTACAGCGCGCTGGTTTTCGGTGCTGAGGGTGCTCCGATCGAATCCTGGTGAAGCGCCCCTAAAATGCCTCCTTTTGTGTCGTCCCTTCATAGGGGTCAAAGGTGGTTCGCCTATATGGTGCCCTCATAATAGAATGGCCAGAAAAACTGCGGTGAATTATAGGCGAAGGCATTGAGAAAAAAAACACATTTATTTACTACCTATCCGTTATGTTTTGACGGGTACCAACTAGTGAGTATTTAAAACTGTTTACAGCACACGCCTACTTCAGTACGTCAGGTGTGTACCAGCAAACAATATAATAATTTATATACTACACATGTGTTTTTCTCATACATTATCCTGCGGCCGTCGTTTCTTACATTTTATTTCTAAAGAGGAGAAATACTGTATTTTTTATTTCTGTACTAAACGTATTTTCTGTATCTGTATGTACCTTACGATTTTCATCTTCTTGTATACTTCGATATAATGATATTTGAAATATCTCCTGGGAAACATTTCGCGTTGTCTTTCCTCGTAGAGGTTTTACTCTCGAAAATATAAAGCATTCCTGCTCTGCTTTTATTTCCCGCCTGGTCACAGACGTTCCAGATATTTTATTTATGATAAAAATTTTGTCCCAGCGATGAAAATGGCTCTATTCCTTCTGTTGAAGAAAATATACTTAGAGTGCCTTTCAAAGAAGATTTAGGGGAAATTATTTCTGTATCATCCAAGGAATAGAGAAAATGAAACATAGCCATGGAGTAAAAAAAATGTAATTTTATGCTATTCAACGCATTGTTTAAAATCGCTTCTCAATTTAATTCAAAATATGGCTGACTTATCTTTTTCCTTTATGATTCATATTTGTATTATATTGGCTCCATTTTTTAAGTAGTGCTTTGGTTCTTCGGTATACTTGACAGTTTTACAACCCATAGGAATTTTTTAAGTGCGCCAGTAAGGTTTTCACTGATCATAAATTGTCTACAGTCGTTTTGTATGCACCTACTTGCAATTACATTGTTTAGGGTCATTTATAATATTCTTAATGACTCTAAGTATTATTTTTATGAAATCTAATACATCTATCATATTTTCTGCTATTCTTTGTATGATAATTGTAATGAATATTAAACTTATTAAATTAAGACAAAGAGAAATCTTGCAGAAATTTGCTGTAGAGTTTTTTTGACAAATGAAATTCTTCAAAGAATACAAATTTGAAGATCCGTTATCTGGAAAATGTTACTATATACCTTTAGATACATTGCATAAATAGTTTAAAATTCTATTTAACAGGAAGTCTACATACCTAATTATGCATCATGTCGAGGTAGACTAGTGGTAATGCGACGGCATTCGGTGCTGAGGATTCTCGATTCGAATCCCGACAAGCAGCATTAAAAAGCTACGTGTCTAGGCCGTATATTCGCCCGTTAAAATCCGTAGACTGGAATGTCCCGTATGAGGTCAGAGAGGTTGGGAGAGGGTACGATCCCCTCAGCGACAGCGCCTGGTTGTGCCTGCTGAAAATTGCTGTGGCACCTGGCTAAACGGACTCCAAGTTCATCTGGTGTCATATTAAACAGAAGCCGTTCCTCTTTTCCCGCTAGTCATATATATATATATATATATATATATATATATATATATATATATATATATATATATATATATATATATATATATATATATATATATATATACATACATATACATACACGCACACACACACACACACACATATATATATATATATACACTGAAGTGCCACTGAATTAGGGATACCTACCTAGTAACGAATTGTTCCTCATCTGGCCTTGATAACGGCTGCCACACGACGAGGCATAGATTCAACAAGTTTCTGGAAACGTTCCACGGGAATGACTTGCCAAATATTGGCTAAAGCTGTCCATAATTCAGTAAGGTTCTTTGGTGCTGTATGATGGCCTTTCACGCCTTGTTCCAAAACATCCCAAAGATGCTCAATAGAATTTAAGTCTGGGCTTCTAGGTGGCCAATTCATGACAGAGAAGTCAGAGGAATGCTCATCCAACCATCCAGTAGCCAACCGAGACTTGTGAGAGGTACAGTTGTCTTGCTGGAAAACTCCATCACCGTGCGGATAACAGAACAGCATAAACGGATGGAGGTGATCACCCAGCAACTCTACGTACCGAATTGCATTGAGGGAGGTTGGTACACGCACCAAAGATCCCAAACTGTGCCACGAAAAAACACTCCAGACCATGATTGAGCCACCATGCCCTTCTAGAGTTCCAGCCAGGCATGCAGGATCTATGGCTTCATGAGCCTGACGCCATATTCTTAGCCTCCCGTCGGCGTTAAGTAGTCGGAATCGAGACTCATCACTCCATGCTACTCGTTTCCAGTCCTTTACACTCCAGTCTCTGTGCTCTCTTGCACAGGCAAGACGTGCAGCCCGATGGCGAGTATAGAGCAATGGTACTCTCGTAGGTCGACGGCTCCCGAAACCCATACGGTGAAGCGAGCGTTGCACAGTCCGTTTACTGACTGTACGCCTGGCACCGTCATTAAACTGGGTGGTAATTTGAGCTAATGTTTGGCTTCGCTGGCTACGTACAATACGCCTGAGCCGTCTCTCACCACGCACTGTCAAGGCTAATTGTCCTTTGCAGTTTGCCCGATCGCTAATTTTTTCCACCATCCATGTATTCTTGGTATACTCTTGACACTGTCGACCTTGAAAATCCTAGCTGTCTGACGATTTCGGAAATTGAATGGCCCATGCGTCGCGCACCTACGATTTGTCCGCGATCGAAGGCGTCTAAATCAGGCAGTTTACCCATACTGGAATTCCAACATCTATTTCAGAACAACCACAGTACGCGCTATATATGCAGTTACCACAGCGCCCTCACTTGCGCATACATGATGTGCAGCGCTACACAATTTGCATAGGCTTTGCTATCCCTAATTCAGTGGCACTTCAATGTATATATGAATCTGGTGTGGAATAAATTCCGTCCAGGTGACATTAAAAACAACAACATAGTTTTATGATATTGGCCTGATAAAAAAATTGTTTTTTCATATGGATATCTAATTTATTTGCAATTTTATTTACAGTTTTCATAACTACGTCCATTTTAAAAATGTGTCACTAAGAATATTCCCGAACGTAAACAGTGTACAGCCCTTTTGTATGTACTTAATAACAAAGAATTTTAGCGCCACAGCAAAATTCCTTATTGTTTAGACTTTAGTGAAATATAAACAGTGTACCAATTTTCGTGCTAATATTTAAACGTTAGTTGTAGAGAGAACTGCACTTAATTTAAACTAGTCTGAAGAAAGTTTACACCTATTAGTGTGAAGTAATTCCAGAAACCCCCAAATGTATTAGTAGAGCATTTTTAAAAGAAAATATAATAGTAACGCATTAGTGCATCCTTTCTATTTTAAAACATAGATGGCACATATTTCTTTTATGATTATCATTTTTATGATACCCATCCTGAAAATACATTTTAAGTGGTACCTCTCCGTTGAATTATCGAACATTTTCCTACCTCAGAGGAATTTTTGAAATGCGTCAGTAAGATTTTCCGAAACATAAACCATGCACAGTCATTTTTGTTTGAAACAAATTGCTCAGTGTTATTTAAAATATTTCCTGTACATTAAGTAGTATTTATGCTGTAAAATGCTATGCATATATTTTTGTATTTTTCAGCATTATGAATTCTATATTAATATGTTTTTACTATAAACCTGCTAAAATATAACAAGCATGCTGTTAATATTTATGTCGTACTAGACTCTAGTACTAGAGACATATATACTTAATGTAAGAAAAATGAGATTAATACAGCTTTAATACTCTCTTATTTTTATATATATTAGAAAATTGCCTGAATAAAATAGATCACAAGAAAAATCTTCAAATAAAACGGATTACAAAAATATAATTAAAAAACTGTTGAATATTTCCGAATCGAATTTAAAAGTTCACTGACATCTTTCCCATAATCCCAATTAAAAAGTAGTATCTTATTTTCTTCAAAGATTTACTTGATAGCTTCACTTGTCAGATGCGTTTTAAAAATCCTGACTAAAATTATTCCTGAACATAAACCATTTACATAATAAATATAACTAAAATATAGTGTTTAAAAATATTTAATCAGATTAAATTTAATTGAATAAAATATATTCCTGAGTCAAGAAACCAAAATTTTCCAGATGTAACTAATGAATTTTCTCAACCAAATGTGAAACAGTCTATGCTACTACAGAAATACACATGAGCTATTCTCCCGCAGTTCATGGTTTCGGAATTAAAAATACAAAGATATACAAATTTAATTTAAAATCTCACACTTTAATACATTGTTCATAATGATGCCCAAAATTTCATTGACATAATTTACAATAATTCTGGAATTTCAAAAAATGTCGATTCTTAGAATACATATATTTTTTTCTAATAGCTGCTTTCCACTGCACATTTAGATACAATGAATAATACCCTCAAAATATGTTGAAAATTTTTTGAAATATTTCTTCTGCCAAAATATATTGTATAATGTCAACATAATATCGGACACTTAAAAGATCTCAAATGGATTGGTAAGCTTATTGTGGTCATGTTTTACTGATTGAAATTAAGTTGTTGTTACATAAAGCAATTTTTGGAACACTAATTCATTACACTTTGCAGCCGAGAATCCTGGCCATTTATTTAAGCAGGCAGCGTATGGGTGGCCAGCATTGTCCCCTACAAGCCAGTCCTGTAATTTAGAACCCAGTCAAGTACCAAGACCGAAACACTTGACCCCGCACCTCCAGAGGTAAATTTGAGAACTTGGAGGACTCTGCAGCCACGACGAATTTAACGTGCACCAGCCGCTATTAGTGTACACGGCAAATGAAATTAAGCATTTTTATTCTACTTGAGTGATGCAAAATTAAATCGGATGAATTAAGGGAAAGTGGCTTATGTTTCTTATTCTTTTACATATTGTAAGAATCCTTTACGACCTTTCCGAATAAATCACCCAATCAGCCGGACCTCCCTCAGCAGGTGACCTGCGAACAGTTCTTTAGATCGGCGTCAAGGTGTCTGGAAGCAGAGAATAGTGTTGTGCCTAGCCGCCACCACTGGTAGGACGTGAACTAATGGCTATTCCGACATGTACAAATGGTTTTCTGATCAGCTGATTTATAAGAGCCGACCACATGGCTACGTCGTCGAGCGAATCATGGCCAACGAACATGACATCACAAATTGGGCCAGCCAACCTAAAAATGTGCAGTCACGTGACCGGAAGCGCGAGTGCCAACGCCGGGAGAAGAAATCCAGTTTTTTGGGGCAGACTTGGTCGAGACTCTCATCCAGAGCACCTTTCGTCTCAGAGGTCCTGGAGCGACCGACTTTATCCTGAAGTATTTTTATTTCAGAGCATCCCGCTCTAAGCTTCTCGTCAGCTAGAATATTTCACCCTGAAGTATTCCTATTTCAGAGCATCCTGCTCTACAGTCTTCTGTTAGCCCGTTACTTCATCAAGTTATATTTATATTTCAGAGCAGCCCGCTCTATAAGCTCCTCGGCAGCTAGAACTTTCTCTTACAAAGTTACTCTATTTTCAGAGCTGTATGCTCTAGAGGCTGTGTACCGTCTTTACAGTTTCAGTTGTGACTGTACTTGCCAACATCTTCTCATCGGAATTATTTGGCTATTAAGAAAGCCAGTCCCCTCTATGTCTAGAGGTAGATCAACAAATTTGTAAATAGTTGTAAAAAAATTCCGGCTTAAATTTAATAAAATTGTATTTTAATGTAGTATACTGACTCTGAACATTTTTAGCTACCCGGAGTCTTAAGTTATCACAATATGTATCATGATTTCATTATATATGTACACAGAATACACACCTATGTATACATTCTATAACAAAAAAAAAAAAATAAAACATCGACGCACTAAGAATTTGTCCAACTGTAATGAAATCTCTTTTCAACCATATTTTGACAGGCAAAGGATTAAAATTTAGTGTCCAAAGAACAATTAGCTGGAGGTTCAGCTCATCAGAACTGCGCATCCAAAAAGTATAAGCAGCGATTCTCGATCTGATGTTCAAAATATCTTTTGCATTTCGACTGCGGATATATTACGTCGACTGTCGCAATGCCTCGCTAGAAGATCCGTACTCATTTTGATCATATTTAAAAGATGTCGTGAAATTGGATTGGAAGAAGCTGGTTGGGCAAATCGAATTATAGCTCGACATCTGACGCAACGAATAGAAGGATACTGGCAAGAGTGGGTCCAGAACGGCAGATTTAAGCGCCAGAATGGCCGCGGTCGACCTAGGACAACAACAGAATGGGAAGACAGAGCGATTGTAAGATCGTCTGCACGGATTCGGCGTTATCAAAAATGCGGCGTGTGCGGCGCACACACGTATCTGAAACGGCCATTGACACATGACTGAGAGAGCGAAATCTACGACCATTACGCCACTTACCCCTCACGCATGCACCCTGTCAAGTCAGATTACAGTCGTGCTTAAATCGATCAAATTCGAACCGCGTTGATTGGGGACGTATAGTCTTTAATGACGACTCTCGTTTCCAACTGTGTTCTGACAACCATCGAAGACGTGTCTGGAGGCGCCCATGGCAGCGTGAGGAATACTCACTGAGTATCCTCCCTTACTATCGCTCGCCCCACATGCCCACAACAGGGCGTTATGGTCTGGAGTGCCGTTTCCTTTGATAGCCGGACGGTTTTGGTAGTCATTAGTGACACACTTACAGCACAGCGGTACGTAGACGACATTCTACGGTACGTGTTTCTATGAATTGTGTTCAAGTTTGTCGAACACTTACTTGCCCACATAGATCGTCTGATGTCTCTCCAATAGAACACATTTGGCATGTGGTGAAGGCAATTGCAACTAACTCGTAATGTTGCCGATATATCCCTACAGTAGGAGACAATTTGGCAAGAAATCCCGCAGGATATCATCCTGTAACTTTATCAGTTTATGCCATGCCGGGTGGCAGTTTGCATCCAGTCCAGAGGTGGACCAACGCGGCATTGATTTCATTATTTTTTAACTATCAAACTGTGGGAAAAATTAAGTTATTCTGAAATTTAAATCTTTTTTGTGTGTGCATCCACTTCATATTCATCAAATCCTTCTTGGTGCGTTGATTTTTTTTTTGTTATAGAGTGTATATATGATTGTATATATATATATATATATATATATATATATATATATATATATATATATATATATATATGAAATAAATTTCAAACATTTTCGTTATCGTTAAAAATGCCAATCGAAAATTCTTTCATCCTTTTACAATAAAGCATTATCCCTCAATTTGACCCGAAATAACATAGTAGATTTTCCCAGAAGTCCATGCGCCGACAGAGCTTATGTAATGCAGAAAGTTCGAGAATCATGACCTCATGTGGCGTGATGAGGTCAGGTGTCTATTTTAACCAATAAAAAGTTCAGCGTGCCTTTACCCTTTCGAGATCTGAGCGTCCCTTCGAGGCCTTTGTGTGTTTGCCATGGGATTGGTAGGATGTAAGAATTAAGCACGCTGCGTCCTTTTGTCTTGTATATGTGTTCCGGCAAACTCCGGAATAATTCATTTTGCCCTGATTAATGCACAGAAATGACTATGTGTAATTTAATGTAAAGAAGGTATGGTGTTCCCCGGAAGTTCCAAGAAATAAAATATTCGTCGTGATGAAATATACCGGATCAAGGAAGAGGACGTAACCACCCCTCTTCCTTGATCCGGATTAGTGTTGTGTTAATTCCTCACTACTACCTAACAGACGTTTATTTGAATCCCTCTGGTCTATTTTTTCCTCTTCATATGCCTTCCTACCTTGAGCCATGACTACAGAACTGTCTGGAATATCACGATTTCCCTATCCTGATGTTCATCGCCACCGTTAACATTACACATATATATATATATGTGTGTGTGTGTGTGGTTATAAAATGTAATAAAGCAATATAAGCATCTCACCTTATGACACATACGTATAATCGCAGCATATTTTTAAAAACAATACAACAGTTGAAATAAAAATTTTGAAAGTTGTAGCGTGCAATCATAATATGTTTGTTACTTTGTTAGAATTTCAGAAATTTCTAGAAATACTTTACAGGCCGAGTGAATTAGAATGTGTTAAAAAAATTTCCCTTACATTTTTCTTTAAATCTTGAGGAAGTAATAAATTTTTCCACCCAGATTATCGTATGAATCTAAATCATATTTTCGAAGAAATTATCATATATGCTTATAGAATTTCTATTCGATATTTTTGAAAATTCAAGTATAACAATCATCATTTAAAATTTTGTAGGGTTCGCGTGTTGCTCAGATACAAATTTCTGGTAGCTTTGCAGTGCAGGCCAGTCGAAGTGAGTTCGGAGCAGGTGCCTCGTCTATTTAAGTGACACACGCTGAGTTGGCAAGAGCCCAAGAAGGGAGTGGAGATTTGTACGGTAGTGCCTTACGCTATTAGTAGAGATACGAAAGAGTCGAGAAAAGTTAGATTGAAGGTGATAGCGGTATTTAACTGATAGAGCACGTATTAGTATTTAGCCTAGGTGGCTGCACGATTTCGATAGTTATTTCAGAGCCCGATGGTTACGGGTATTGTTAGTGACCGTATATTCTGCCTGAAAGGGTTCGTTACGGCTTTAAAGTTCAGTTTCTTCGTACCACAAGTTGCGGTACTGTTGTGTTATTATTTGAAGCCCCAAGTCCGTCTATGTTAGTCTACCTCTACGTAGAAAATAAAGGAATTAGTTATATTTTTGCCTATTACTTTATAGTGTGCCTGGACCGTTAGAGGATTCACAGGGTACATAAGAAACAGAACCATATAATTTCCTTTCATGAGTTATACATGGTGAGGAACAATTAATGAGTTGTAAATTTATGGTTTAATGCGATAACTAGCGACACATATTCTCATTAAATTACCAGTGGGTTTAATAAATTCATTACGAATATCATAATTGAAATGGTTGTAAAAATCATTTTTTGTTTGGAGATATACAGCAACAATTCTAATCCATATTTTTCGTTAAACAAATTTTCATTGCCTTGATTTGCCATAAATAGAATTTTTCCCATAGATGTTTGAGACTAACTAAAACGTGTTAATTAGAACAAAAAAAAAATTTAACAGAAAAATATGTTAGTCTTCATTTAGTTTTAAGAGCAAAATATTTTAATCCCAAAACTGAAGTACTTTTATTCATAAAAATGAAACATATTCTAGGTCACTGCTGAATAAATTGAATTATGTTCGTAAGGGTATTAAGAAAATCACCCTTTTATTAAAAGTACTTTTAGATATAAATATGGAACTTAGAATATGTAAAAATATACTTTTAACCCATGGGACCTAAATATTCGGGATTTAAGGTTTCAAACATATCATCCACTGAATATCTATGCATACATATATATATATATATATATATATATATATATATATATATATATATATATATATATATATATATATATATATATATATATATATACCGGGTGGCCATAATTAAACTGACAGTGCTCACAGTGTTCTGTAGCGCGATCTATTTGCGAGAATGACGCCACAAATTTTTAGGAAGATTAAACAAGACGGGGGGGACGAAGGATTCCGCAAAAAAATAAATTAGTTCCAAAAGTCACCGCTAGGGGAGTATTTGGCGCTGTGTAATAGAAAATAGAGTGTTAACAAATGCAAATTAATACGGAATAAAATTACCTTTTATTATGCACATTTTCTTATTTAGTTCAAGTGCAATATGGCAACACTTTTAAAAAAGCGTAAAATCTACATAAACACCGATAAAGTCTCGTGATCTGCAATATCACGTATGCTGAGCAGAAGAAGAAGTTCTTTATTCAAATTTCACGTTACATCCATTGGCACAGTGCCAGCTGCTGGGGTTTTAAAAGGCAATGTGTTACGTTTCGAATCAATCGGATTGAAAGTTTATGTTCAATGTCTCCTTCTTTAGTCGAGCGTGCGTTACTGGTCAAATTCTTTTACCTCAACCAGTACAACCCGTCAGCCGCTCATCGTGCTTTTAGAACCCACAAACAAATGCGTAAAGGTAACGGTCCTGTGTCAGTTAATGGGCTAAGTGCAATGGTTGCGACGTTTGAGAAAACAGGTTCTCTGAAGGTTCAGTCAGGCAGAGGACGAAAACCTGTACCACAGGATACAATCGAAGCAGTTGCCACGGCGATTGTCGACAGAGGACCAGACAATATTGCTGCCACATCTAGCGCTCGTGGATTAGCTCGGAATTTGGATATGCCTTACAGTACGGTATGGAAAATCTCACGAAAGATTATCAACTTCTATCCGTACAAGATCAGCCGTGTACAGGAGTTACTGTACCCCGACCATGATAAGCGATTGACTTTTGCTCTCACCTTTCTTGCCAGAATGGAGGTGGATGATGCTTGGCCGTGGAAAATCTTATGGGGAGACAAGGCCCACTTTTACCTTCATGGAACTGTGAATACCCAGAACTGCCGAATTTGGGATGACAAATCACCACATGCAGTCACAGACCACATGCAGTAACACATTGCCTTTTAAAACCCAAGCAGCTGGCAATGTGCCAATGGATGTAACGTGAAATTTGAATAAAGAACTTCTTCTTCTGCTCAGCGTACGTGATATTGCAGATCACGAGACTTTATCGGTGTTTATGTAGATTTTACGCTTTTTTAAAAGTGTTGCCATATTGCACTTGAACTAAATAAGAAAATGTGCATAATAAAAGGTAATTTTATTCCGTATTAATTTGCATTTGTTAACACTCTATTTTCTATTACACAGCGCCAAATACTCCCCTAGCGGTGACTTTTGGAACTAATTTTTTTTTTCGCTGAATCCTTCGTCCCCCCGTCTTGTTTAATCTTCCTACAAAATGTGGCATCATTCTCGCAAATAGATCGCGCTACAGAACACTGTGAGCACTGTCAGTTTAATTATGGCCACCCGGTATATATATATATACCGGGTTCGATTACGAGTTCAAGGTGATTTCATAATTGATACTTGAATTATATATATATATATATATATATATATATATATATATATATATTACTTGAATTATATATATATATATATATATATATATATATATATATATTACTTGAATTATATATATATATATATATATATATATATATATATATAAAATTCAAGTATCAAAAATGAAATCACCTTGAACTCGTAATCGAAGATACTACTGCAATAATACTGTTAACATATGACAGATGCAGTGTTATTAAATGCACAACTGTTTTGGTCTTTGATGGGATAGACATTGAAAAAGTTATCTTTCTTTTTCGATATCATATTTTCTCTGACACTTTTATGGTTTTTCTCCGATTTGTTTTCACTATCACATATTTTCTACTTTTTGCTGCATTCAGCTTATTTTTTCTCTGGCAAATTTAAGTTTAGACATTGCTAAACTTGATGTAGAGAACCTGTGAAACATTCAAACTAAACACTGGCATGATTTAAAATTCTGCATTTTAAATAATGCCAATGCATAAAGTGATTAACATATAATTAATAAATGATCAGATAATTAATTAACAAATGAATAAGATAATTAACAAATGAACTGAAGTTGTTTTAAGGAAGGTGCATCTCGTGAAATGGCAAGAATTCGTCCAGGACGTCACCTGGTGGAGGAAATTTCGTAAATCTCTCTATCTGTCGCTCCTGGGGGTGCTCGGTCAAAATTGTGATAGCATTAGAGTGTGGTGTTGGTTCATCTGTACGGTGTCCCCATTGAAAGATTATCTGTAAAAATAAGACAAACAATAAGAAGGTATATAGACCATATAGTGTATCTACAGGTTTCAAGGTCATTTGTGTGCAAAATTTGAAGGCTAAAATACCAGAAAAATTTAGGGCTTAAAATTGTGCAAAAAGCGTTGATCGTTATATAGTTTTTTCGATATGCTACATCTTGCAAATATATGAGCAGATAGTAATTGAATGAAATAATTTAGAGTTTGTGGTAAGCATAAAGCAACTAATCATATTTTATCTTACCATGCTTATTTAATAAGGAAATAAATTCGGCCAAATGATATATCATGTAAAGTAGATTCGATTTTTTTTATTGGTAATCTCTTATTAGTATCACTAATACAGGAGGCTTCTAAGGAATTCTCTGTCGTTTCAAATTGAGGTGATAAATATTTTCGCTTCAGTGTAAAATATAGAACTAACACATTGTGACTAATTAATCTTGTGGTTTCTGACGTATTGAATCAAAATTAACTCCCCTGGTTTAAATAAATCGCCGTTTTAAGAAGAAAAAGCACCTTATGCAAATTAGCGGCGTGTTTCTACTAGACAGGAATCCCCGTGGGTAGCGTACACGGTTGACAGTGAGAGGTATAAACGCGACGAGACGAGGTCGGATAGAGCCGAACGACCAACGAAAAACACTTGCAGTGAATATCGCTTTGCCGTAAAGTAGCCGGACATTATCAAGTTTACCGAAGGCGTTTTGAAGTTAGCTATCGTTCCAACGACCTGATGATAAAGTGAAGACAGAAAGGTTAGTGGGGCTTATGTACAAGCAGTGAAGTGGCTGAATTCTGGTAGGGTTTCTGTAATATAACTACCGGGATTAACACACGCGATAAATAATTCCCCGTTGCCTGCTAGACATTGAGTACGGTATTTATGTAGTCTAATTGTGTTGTAATACAAAGTTTAGTGTAGAAAACCTCGTCGTATCTAGTTAATGGTGAGTTCATTGTTTAGTATATACATTACCTTAATGATAAAGGAAACAGTGAACTGGTTTATATAATTTTTTTTGAGTTTAAGCCCTTAAAAGCATTTAATTCTATTTAGAATGACACTGTTAAATAACAAAATGTACAAATTAAAAAAATAATTAAAAAATTGTGAGTAAGGGAATTAATTATGCCTATTGGTAATTCAGTTATTCATACATTCATAACTGCATTGCCAAAGGCAAAGCTTGAAATCGAATTTCATACCATTATCCTTGATTAAGCTTTTATTTAAGTATAAACTCTTTATAAAACTATTTTTTTTGTATCTTTTAGTTACAATTATAGTTACACATAACATGAATGTATTTATTTAGGTTTCTTCCACATTAGTTCAAATAACTTTCCTATTATATTAGAAAATTATCAAAATATAAGAAGTTCAAAGTGGAAATTTTACGTTACTATGCATTTATTTTACAGTCAAAAAGAAAATGAAAAAAAAAGAAAAAAATCAAACCTAGAGTTCAATTTCTTTTAAGTTTTCCTTGCTCTTTATCCTGACAAATGATTTCAATATTTATCCTTGTCTATTTATTTGCACTTTTGCATGACTTCTTTCGCTACTTTTAAGCCGAAAAGCTTGCATATAAGTTTATAGGAACGTATTGATTCATTCTTTCTTACTCAGATTTTGCTAAAAGTCAATATAGTTGCCTCGAGTTTGCTTTACTTTGATATTTTTCAATCTAAAATATACTTTGCAGTAAAAATTACCTTTCGTATTTACATTAAAAAAATCCAATTCGCTTATAAAAAATGTATCTTATGTATTTCCCTTCCCTTTGTCGAAATCTTTCTTAAAGTTATATAAATATAGCTGAAGCAGTGTATTCGTGTCTTTAGATGAGAAAAAATACTTTTTGCCTATAGTGTGAGAGAATAATTCAATACAGATAAAGTCGTATTATCTAATTCAATACAGAATTGTTGTAGAGATGGGAAATCTTGAAGCATGTTACGATATCGTTCTGATCGGTCGTCTAATAAACAAACAAACAAACAAACGAAATATATTTCGAAATGGGTTTCAAATCCAAATTTTAATATAGTTCAACTTATATCTGATCACAAGCCATATCTAAAAAAGTATTAGTTTGGCCAATATAGGTGAATTCAAAGACTTTATATTTTCACATAAAAGGTTTTATTTTGGAATTACAACGAATTGAGTCAGAATAACTATTTGAACGTGAGTAACTTGTGACATTTGTCGAAAATAATTGAATTAAACGAAAAGATATGTGACACTTCTGAAAAAAATTAAATACTTCATAGCGAAGCGTAAGAAAGAAAATATCAGTTTAAAAATCAAAATATATCATAAAGTAAAATGATAAGAGCATCTGTTTAAGACGTCCACACCACAGTAAAACTTTAATGAGTATTCTCTTTAATATTCCTAAATCTTAGGGTTCTATCTTACTTTTTTCAAAATATTATATTTTACTATAAATGAATAGAAGGATACTAAAACAATGTAAAAATGTATCGTTGTCCTAATTGACGAATCACGTAATTTACATTTCCCATTTTTTACAGAATGAACAACAACAAAAAAAAATATTCGACAGTGAAAAGATAAATTATTGACATTTACAGAAGATCGTTCGCACTTTATTTAAACGATTTTGATGGTTACGTTTTAGGAATAAATGCTGTATCTTTTTGCGGCGATTTGCTTCTATCTGATAGCCATGGTTCTTGACAATAGCTCTAGCTCGAATTTTCCATGAAAGTAAACTTTTCTTAGTACTGTCATGTCAATTTTACCCCACTACTTTGATATAAGTAAATGATAAGAAAATCAAAGAAAAGGGATAATTTATTTCAGAGAAAAAGGCAAAAGAACGGAGGAGTTAATACTCCGTTGTCCCCCTCTAGCGCGAATGCACGATGCGATACGATCGGACATTGAGTCATACAAGTTCTGTATGATGTCTTGAGACATTTCGGTCCATATTTGCTGTAACCTTGCCTCTAGTTCGTTCAAACTCGTGGGATGCCGAGTGGGATGCCGTCCCAACGACGAACTCGTCGTTGGGACGACGAGTTCGTCGTCCCAAATGATCCCAGATATGCTCGGTTGGAGACAAATCTGGGGATCGGGCAGCCCAAGGAAGGGTAGTAATAGTGCGGAGACAGTCTTGTGACACTCTTGCCGTATGAGGCCGAGCATTGTCTTTTTGAAAAATGGCTCCTTTGAGCCGTTGCATGAGTGGCAACACATATGGTTGCAGGATTTCATGAACATACCGCTGGGCTGTCATGGTGCCACGGAACAATACTAGGGGTGATCGTGTATTGTAGGCAATGGCACCCCATACCATCACACCAGCTGTGGGAGCGATGTGTCGCTGTACAGCAAAGGCAGGATGAAGCGTTCACCACGGGCTCTCCACACACGAACACGATTGTCATCACTGCCGAGATTGAATCTGGATTCGTCGCTAAAGACGACCTGGTTCCATTCCGCTGCAGTCCAGTTTCCTCGTGCGCGGCAAAACTCCAAACGGAGGCGTCGATGGGTGGGCGTCAAGGGCAGCACACGTAATGGGCGCCGCGATACCAACTGCCCTTCCGCCATGCGCCTTCGTATGGTTCGAAAAGACACAGAGGCCCCTAGTGAAGGTGCTACCTGTGCCTAGATGGCGGCCGATGAAGCAGTTGGCTGTACGCGTGCATTTCTTACGATGTGGCGGTCTTCTCGACGACTGGTCTGTCGAGGGCGTCCTGAGCTTGGTCTTCGTGTACATGACATCTCTCGGGTCCACTGGTCCCAACACCTCCTCACAACACAATCAGAGCGGCCTAATTGACGAGCTACTCGCCTAGCTGACCACCCAGCTTCCATCATCCCGACGATTCTCCCCCTCTCAAACTGCGACAGCAGCTTATATTGTCTTCGAACACGGCGTAATGGCATGTCTATCTCAGCTCTTCCTTTGTAAATGATTCAGCACACTCAAACAAGCTTTGGTTGCATGTTTTATACTCCACAGAGTACGATGTTCAACGCCCTTTACCGGCTATACGTAATGCGCAATCACGCTGCATTTCTAATCATTTGCATATCTCCCCGACATGTACCTTCATTGCAAGTTTCGTTAAGATCCCGCAATTATTTCTTGGTGCGCTAATTTTTTTGTCCATGAGTGTATATAGGCCACATATTTATGTAACTAAACATCTTCATATTAAAACTGGAGTTACAAGATTAGTAGCAGTTAAGTTAAGGAGTTACGTAGTATGTGTTATTTTTCACTTTTTTTGAACGAATTACATTTTTTGGAGTTATGACGTTTGACAGAGTTGTACAGAGACAATAAACCAATGTAATAGCATGAAAATCCCAAAATCGTATTTTTTTTAGTTAAGTGGTTTGTTAATTAGAGCAACGGTATATTTACTGCAGATAACCTTCCATTTCATTAGTGTTCTAGAACAGAAGTGTTACGAAGAAACTTTGTACTGACAGATGCAAATATATAGCTGATGGCTGCTCAGTATTAGCTATATTACATTCGCTTGGTTCTATGTTAACCAAAGGATAAAATTCTTCCAATGAATCACGATTGGATTTAAAGTTAATAAAATCCAACTTCGTAATAGGGAAAAAATTTATTTGCTTTGTTAATTTATTCATTCTAGAAATTTCGTCCACCAAAGGTAATTATGTTCTTTTAAAACACAATATACTACATTTTTATAACAAATAATCCAAATTTTAAAATATTTTCTGCATTTTGATTTTAAAGAATGAAAAAAGATACCGATCTAATATTTTTTCTATAATTCGGAATAGAATTTTTTTTAAATCTTTAAATCCAAGTAAACAATCACTGGAAATTGTCTCCATAGGTTAACATTGAGATGACAGCGAATCCAGTATGACTGCTATTCAACAGCCTTAAGAAAAATAATACAAGTGGATTAATAACTCACTCGAATATAAAAAATAACTTTACATATTCAGTACTGGAACACCGTTAAAAATAAATACAGTCGAATCCAGTTATAACGAACTTAAAGGCACCAAAGGTTTTGTTCGTTATATCCCAATCATTAAGAAAAATATTAGAGTTCACAAAATGTATATCTCATTAGTTGCTATGTATCTATACTAATAAAGGGACAAGTGGAAGTCGAGAGATCACGTGACCGTAACTTATCCGGGCGGGCTACTCCTCGAAAAAAAATGGCCGTCAAATATACAGGAAAATCGGTGTATTTTTTTTCTCATGAAAGTACATAAATGTTACATATTTGGAAAGAGCTTCGAAAACTGATAATTTTTTCTGCGTACACTTATTCTGTTAATTCAATAATTTTAGAGATATTTTCATTCTAAAATCACTCACTGCTGAGAAACCAAATCATCTGGTGCAGTGGTGCTGCCATCTGTCGGCAGCGACGGTAATGAAAATTGAAAGGAATTTATTCACTTAAATTTAATACATTTGTAGGCTTTTTTTTCTTTTGTGGGGCCCGAAGTACATAAATATGTTACATGCATGGCTTGAGCGTAGCTAAGCGAAGCCCGGCTAGTATTCAATAATGATATATTGAAACAATGATAAAATCTATTAAAAATGATCATTAATGAATAAAATTGACTAAAATCGATTACATCAAACTGACACAATACTAATCAAATTGACTAAAAATGAAGATAAATGGAAATAAATTCATTTTATCTTTAATAGTTGCTAACTGTTTTGATACAGAAATAATCTGTAATCTTCTGCTGACGTGATGCCGATTTGAAAAACATTTTATGAATATCTTTGTCCAATGCATCAAAAGACTCCAACACTCTTTCTTCCACTGTTTGTGTTGACAAAAATTAATTACACTCATCGCTGCTGTAGCATCTGAGATGGTGGAGATTTCGTCATTTTTTTGCTCCTCTTCATCAGCATCAGAAGCAGAATCTTCGATTTCAGAATGATTCATTTTAGTCTTTTCCACAATATCTTAATCAGTCATATTTTTACATGTAATGACTTCATCATCACATGTTTCGAACAACTGCCCGCCAAAATCTGAGAATGATGAAATTTTGTGTTTTTCTACCCACACCAGATAGGAAAATCTTCATCATCTTCTTCTTCAACATTCTTTGCTTCTTCAACTTTCGTTGTATCTTCAGCATTCTTAAAAAGTTTAAAAATAAAAAAAATATTCAGTAGTCGACTGAAAGAAATGTTCGTTATAGCCGATTCTTAAGATTTTGGAGGTTCTCTTCTAAAGGATAAATTAGCTTTAAATGCAATAGGAAAACGGCGGGACCAAAATATTCGAACGTTATATCCGGGAGTGTGTTATATACCATGTTCGCTATATCGGGGTTCGACTGTAATCACATGAATAGAATTTTCTAGGTTCATAAAATCTTCTAATCATGACAGTGCAGCAATTGCGAATTTTGGCAGAGAAACAAATTTTATGGGTTTTTTTAATCTGTTTCATTAGTTTCGGTGATTTAATATCTGCAACTAAATAATATATCTATTTTTAATGTCAAAATTTTTATTTTTACACCATTCTTATAATGTTTATTGACAAGTGATTGACAAACTAGAAAAATATATTTAGATTATTTATGTCGGTGTGTTTGTGAATAATAGTGTTAATTTTGGTTTCTCTAGATACGAGTATTCATATTTCAAAGGTGCCATTTGCGAAACACATAGATAGTTTTTGAAGAGATTGAATTTAAAAAAAACATAATATTTTTCATTCTTGAAAGATATTTTTAGTTTGAAAGTGAATAGAAAAGTTTAAATTCTGAAAAAACCACAAACAAAACAATATTTAAAGAAACAACTATCTAAATATCCGATAAATTATTTCGAATAAAATCGTAAATTGTTTAAATCGCATATGATGTTTTATATGGATTCTAAAAAGATTCAATTTGCAATATTTAATAAATGTGTGGCTTGATTTTCAATTAAGACTATAAATTAGTCGGACAGTATATGAAATATCAGATAGAAATACACTCATGGACAAAAAAATTAGCGCACGAAGAAAGAGTCGTCAAAATGAAACGAAATTTTACATACGTAATGACTACTTTGATATAAGTAAATGATAAGAAAATCAAACAAAAAGATAATTTATTTCAGAGAAAAAGGCAAAAGAACGGAGGAGTTAATACTCCGTTGGACCCCTCTAGCGCGAATGCACGATGCGATACGATCAGGCATTGAGTCATACAAGTTCTGTATGATGTCTTGAGACATTTCGTTCCATATTTGCTGTAACCTTGCCTCTAGTTCGTTCAAACTCGTGGGATGCCCAAATCGTCGTCCCAAATGATCCCAGATATGCTCGATTTTAGACAAATCTGGGGATCGGGCAGGCCAAGGAAGGGTAGTAACAGTGCGGAGACAGTCTTGTGACACCCTTGCCGTATGAGGCCGAGAATTGTCTTGTTGAAAAATGGCTCCTGGGAGCCGTTGCATGAGTGGCAACACATGTGGTTGCAGGATTTCATGAACATACGGCTGGGCTGTCATGGTGCCACAGAAAAATACTAGGGGTGACCGTGTATTGTAGGCAATGGCACCCCATACCATCACACCAGCTGTGGGAGCGATGTGTCGCTATACAGCAAAGGCAGGATTGAAGCGTTCACCACGGGCTCTCCACACACGAACACGATTGTCATCACTGCCAAGATTGAATATGGATTCGTCACTAAAGACGACCTGGTTCCATTCCGCTGCAGTCCAGTTTCCTCGTGCGCGGCAAAACTGTGCCTTTCAGAATCGAACTTTTGAGTGAATGAATTAAAGAAGCTGCTTGAGATATGCTAATTTTGGTATACGCGCGTGGTATAAATACCCAGCAGCTTGATTAATACAGAAGTTGAAAGAAGGTTTTGTTAAGGTTGATAGATAAGCGAGAGGGAGCTACGAGGTAAACAGTTCTAGGTGCTATCCTGCGCTAGTGCTTAGGAGGCCCAAAGTTTACGTGGCAGTACTGCTGGTTTGACTCTCTGCTGGTTTGTGAGGATTTGCAAAGTGTATTTCTATTGAATGTTAATATATATTCTGTAGAAGTAGTACGTATGCTTATTGCTGCAAAAGCAATTTCTATATGTGCAACGAATTTAATAAACATTGTTTCATGTATAAACTGTGTTTGTATCAAATTCATTTAGAGTGCCACTTCAAATTATATACACCCAAGTCTGGGTAGAAGTGAGCTATTCTCTATAAAGTCATATCTAGTTATAAAATTTTAGACCGATTTAAAAAATTTATATTATTCGTGTAATTTTTTAATATAGTTTCTTCTCTTAAGAAATTATTCATCTTTACCGTCAAGTGATGAATCATAAATGGAATATCTAAGAAAGAAGAAATTTCACGAAACAATTGACCATTGTATGAAAGAATCAGTATTCAAAATAAACTATGGTTAAAAAGTCCATGTTAATTTGAAATTTTTAGCATAAAGCACTTTAATACCGGCTAGTTTTTTAAAAGAAATAATTTTCTCCCTGAAATTAACAGTATATCCTACAGCGCTGGTTCCAAGAACAAAATTCTTAACTCTTTTTTAATCTGTATTATATCGGTTGAAAAATATTCAAACACTTACATTAGAAAATATTCCTTTTCACAATTTTACCAACTCTAACAATGTTTTTCTGACAGGCTTTATAGTATTACATAAGATAAGAAAGTTATATAACCTGAGGTAAATAGAACTGCTTTTATCAAAAATTTCTCCTATGTAAAGGGGAAAATACCCAATAAATATGTAAAGTATAATAAAATATGTATAGCACGAAAGAGCCAGAACACGCTTTTCTTAAATGTGCAGAGAGTACGTCCCAAGCACGTTATTTAAAAAAAAAAAGCGTTTTATGTTAATCGCATCACTCACTTCCGGTAATAACGTAACTGAAAAAATCTTAAATTTTCGTACAAAATCATGAAAAAAAAACATTGTGATTTTAATAGTTTTAATGTCATGAAACTAAATGTTTTATGTTCAGTAGTCCGGAAAGTATTTTTTTTCTTCTGTTTTTAAATATCACATAATTTTAGCGATTACATAGTCATTTTTCAGTACATGGACATTGTTAACAGCTAGTTTAAAATTACACTAATGTAAAAAGGAATTAACAAGTGCCATGCATTTCGCTATATCACCTATGCTTTGAATATTGGTTTATTTAATGCACATATTATCTAATATCTAAATGATTGCAATTTTACTAGATAAAAATACGCATCTTTGCTTAGAATTTTTTAAATCTAGTAGAAAAAATTATCAATTTGTTATAAACTGCGATGAAGAGTTGTTCTCTAAAAGCATTTAGTGTTCTACATAAAGTTTTAAATTGCGGCCGGGACTTAGCCTATAAATACAGGGTTGACACCTATATCCATTAGACCCCTAAACGGTGACAGTTAACTTCTAAACGATGACAGCTTAGGCCATAAAGTTGGTGTCTAGGTATAGTAAAAATGCTATGCGCTACTCGATGAGACAACTTACAACGCCATCTATCGGTAAATTTTTAAATTAGCGTTTTTATCTCAAAAATGGTAGAAGATACGAGAAAACAGTCAATTACAAAGTTGTTCAGCTTCATCGATTTCGCAAGTAGAGACACCTTGTGCACATTAATAATTAAAACAGAATGTAGAAAACGAACATTCATTTGGTCACGATTTCGAAAATTGTCATGTCATAAAGCGTGGATGTTGCACAATGTGCAGCAGGAAATCCAGTCCAGAGTGCAAATGTGTATAGTGGATAATGAAGAGCATTTTCAGCAGCATAAATAAATGATCCTGCAGATAGGGAATTTTTTTCCAATGCGGAGGCACTTGTCGTGAGACATTCGCCTATACCACGCCGCAATTTTACTGCCCATTTTATAGTGGGGGCACCATATAGGCGGACAGCATTAGCCCCTATGAAAGGACGACACGAAAGGAGGCATTTTTCGTGGCGCGACGCCAGGATTCGATCTGAGCACCCTCAGCACCGAAAATCAGCGCGCTGTACCACTGGGCCGCCACAAGCCCAGATAGGGAAATATTTCAGTTTCTTTCCTCCACTCTTTATGACATGACAATTTTCGAAATCGTGACCAAACAAATGTTTATTTTCTACATTCTGTTTTAAGTATCAATGTGAGCAAGATGTCTTTACTTACGAAATCGATGATGCTGAACAACTTTGTAATTGACTTTTTTTTTCCGTACCTCGTACCGTTTTTGAGAAAAAAAAACGCTAATTCAAAAATTTGCCGATAGATGGCGTTGTAATTTGTGCCAACGGGTAGTGCATAGACTTTTTACTATACCTAGACACCAATTTTATGGCCTAAGTTGTCACCGCTTAGAAGTTAAAGGGGGTTAACGGATATAGGTGGTAACCCTGTATACATCTCAATGCATGTTTATAACGAATTATGGGCATCAAGTGGGTGAACCAAAGTTAATCTCTATGAAGGGACAGTATACAAATATTCACCTGAAGAGAAATATGTCAAGAGATGGCACTGCAAGCCCATCGTTTGATTTTATTCTCAAATGTTTGTAATTTTGAATTTCGTCTCTTTTCTTTCTTGTTGCTAGAGTGATGACTCAGTTTTAGAATGTAGTTTTCTCTTTGAAGGGGATTAAGATCCCATAATATGTCTATTCTGTTGAATTTAGTTAATTTTGAAGCTTTCCAGCCTATTATCATCTTCTTGTAAATATGTAAATATATTAAATTCATTAAAAACATGTAAAAATGATTTAAACTTTGCATCACTTTATCTTTGAAGTTTCTCACTCTTTAGTTTAGTTTCTAGTAGAACATAGCAGCCATATTTCTACACACCCTTGACCGGGATTCAAACTTTAGCGCATGTGATCGTACTTCTCACTATACATAGCGGGTGAGGGGGCGATTGCATATATGGTAGCTTATTTCAATTCAAAGCCGAAATCAATTTTAGTTTAATTTAAACTGCCAAAATGTAAAGAATAGATTTATGTGAAAAACAACGGCAAATGTTTAATCCTTATTTTGAAAAAACGTATAGTTTCGAATTTTTGGTTAGAAAAAGTCATTCATTTTAGACTTAAAATAAGAATTGTCAAAGAAATTCCTAATTCATACCTTATTTTAAAGTAAAATTTGTCTCGATGAAAAAATTGCGAGCTTTTATTTCTTTCACGATTCTTCGCTTTGTATACTAAATCAAACGTTTATATTTTCGTACCAAGAATTACCTATTTTACGGAAATCCACTTTAGTATGGAATTCTGCATTTTGAAATGTAGTTGGAATATGCATCAAAAATTATATAATCAATGTGCATAGTTATGAAGGACATTAATTCAGAACATGAGCAAAGTCAAATTAAATATGCAAATGTCTACGGTTAATGCCATATTAAAGCAATTTAATCGTTTATAAGTTGATAGCAAGTCATTTTTTGCTCTGTAAAGTAGATTATAGTATTAAAAAAAAATAAGCAAATAAGGACGGTATTAAAATAATTTATGGCAATGTAAGGGTTTCAAATGGCGACTGCAAAATGTTCAATAATAAGAAAAATAGAAATGAGGGATTATTTAATTAATATATATATATATATATATATATATATATATATATATATATATATATATATATATATATATATATATATATATATATATATATATATATATATATATATATATATTTATATAGGCATATGTAGATAAATATGTATATGTATATGTATATGGATATTTAGATAGATATGTAGATAGATAGTGGCGGCCTTGTGGTATAGCGCACTGGTTTTCGGTGCTGAGGGTGCTCGGATCGAATCCTGGCGAAGCGCCACTAAAATGCCTCCGTTTGTGTCGTCCCTTCATAGGGGGCAATGCTGATCTCCCTATATGGCGCCCTGATAATAAAATGGCCAGCAAAACTGCGGTGAATTATAGTCGAATGTGTTCGCGACAAGTGCCTCCGCATTAAAAAAAAAAAAAAAAAATATATATATATATATATATATATATATATATATATATATATATATATATATATGAAATGACCCGAATTGGGTCATCTCTTGAAGAAACACTATCGAGGCCGAAAATAAATGCGATTCCAATTCACAAAGAACAGCTGAAGTTTATACCATAAACAACAAAATGTTACTCGCATCCAAGCCAACCCACGTCACTCGTTGCGGGCGAATATAGAATTAGGTTAAAGAGGGGTTGCCAGGAAATGACGGAGAGATTTAGCATATGGAACGGTGGAGTCAAGGTGTCAGAAGGTTGCCCCATTTAGAAAGTTCAGAAAAGGGCGATTAAAGATTATTAATAATATTATCACACACACACACACTCTCAGTAACATATATATATATATATATATTATACGTCATTAGTTCGGACGTATCATCGTTCAAATTTTGACCCACAACAAAACTTCCGTGTCTCCGAAGAAGAGCCAATTGTTTTTTTACATTGATTTTTTTTGCTTTTACACAGTTCAAAAGTCTTTGTGTCATTTTTATCAATTTGATATAATAAATTGTGTTTGTTCCAGTCTGATTATCTCCGAACTTTTCCTTCTTCGATTATATTAACTCTTTTTTTATTTTTAATCATAAACTGTTCCCAATGTAATTCTACTAACAGCTGCTGTAGTGAATTGTAGCGCAAGATTTCTATAAATAGATCACTTCCTGTATAGCGCGCATGCGCATTGATTTTCAACATTTCGATTCCCGCGTTAAGTAAATTTTTGTCACTTCGAAAGGGTACTTCTTACTGAGAGCACATTCTATTTTCATTAAATGTTATTCTTAATATGATTAATATGTTAATAATATGATTAATATGATATTCTTAATATGTCATTCTTACTATTCTTCTGTTGACTTTCGTTTCTTTTCGTTTCTTTTCGTTTCGTTTGATTTAGAAACTTTTAACCACTGAACCTCATGTTGACTACTTCCAGTGTTAAATATGCTGCCCTGTCTTTATCCAAATTAAACCCATCCACCCTAAATGCATTCTGGAGACACTTTGGCCAGAATGTGTGATGCCTAAAAATCTTGTATGGAATATAAATAAGAAAGAATTACATTCTGCTATCCTCGCTTTATCACATACTATTGGCAGAGAGGGCTTTGAAGACTTAACAATTGAATATATTGCAGAATTAACAATTGATGAAACACATTATGAAGAAAACATTCTGGAGAGTTTTGCGGAGAATGTAGATGATTCCACGTTAGTCTATACTAGTGATAATAAAGATATGGTTCCACTAGTAGCAAGTACAATTCTAGAAGGCCTCCAATTAGGCAACAAGCTAGGAAATACTTTTCATGCAAATGCCGACAATTCCGAAGGAGCTGTGCAATTCTAACGTGATTTAAAAATGATTATGGAACGTTATGGAGAATCATATAAATAACAAACAAAAACAAAATCACAACATCTGATTACCAAATAGGTATTCAAAACCGGTGAAACAAAAGAAACACAGGATGTTAATTTTTATTCAAGATAAACTTCTAGATATATCACCATTAAATATTTCCAGTGACGAGATCGATTTTTCTCCACCTAAAAACAACGGTAAACGGGCACTTTATTGTCTAATACTTACGCTGAATGGCTGAATGCCATACGTAGGTATGTATAAATAAACATTTAATTCAATTTACTTTTAACCACTCCCAACTGCCGAACTTTTTTAATTTAAAAAAATAACCCGTATAAACTTTATTAAATTAAGATTTGTGGGGTTTCTGTTACTTATTTATTCAAATTCAGTCGATCAAATCCAAATATTATATGAAAATTAACATTTTTTTTTTATTAAGTGTACTTGGATGGAACATATCACCAATTTTTATATGATCACTGGATCTTTTTTTACAAGGTAGTCTCTGTAACGTATCCCCGATGCAAAATGAGAAGCGGATATATATATATATATATATATATATATATATATATATATATATATGTATATATATATATATATATATATATATATATATATATATATATATATATATATATATATATATATATATGAATGAGGCGGTTAATAGCAAAGTAGTGTAAGTCACATTTTCAATTTTTCTTTTTAATTGAGGGCGATAGTGTAATCTCCATGTTCAATTTAGAGTGGAACTGCAAATAATTATTATTTACAATATTATATTAACTAATATGAACTACAATGTTTTCAGTTTATATTGGAAGTTTTTCTAGTTTTTGCAGTAAAACTCTTTGGACTTACACCACTTGAATTATAAATTTACACCCCTTTGTTTTTCACCACACACACACACACACACACATATATATATATATATATATATATATAGATATATATATATATATATATACTTCCATAAATAAAACTGTTATCTACAGAAACCGTTATTTTCACCTATATTTAAAAGAAAATCAGAGATTCCAACACAAAGACAAGAATTTTTATGGGTATACTGCTTTTATTCTAATGTAAACTATATAAAGATTTATTGAAAAAGACTAAATGGATATGCGAAAACAAATTCTCCACTTTCCGGTACGTACGATTATCCACATTTATGCGCATTCAACGATGTAGGAATATAATAAAAGTATTCTTTATATGTTTTAATATAATATATTTCTCTCTTATGATTCCAATTTTATTGCATCTTCCCTGTTTTCTCTTGATTAGCCATACTTCTATTTTATTTCCTCTTTGTTCAGAATAATAAACAGATATTGAGTGTGCTTGAGATATTACGAGTAAAGGCTATTTTCACACACACACACACATATTTTTGGAGGTTTACAGAATTGAAAATTTTAGCGAAATGTTATTCCTATAATTCAAAAGATATATATAACTAGCCACATGTTAGATTGAAATTTCATACTACAGCAAATAAAAGCTATGTTAATTATATATATTTTGGAAATAAAATTTTATGGAAAGATTTTTAAGACATATTATGTGTGTAAAATGGATGAATATTCGCAAATAGTGTATAAATGACTGATATAAATGCAGGAAAGGTGCATATCAACACAATACGAGTTTGTGTCCCCAGCCTACAAATTATACAAAGATTTACGTAAAATGAAAGGAAAAGAAAGATAAAACGTAATATTTGTATAACTGATTTAATGGCAGCTTTTGATAATCAGCCAAAATATTCATTTGCTGATTTTGTATATATTTCAATGTGTGGGTGTAATTAAGATTACATAATTGTGATTGCGATTTACTTTTTTTCCTTGAATTTCACCTGCAAATATTACATACCACAGACAAAATGCAGACAACCTGTCGTAGCCTAGTGGTAGCGCATCGACTTTCGCTGCTGAGGGTGATCGGATCGGATCCCGACAAGTGTCATTGAGGTCGCGTCTGGCTAAATCAGACTCCGAATCTTCTGGTGTCATTATAAACCGGAACCGCATATCTTAACCCGCTAGCCTATATGGACATGGTCTGGAATATTCCGCCCACTTGATATGGGAAACAAAATCAACAATAGAATACACAGGACAAACGTTTATATATATACATATATATATATATATATATATATATATATGTGTGTGTGTGTGTGTGTGTGGTGTGTGTGTACGTACACAAACTCATACACACTAGTCATAAAATTTATTGAAAAAAAACTAATATGCATAAAGCCCAGGAAATTTCTTTTCATCTCAAAAAATGTGGAAAATGAAACGGCGAGCAAAACAAATTAATTTTATTTTAATTTTTTGTCCAGATTTGTTACTGTTAAGAAGATTAACAAAATATTCTTTGAGAAAAAGATAATATTATTTCTTAATCTTCAATTTTAAATATTTTAAAGGTCGTATCCATCTATGTCAATGTTTCCCAAACTCTTTCAAGTTGGAACCCCTTTCAATGTTTTTCAGGCATCTCACGACCAACCCCCCCCCCCCTTTAACACTCTGAATATATTTATAAATTAGGTCTTTTAAGATATCACGGGAAAACACCAAACCGAATATTCAATAATTTAATTGGAACCGAATGTTTAATTAAACGAAAATTAATTAAATAAAATCATTTTTATGTGATGGCTGTGCTTGCAACTGTATACTAAGTTTCTAAATTCGTGATTGGATGTTTGACAAAGCTACCGTCATATCATCTTCGACACTTAGTCGATTTCGAAACTTAGTTTTCATCAGGACAAGGCAGAAAAACCACTCTCACATAGATACGTTGTGGCAAGTGGCCCCAAAAATATGAAAGGCAAGTTTTGATAATTTTCGGTAAGAATGATACATAGAACACCAGAACTGAATGAGTGATATTTCTCTAAACAAATCACGTGCCGACGAATCATTCCGAAGATAAAAAAACTCATCTTGTATTTCATCGGGGATACTAATCACGTCTAGAAAAGTAGAGAACGGGTGACGTGCAAGTGGGGCTTCTTCTTTTTTCAGCTCGCGGAAATACCGTTGAAACCTTTCTCCCAGAGATTGAAGGTATCCTGTAATATGCAACTTTAGATGTTCATAGATTTCTCCAAATTACTCAACATCACTCGACAATTTTTCAAACATGGCAGTGTTTCATTGGTTTACTTTTCAGCGTTACCTCTGCAGTTTCGAGTCTAAAGTCCTCAGACTGTCGTGGAATTGGATAATGTGTGCGTCATTTCCTTGAAGCTTCGGGTTAAAATTATTCAACTGTTCAAAAATATCTGCTGGATAAAAAAGTCTTTTCTTCCACAGTTTATCACTGAAGGGAGAGAAAATCTCGTATCTGTTCTTGAGCTTCCAGTAACAACTTTTTTCTCATAAACACGGTTCAGAACGTTTCCCTTTGATAGTCATCGTATAGATGTGCAAAATAGATGAATTTCAGGATCTGCATTCATGTCTTTGCAAAATTATTTAAAAGATGGCTGTTAAGGGCTCCGGATTTGACATAATTAAACAACTTTCGCTACTGAATAAAGTACAATTTTTACCGGAGTTGGTGAAGATTTGCTGACAAGCGCATATCTTTGAACGATACGGTGACCCTTTGCTTCAGGAGCAAGTTCTTTTACTTTTTTTTCTGAAAGCCTGACTTTGACACCAACATAGCAAGAGCTCCATCAGTACAAACGGCACAGACATTAGTCCTCCAGATTTTTATCTCCGCCATAACTTCTTCATTTGTTGTTGTAGTTCGAGTGCGCTACAAAACTGTATATTTTCTTTGATGTCCTTTTGAAGGAATATATCTCACCAAAACAAGCAACCAAGTAATAGGAACTTTTGTCTGTTGATTCATCAACTTGGAAAGAAAACAAGGGAAAGACTTTCATTTCAAACCACACTTGTTCTTTCACATCTTCGGACAAATCGGGAATGCGTCTCTGAATGGTGTTGCTGGAAAAAAGATATTTCTCTTATCTTTGTCTCACGAGATTCCCCAAGAACCCTTACAGTCTTCAGCAAATAGGTGTTTCTCCAATCGTGTGGGGCTTTTTTGTTCCAGTGACACTTCATATGATGCTTCTATTACGGATGCACTTTGTTGAGGAAAGCTTCCTGTAGGATCAAATCTCTGATGTTTGATACCGGCTTCATGAGTCCAAAGACTGCCAAATCCTTTTTGATATGTTCATAATTATCTTCATTAAGTAATGTTTTAATTTGGAAGGTTTCATCGATTCTGACCTGAGGACAACGTTGCACAAAACACAATGTGACTTCTCAATGTCATTGCTGACTACGGTTGCAAACCCAAATTTCAAATACACATAAATCATATGAATACGTTTTTTTTCTCCAAATGGAAAGCAGAAATACAATAACACTTGTACTTCATAAATAAATTTAGAATTCCAATTAATAGTAAATTTGTCCCAGTATATATTATTCGACAATATATGTGATGCAATATATATCAGTTGCAGCAATTGTCGTGCAGGTATAAACTGGATTAGTAATTTTCTTTTAGTAAATTTAGTACAATAAGAAACCTTCCTAAGTCAAAGGTGTGTAAAATCAACAACAGAATATAATCTCAAGAAAAAAATCACCTTCCGTGTTCATTCCGAATTATAAAACAGTTAAAATAGAAAATCTCTTACCTAAATAAATTTGTTTTATTTTATTGGGGAAACTTTAATAATAATGACAAAAGGCATAGAACAGATTAATGAAAAAGAATCTGGCGTTAAGAATTTATTTACTATGCGCAGGAGTTAACCGCGATTTTCATTTATCGCTAAATGAAGGCAGTAGATCTATAACTGAGTTTGCACTTTTCACAAACGACACGACCCCAGAATTCGATGGTTATTGGATGATCGCAGCCTCCAAGACTGAAATACGTATGTGCAATCCAGTCACACATTCAACCGCCAATCAAAATTAGTTTGTGTTCTATTTTTATCGTTCTACTGATATTGGATTCTGTTACTCTGTTCAGTTAGAGACAGTGTATAAGCGGTATGTCCTTGTGCTGTTAATAAACAGTGTGTTTTCTCTTCACTACTTATTTTCCAGATTACAATTTGTGCACAACAAATAATTTATAAATGTTAGGTATTCTTCATTATCTCAACCAAATTCGGTTCTGCGCATTCTGTGTATGAAACAAAATACCTCCTTAAGAATATGTTTATATATATATATATATATAGGAAAGGAACTATACCTTTCACGAGTTAAGGACAGCATAAAATTCGTCTGGTGCATTTCGCATATTTTACTATATAATGATAATCAACGAAATTTAATATACCTTTCAATGTTAAGAGCATTTAATCCTGTACAGATAATGATAATAACACATACGTAACTGCCAATGTAAGCTATTAACATTAAGATAACTCTATAAAAATTGACGTAATTTTGTAATGTTTATATAGTTTATTATGAATTTAAGTTCATTTTCCAGTCATAAACGGAGTTATCCATATAAACATAAAAATATCGACGTTTTTTCAATATAGAACTAGGAAAATAATAAGAATTATTAGAAAGAAAATTTTTTTAAACAACGTATATCGCTAAAATATGAAATTTTAGATATTGCAAGAAGCAAAATGTTGGATTTTAGAATTGTGCGCTAATAGGGTAAAAAAAAGGGAAGGACTGGTACCAGTGTCTATATGTTCAAGTCCTTTGTCGGTATAAATATTTATAGTTGTTGAAGTTGGGTTTTAAACTGTCGGTTCCTGTTTAATCACATTCCGTGCAGCAAAAACTTACCGTAATACTACCAATGAACCAACTAATAGCAATAATATTACCAATGGGCCAATTTGGAGTAAATGTACTATAAACTGGGCTTTGAAAGATAACGTCCATATAGGGACATACACACATACACACAGTATATATATATATATATATATATATATATATAATAAAGTTGAAAGAGAAAAACCAGTATGAGCACTAAAGCTACTACAGCCAGGAACCAAAAACATGAAAAGATAAGATTGAAAGAGATTTTAGACAATATTTCATCTTCCTCGGTGTCAATACTGTCTAAAAACCAATGGATTCTTTCAGATAAGTATGATCTATACAATAAACATACTCAGACACCGTGTAATCCATGAAAAACTGTAGAATTGATTAAAGAGTTACTTAACCATAGAACACCAAGCCCGGCTCTAGACAGAGTGGAAGTTAAGAATAAGTTACCGCAAGATGACTGACGTCACAAAACTTGCAACCATGGAGATTATGGAAACACAGAAACTGACCTACTATGGATACTTTGTTTTGGATCTATTAAACCTTTATTAATTTAGTTTTTTATTATTATTACTAAGAGTAATTTTTTATCTTATTTTTATTTTTACTTAAGATTTTAATTTTATTTTTTATTTTTTATTTTTAGTAGTTATTTTTTCTAATTTTTCTTATTATTATGATTTACTTTTTAATTGCAACAGAACTAACTATTCATTAAAACTAAAACAACCAATTATGTGTTTGGATAGACTTTCGGGGTAATAATTACGTGTTAGCACAGCTATCAAGTCTAAAATATGTTTATTCCTATTGTCTTCAGAACATAGTCTATTTATACGAACTAACTGATTTACAATAATGTTATTAAAAACCGATTTATGTAAACAGGTTAGGTAATTTTGAAATTTAACAATATTAAAATCATAATCAGATGTTTTGTCGTATTAGTCAAAAGAAAATTTGCTATGAGAATTTAATTTAATGTTAATATCTAAAAAGTTTACATTAATATTATCTTGGCAACTTTTAATTAGTTCCAAATTAGGAGGGTAAAAATTTAAGTCTATATGGTTATTACTTTTATTAATTACAGTTATATCATCTATATACCTAAATATATTGTAATTGCAATTTTCTATATTTTAAATTTCAAAATAATGTAAGTATTAATTAGCTAGCATACTTGAAGCATTTCCACTTTGTGGTACACCTTTGGTCTGTAAGTATATACTATTATTATGAACTATGTAATTATGTTTAGTTACAAAATCTAGGAGCCTATTGAAACGTGTTAGTTGAATTTCGTTGCCTAAGTATTGAATATTATTGTGTACTAACTGTATGATTATTCTATTTAAAACAATTATATTGATATTATTAAATATATCTTTAAAATCATAAATTACTACTGTTTTACATTTATCTAATGTTTGTAGTTTTCTAATTAGACTAAAGCTATTATCAATTATACCACAGACACCAGATGTCATATTTTTATAGATTAATTTAAGGTAATTTAATAATATTACATTTGCTTTGGTAGCATAAGTGTTGGGACCACAGGTTACTGCTCTAAAAGCAATAGGTGTTTTATGAAATTTAGGAACTAAAATAATATATGGGAAGAGATAGTTGTTTGATGATATACCTAGTAGTTTTTATTTTACTATAATTTTCTTAATAATAATACTAGTAGTTTCTTTTAAAGGCTGAAACAGATCACTATTTTCTAGCTGTTTTTTTTAAACTTATGGCAAAATATTTTTTACAAATATATATATATATATATATATATATATATATATATATATATATCTATATATATATATGTAGGACGGTGTCTAGGGGTAAGTAACTTTACGAAAAGAATTATACGTAAGAAATAAAAAGATTAATATCTAAACTAACATTTTATTTACTTTTTAAACACATAAACAAAAGACATCACGCTATTTACAATTTACAAAATTACGAGGAAGGTAAATTAAGGTTTTACTACAGAGCATGGTTCACCTGTGAGATGGGGACTCCGAAATATCCCAATTCGTTTAGCGAATTCGATAAAAACACGACGCGAGGAAGAAGGCACGACATTACTCGTTCATGTCCGCGGGGGGTCTGCGAGTGAGCTCCTAATGCTCTCCGAAAAGGTGACGTCACGCGCGCGCAAAGCTTTCCTATTGGTCGCTCAAGCCCAACGGAATAAAATTCGTTCAGGTCGGAGTCTCCATCTCTCACAAATCAATTTTCTACAAGTTCGGCCAGCCTGGAATCACTGACCTCAGTGATCTGACTTTACATAAAACGATTGGCCTAAAACATCACTAAATAAATGTACATCAAAATCTCCGAAATGATTTAGATATGAGAAATAACCATACAATTCGCGCAAATGAATTACAATGAGGAAATACAATAAACAAAAATAAAATAAAAACACAGTAAACAATTATGAATAAAAAGAAAAAACATTAAATCCCTCATCCTGGTGAGTAGGATTTCATTAGATCGGCAGACGAGGAGGTCAATCTAGGACCCTCGTGGTTACCTACTTTCTCTAACTCGTATCTATCTCTAGGCTTTTCTCGATAACTCTATATGGTCCTAAAAATTTAGGCCTTAGTTTCAACCCTGTTCCAAATTGTGTTCTTCGGATGACTACTAGATCTCCCTGCTGATACTCAGGGGCCTTCTTGCATTTCTTATCGTAAGTTCTTTTTATTTTCAGCCTGGATCTTCTGAATGTTTCTTTTAGCATCTTGTCGTAATTGGTTTCTTTGCTCTGGAAATTCTTCCACCATCTCTTCCATTAGCAGATTTTTTAGGTGAAGGTCCTCCTTATTTCTTATGATGACGCAGTTAATAGTTCAAATGGAGACCATTTAGTACTTCGGTTGGAGGTGCTGTTTAGAATTCTTTGCAATGGGTCTACGAATGTGTACCACTTGGTAGGATCGGCGATGGACATCTTGGTCAAAACAGGGATAAGAGTTCGGTGGATTCTCTCCACTTGACAGTTTCCTCGCGGTACGCCAGTGGTGATCTGAAGATGTTGGATGTTCTCTTCGGTACAATAGTCACTAAACACTTTGGAGATGAAAGCAGAACCGCGATCTGTTATTATTCTTTGGGGATTGCCGAAAGTCTTTTGTTGCAATTTCAATTTATCGAGGGCATCTTCTGCGGTGGTAGATCTTACGGGATACAGCCAGGTGAACTTCGTGAAGGCGTCGACTATTGTGAGGATATGTTGGTACCTTTTGTTGGTAGAGGGCATAGGACCAATGAAATCTACGTGATAGGTGCTTAACGGTACATCTTCTTTCGGAATAGGGTTTAGGAAACCTTTTTTACCGCTCTTTCTGTTGGTTAAAATACACGGTACACAGTTAACGATCACGTTTTGCACTTGTCTGCTTAAATTAAGTATGAAAAATTCTCGTTTAACTATTTCTTCTGTTTTTGCAGCTGCGAAGTGTCCTTTCTCATGAGCTAGCTTGATTAGCTCAGTTTGCATATCTCTTGGTACTACTATTAATTCACGGCCATCTACGTATTTGTATAATATTTCGTTTTTAATGAAGAAGTCTGAAGTAGGGTTTGTTTCAATCAGTGATTTAAAATTTTGAGTGTTTTCGTCTCCTTGTTGAGCTCTTTTCAATCTGGCGGTGAGAGTATCGCTTGTAATTATGGCGACGGGGTATCGGCTTAAAGCGTCTACATGTTGCATTCTCTGGCCGGGTCGATGCACAATTTCGTAATCATAATTTTCAAACAGTAGTGCCCATCTCGCTATACGAGTAACTAAATCTTTTTTGTCCATAGTCTTTTGAAAGCTGAACAGTCCGTTATGATTTTGAAATGTTGCCCTAGAAGGTAGATTCGAAATTTCTTTAAAGCGGTGACAACAGCAAGAACTTCCAGTTCATAGCTACTGTATTTCTCCTCGGCTGGAGTAGTTTCTGCGACATGTATTGAACAGGGTGTAATTTTCCGTCATCCGCTTCCTGGAGCAAAACAGCGCCATATCCTTGTTGGCTTGCATCGGTGTGTAGTCGGTCCTTTTCCCTTGCTGAAAAATGCTTAAAACGGGACTTTCAGTTAATAGTTTCTTGAGCTTTTCGAATGCTTCAATTTGGGCTTGTTCGAATACAAATGGATTGTCTTTTCTTGTTAGATCCCTCAGAGGTTTCGCTATTTTAGAGTACGCGGGAATAAATTTTCGAAAGTAGCCGGTAAGTCCTAAAAAACTCTGTATCTGCTTGACCGTTGTTGGCACTGGGAACTTCTTGACGGCTATCGTCTTAGCAATTGATGGGCGTATTGTTCCGTTTTCGACGACGTGACCCAAAAATTCGACTTTTCTACTTAGGAATCGACATTTCTCAAATTTAATTTCTAAGCCATACTTCGAAGCAACTTCAAACACTTTCTTTAGTTTTTCTAAACCTTCTTCTTCATCTTTTGCCGGAATTATCAAATCGTCCATGTAAATTACTACAATACCTTTTCGCATTAGTTCTCGAAAAAATACTGTACACATATCTTTGGAATACGCTGGGACTAGTGCTTAGGCCGAAAGGTACTTTATTGAACTCGAATTGTCCGTCCGGAACACGAAGGAGGTGAGATGTTTGAAGTCTTCATTTACATCGACATGGAAAAATCCATTTCTCAAATCTAACGTAGTGTACACCTTGGCTTCTTGGAGTTTATCTAATACGTCTTCTATCAACGGCAATGGAAACGATCCTTGACTAATTTCCGATTCAACTTTCTGTAGTCCACACACAATCTAGTGGTGCCATCTTTTTTCTTGACTAGCACAATTGGACTCGCATATTCGGATGAGCTTGGTCTTATAATTCCTTGTTCAAGCCATTCGTCGACTTGCTTGTTGACTGCTTGGTTCTCGGTAAAGGATAAGCGACGTGCAGGCTGGTAAACCGGTATATCATCTTTCAAAATAATCCTCATGGACACGTTTGTCGTTTCGGTCTTATTTGGCTCATAGTTGGAGATCAATTCAAACAGTTCTTTTCTTATACGTGGATTGCTAACATGTTTGACTTCAATTTCGTCTTCAGTTTTCGCTTCGTATACTTGCGTATGCATGAACCAAGTTTTATCTTCATGTTTACGGAACTGAATACTTTCTTTGTCGAAGAAGACGGAGGCTTGTTCCAAAATATCTGATCCGATTACTGCCTGAATTCTAAACACGGCGTAGGTACGATGTGCCACGTGAGGGAATATTCTTTTCGATCCAATTAAATTTTCCGTTGGAACGACCCTTTTGTTTTGACTTCGTACTTCCCTAATCCAGATAACACTACTATGTCTTTCGAGAGTTCTGAGGGTTCGATTATTCCTTCGCACATATCTTCACGAATGAGTGTCGCTGAACTGCCGGTATCTATGAGAGCTTCAAAAGTCTTATTACCCATGGTTATTTTCTTTGTTTTAACTCTTCCTTGAGAGATTCGTGAGCAGACTTGAACCGGAGAGCTTACAGATTTATTAATGTTTGGGTTTTTGGGTCGCTTTGTACAATCTACGGCATAATGACCTGGTCCTTTGCAATAGCTACAGATTAGTTGCTTATTTCTTCCGGCGTAAGGAGTTCCGTTCGATTGAAAGTATTTTTTTCATGCCTATTGTTCCCAATTTGGAAAGTTCAGGTCTTCGAGAATAAGTATCGTTAGATCCTCTGGCTTCATATTTTCCTTTAGCGAATGAGTTGGATGACTTCGGTTTTAATGTTCTTCGGACATCTTCATATTCTTCAATTTTTTAGCTAGTTCGGAAGGTGAGTTAATAGTAGACCATTCGTCTAGAAATGTTGCTGAAACTCGTAAGGTGCTTTCTTCTTAATTTGATCGGCTATAATTAACTCTCGTAGTTGATCGAAGGTTTCTATTTTCAACCTGGAAGTCCATCCGTCGAAATACGTCTGCAGTTCGTAGTGGAAATCTTGCCATGTTCGCTCATCAGATTTTTGGGTGAGATACAAATAGTTGACGAAGTTTTTCCGGAGACAAACTTAAATCTTTTCAATAGTAAATTCTTGACGTGGTCGTAATCATTACATTTGTCCGCTGGTTCTCTTGCGATCAGATGAGCAACGTCAATGGGTATCAATCCTATCAGTCTCTGTACCCAATCTTTCTTCGGCAAAAATATCAATTCTGCGTGCCGTTCAAATAAGGTGAGGTTCAAGCTGATGTCATCCTTCATATTAAACTTATGGAAAGTTTCGTGAATCAATTTATTCGGCGCTTGGACGTTTCGGCGTTGTTCGTCGTATTGACACCTCTGTTGAGCCTGTATTCGTAATTTCTCGAGTTCATGTCCTCGCTGTTCTCGCTTCTGTTCAATTTCCTCTATCTTCTGCTTCTCGGCGTAATTTTTCTTCTTTTTCTTCTGCTTTTCGGCGTAATTTCTCTTCTTTTTCTTCTGCTTCTCGGCGTACGCGTTCCTCAACTATGCTATCGATCAGTATTTGACATCTTCCTCTACGTAATTTGGACTTTTCACGATCAGTTCTTTTATTCGAAGTTTAGTTGAACCCTCTTGGATACTTAACGACAATTCTGAGGAAAGTTCTATCAGGTCTTCCCTTTTCTTAGAGAGAAGAAATGCCATTTCGTATAAAATAAATCGGTAGTGGTAACACAGAGAACAAATTTAATTTAAAACTTAGTTCAATATTTCTTCAAAACCTTATTCTCAACGTGAGAAATTTATTTAGTCGCACTTAAAAAAAAACTCTTGCTTCAACCAGGAAGAAAGATAAAACCGTGAACAACAAAATGCAATCTCTTACGATATTCGAATAAAAACAAACAAACTATTAGAAAACTTCTGAAATCCGAAAATGGCACTAAAACATATGCATAACAACTTTTCAATTATTCACAATAACCAATTATTCATAACAACTTTTAAAAAATATATCCCGTTCTGGTTTCAAAAGATCAATAAAAGAACATTATTTGAACTCATGGTTTCACACAAAATGCAAAACATCCTTTCTCAGCATTAGACTAAACAGAAGGAGAAATATAACACCTGCGCGACAGTTCGCCTAATGTCTGCGAACGAGCGGACATGATTTTTCCATTTCATTACTCAACCTGTTACATCTGACAGCAAACAAACACTCTGAGGAAAAACTTTAGCTTTTCAATGTTCTATATCGAACAAGGCTGTATACCATAAAATGGGTTAATTGATATCAGAAAAAGGTTTAAATATTTAATATAGACTATTCTTAATTTATAACATGGAAGATAACATATTCAAATGAAATTTTCGACCACTTATATATTTCATACAACGTAATTGTAATATCTCTCCAAATAATATGACTATGTTAATACAATCAATGTATTGGCGATTGTTCTTTGGGCGTTGTTTCCTTGGCTTAATAATAAACATCACTGACCTGGCGATGGCGATTTCTCGGCGATTGTTGTGCTGTCCCTCTTTCGCTGGCGGGCTGATTTCTTTGGCGAATCTGTTAGCTGCTTACTTAAAAAAATACATTAGCATAGGACGTTGGTCTGTGAGCGAAAACCGAAAAAAGGTGAACCCGAAAGGAAAATGCTCTTAGTTAAAAATAAAATTATTTCATACCGAAAACGAAGTAAAAGTATAAATTATTTAAACCGACACGAAAGTAAAAGTAAGGATGTTCCTAGGCAAATGCCTAATGTAAGGAAGCAGGTTTTAATCCGGGCCGGGGCCCCATTTGTAGGACGGTGTCTAGGGTAAGTAACTTTACGAAAAGAATTATACAAAGAAATAAAAAGATTATATCTAAACTAACATTTTATTTACTTTTTAAACACATAAACAAAAGACATCACGCTATTTACATTTCCAAAATACGAGGAAGGTAAATTAAGGTTTTACTACAGAGCATGGTTCACCTGTGCGATGGGGACTCCGAAATATCCCAATTCGTTTAGCGAATTCGATAAAACACGACGCGAGGAAGAAGCACGACATTACTCGTTCATGTCCGCGGGGGGTCTGCGAGTGCGCTCCTAATGCTCTCCGAAAAGGTGACCGTCACCGCGCGCGCAAAGCTTTCCTATGGACGCTCAAGCCCAACCGGATAAATTCGTTCAGGTCGAAGTCTCCATCTCTCACAAATCAGTTTCTACATATATATTAATATTATATATATATATATATATATATACTATATATATATATATATATATATATATATATATATATATATATGCGCAAATATATATATATATATATATCATATATAATGACTGGTCATATTTAATGACTGTCCCTAATCAAATATGAACTCAACATTTTTGTGTAGAATTAAGAAAACAAAAATATTGAATATCACCATCAATTTCTGCTAATGGATACATTAAAACTCTTATTATAATACTAACGTTTTTAAAATGATATAGTTTAAAAAATAAAAAGAAAATGAAAAGCCTTATTTCAGATATCGCAAAATATTATCATAAGGATATTTTAAAATGTGCCGAAAATTAGCATTTCTTCCTTTAGAATTTTACGTTAACAGCAAGTTCAATAAGCTAAAACAACAAGTTCAATAAATAAAAATTATACTTTCGCATACTAAATTGCTTTTCCGTAACATGATATTAAATATCACGTTTCTTAGCCTTCGCTTAAATATCAGAAGAATAAGTGTATTTTTCATTCAAGTGTATATTAGAATAGGTGTATATTAGATAATTACAATGAAAATAGGAGAATTCAGCGATACTTCACACGTTCTTTTCATATTCCGTTAATATGTCTTTACATTGATAGTAGGTTTCACGAACAAAGAAATCCAAGATATACTAAAATCTTTCCCAATTCTTAAAATGAAATCTACTCATACGTTTTCAGATTGGACAGGCCTTTTTATACTCTGCCTTTACAAACCGCATTCAATATGTTACCAACTTTTTCGTGTTTTGAAGCATTCTTCGTAGTACTTTTCATCATGTTCTCTATAGCGAAAAATATTCTGCGAAGTTCGAAAAAATATTTTTTTTCTCCTTTTAGCTGTTGGCTTTTTTTTTCAGAAATGCTTAAATTTATTCTGTTTAACATTATTCCATATTTTATATTATAGTTCTTTTAAAATCCATTTGCTTTGAAATGGAGGTTTTTTTTTCATGATACTCATTCAGGAGGGCAAAAAAATATCTATGACACTTGAGTTTATGAAATTGAGAAAATTCGTCCATTCATCATTGATAAAATGGTAAATATTGGACTTGAGATGAATGACGTAAATTTTTTTATCATATCTCGAGTGAATATTCGGCGTCCGAGAACATTCGGGATTTTATACTAAATAGTTTCATAGACGGCTAGTTTCTACATTTTTTGGAGGTAAACTGTTTAAAGAAAAATAGATTCTATGGGCCTACAAATAGACAACTCGTTAAAGCAATTCAGAAACAAGGTTTATATTTAAGTAGAACTGGAAGGTGCACCCATAAAGTAACCGGACAAATTAAAAGATCAAACGATAAAACAAAAAAGTGAAAGAATATTCTCCTGGCTAGAAAGAGTTACAACTCAACTCTTGTTAAAGAAAGTTTAAACTGGTTATTTAGCCGTTTGCATATCAAAACGCCGTAGTAATTTTCATTTACTGAGAAGGCATTGTACAAAAATTTTGCTTCGGAATAGAAGAACGTTGTAACATTAAATTTTGTTACAAATTAGGTAAATCTGCTACCGAAACTTTAGAGATGATTCGAACAGTGTATAGTGATGCATAGTTATCAAGAACACAAGCGTATGAGGGTACAACCGCTTTATATGTGTGCGAGAAAGCATCGAAGATAAACCAAAGACAGGGTGCACTTCAACTTCAAAGAATGAGGAAAATGTAGAGAAAATTCATTCTTTGGTAAAAGCTGACAGACGTGCAACAACTCAGCAACTTTCAGACATGCTTGGTATTAGAAAAGAAAGCGGTAGATTAATTTTAATTGAAAATCTGAAAAAGGAAAAAAAGTTTGTGCTCTATTTTGACAGAACAGCAAAAAGAAAATAGAAAAGCTTTGCTGTGAAGATTTACGGACTAAATTCGCAACAGTACAACAATTTCTTAAAGTGTATTATAGCAGGAGATGAGACCTGGTGTCATAGTTTTACATGCACGCTCAACATAACTATAACTATACCAACCATATAGCTACCACCAGTAGCTCACATGACAAGAAAGTCAACTCAAAATCTACCAAGCCTATCCTAGTGTCTTTGGGACTTGAAAAGTAAGATCTTCTGGAGCGACCGTTGCTGGTCATTGACTTCTTGAGAGTGTGCAGTATCATGGACCTAATCTAGCTCTGCTAGGTGACAGGGATCAGCAACCACAACAACAACAACACTTCCAAGCCGGCGACCTAACTCGTACCCTATGCACAATATGGAGCAATTGTGGATTATAGACAACAATAGAGATTAATAAAGCTAGAAATTATTAGTAATTCTAAATTATCATTTTGCCTAATTAATATCAAGCATTTTTTTTACACAAATGGAAAGTTTATCCTTTTGATTTTTTCTTCAATACTTTTACAAATAAAACTGGCAATGCACTATATATATTGGGAAATCAGCTGTTTAGAATATAATTCACGATAGCTGATTTATTGATCATTTAATAACTGTTTGTCTACTGGTAAGCTTTATTTTTTCGTTTATTTATTTAAAAATATATAAATAACAAATTTATTTTTTATTCTAAAATTTTTATTTAATTTAAGAGAAGATGCAGTTTGTTTCGATAGCTAATTTACTGATGATTATATAACAGTTTATCTACTAGCAAACTTTGTATACAATTATACTGAAAAAAAATTCTCATTTTTAAAAGAAAATGAATTTGATTTTTAAAATGTAGGAGTGTGTTTCTATCGTTAATTTGCTGATTATTAAATAACAGTTTACACACTAGCAAGATTTATATACAAATATATATAAAAAAACTCATTTAAAAAATTGATTTGAATTTAGAAAAAACGATGAGTTATTTCTATAGCTAATTTATTCATCATTAAATAAAAGTTTATAGACTAACAAGACTAATATATAAATTTACGAGCACCAAAAAAATGTCTTTAAAAAACGGATTTGTCTCTAGAAACGCTGGTGTTTGTTTCTTTTTTCGTTGTTACGTCTTTATCCTTGTTGCTTTAAGCTATTTTTCCTACCTATTTTTTTCATTGTCAACGTAATCGGTTCTAACAACCGCTATTTATAGCTACGTTCTCCCGTTTCTCCTGTTATGTGATTCCAATCAAAGCAATACGGGTTTCACTACTTGTAGTGGACATTGAAGTAAACACTTTTTTTTCATTCTCATAGAAAATAAAACTTTCGTAGTGCGCTAAGGATACAGTATTTTTTAGAATTAATTTTTTAATTTGCTAAAGAAGCTTTAAATTTAGGATTCAGTGTTGTGGAAGAACACTATTTCGTAAGAATTCTGTTTGTTTATTGAATTATGATCGGCCGTATACCTAATCTCCTTTTACAACGTTTAGACTTGTCGTAATTAGGACATGGTTCCGATTCACTTATGTTTATTGTACCCGAAACTGTGAAACACGCAGTCTAAAGTTGTCGTGGTGACATTAAGGATTTTAAACTCTTTCCAAAGCTTTTCATGAAAGTAGGAGGTTCTTTAGTGTCCAATTGTGAGATACTTATTGTCATAGGGACATGACAGTAGTGTTACGGTCAGGGACAGGAGCATTGAAAAGTACAAAATAAAATAAAATAATTGTTAAATGAAAGAAAGAAACAGGACAATAAAAGAGAAGGGAAGAAAGCCATAGACCGGAACAAAATTTAGAGATAGTGTGTGTAGCAATAAATAGAAGATAAAAGTTGAAGAGAGTGAGTTGCAAGAAGAGGAGAAAAGAAACTTTATGATGGCTATAAAATAGCCCACCCTGCTTGAATCCAAAGCATGGGAAAAAGTTAAAATTGAGGGATAATTTATAAATCCTGCCCTCGATGCGCATTGGTAAAAGGGGATTGAGGAGAGGCAGCACGGACGAATGGCGATGGCATGGTAATTTCCAGATAACCAATGGAAATTATAAGAGGCGGAGACATTAGTAAGAAAATATATGAAATAAAAATAGTGTCAAGGCATATAGACGTATGAGGAGAGAGCAGTAAAAGTTCGTGAACCGATGCTGACAGTGCCCAAGTGTCCCGTGCCGAGTGTCTGCAATAAGCGACGGAGCCGTATTCGAGTGCAGTAAAAGTTTGGAGATAGAAGTTGTCGAGCGCCCAGTGTCCCATGCCGAGTGTCTGCAATGAACGACGGAGCCGTATTCTAGACAAGAAGATGCCCGAATTCCGTGTGAAGATAAAGACGACGAATTCATCATTACGAGTGCCAGCTGTCCAGAGGGATTCCACCGTCATTTGCTGAGGTACCGACTTTGCGTTTCCCTTTTATATTGTTATCATTGCTTCTCAGTGTGTAGCCATAATAATTAAGATAAGAGCGCGATGAGTATAGTTTTGAATATAATATGTTGAGTAATTGACCGATAATTCGTACCAACAATTTAATATAATGTTTTTCATATATATATGAATTAATTTAGTAGGAGTAAAGTTGAAAATAATATGTATAGAGGCAGTATGAAATATTGTTATAATAAGTGAATGAATCAAACATAGGTGTCGTAAAGAATTAATTTAGTAGGAATGACGTTATGAATAACGTGTAAATGCCGGAGGAAATATTGAGTAATTTTGGAGTGTATTATTTATGTGTGTTAATATTCAATAAATTGATTTGTCAATATAACCAGAGTGATTTTCATTATTTGGGAAGCACATCAATGTACTAGCCACAATCATGAACCAATAAGTTACTAAATCAAAATCATAATTAATATAATTAATTAATATAAGAATAATAAAAATAAACTCTCCTTCCCAATCATTTAAAAGAATTTAAACAATCACGGTTACACTTATCAACTGATACTGGCTGTTATGAATTATAATACAGCAGTGGTCAAATTGACTTGAAAAATCAAAGTTGTTAAGACTTCACACTCGACATGTCTCCGGATCGTCATGGATTTGTAACATCGATCACTGTTAATAAAATTATATATAAACCTGCATTCAAGGGTCCATACAATTGTCGAACTTTAAACTAAGCATACTAACTCCATACAAAGGGGGGAGGGAATCCGAACATACCATCGAACATTTTCAAAAACAAATGCTTTAATTTAATTTAACTTTTGATTTAATTGTACTAAGAGACAAACACTCTTATTGTAAAAAGTCTTCTGAAAACTGCAGAAATAAAAATGTTTTTTATAAAAACCCGTTCAGGTTTTTGTTAGTGTGTTGAAAATGTATATCCTCCTATGTAGTTTTTCTCCGTCTTTGTAGTATAACATTGGAAAGACACCTTCGGTAGATGAAGCGCGAACCAAACTTTATTTTTCTGTCACTGTTTATGGTTACAAATGTATGGTTACAGTTTCCTCGTGGTACCTTTCGGCACCTTACGGAGTTAAGACTTATGAGTTTAGTCACTTTTAAGAACAAAAACTTAAAGTACCAGTTAAATCTTCTTTTTTTGAGGCACTACAGCCTGTTGCAAGACAAGGCCGCCCCAATCACTTCCTGACATCTGGTTCGCCATTTTTTATGTCACTCTCAACACAATCGATCCACCTAATTGGTGGTCTTCCTCCCTTTCTAGCTTCCTTAGGTTTAGTAAATGTGAGTTTTTTTATTGAATTTATGTTCTATGTTTTATATAAATGACCTAGCCATCAGATCCTGTGGTTTTTATGACCCTCACGATGTCAGGTTGCCTGCATTTTCCGTAGATTTCATAAAAAAACATTGATTTCCATACACCCTTTTCACAAACTGCGTCAAATATTTTTCTTAGTATTTTGCGCTCGAACATCAATAGTTTATTTTCAATAGATTTAGTCACTGCCCAGCATACACAGACGTATAGTATAATCGGTCGTAATAGGGTTTTATATATATATATATGAATTTTGGTATCAAGGCAAAAGTTTTGAGATTTAAACTGACTTTTAAGGCCATGGTATCCTATATTTGCCCTAGAGAGTCTCTTGTTTATTTCAACAGTAAAAACATTTCAACAGTCAAACCAAGTAAATAGAGATTTTAAAATCCACTAAAAAAAAGGAGTGGCTAATAATTTCAATCACAATTTAATGAGCAAACGGAATTCTTAAAAATTATGAATAATATGTGTGTAGCACGAGACTGATTCTAAAATGTAAAGCTTCTTTTACCCATTATAAAATTTAGAAAAAAAATTACAATTTTATCCTTTGAGAACTACGAAAGTTTTATTGTCAAAGAGAATAAAAAAATATGATGCTTACTTCAAGATCCTTACTTTTGTGTTAGGCTTTGCAATCAGGATAAAACAGCCACCGCATCTGGTCTGTAAAACTTGTACAGAACATTTACGAAACTGGACTACCGGGAAAAGGAAAAGTCTGAAATTCTGCTTAACGATGGTTTGGAGAGAACCCAAAAACAACTTCGATGACTTTTATTTCTGCCTAATAAATATTAATGGAATCAAACGAAACAATCCTAGCAAGTGGACTTATCCTGAGTCCCTCACTCAGAGGAAGTGCCGATCCCAGTGATTTACTATTGAACAGAGCTCTATGAGGACGAGTATTGTCCCTCTGATCACTCTTCTGAAGGTGACAGTGATTATAAGGGGATGTCATCAATTCCCCAACGTTTCAACCAAGATGATTTCAATGACCTCACCAGAGATATCAACATGTCAAAAGAAGCTTCTGAATTACTGGCTTCCAGGCTGAACAACAAAAGTTTACTTGAACAAGGAACCAGCATTACATGTTATCGTACAAGAGGAAATGATCTGCTATCCTTCTTCTCTCAAGAAGGCAATCTTATACTTTGTCAAAATATTAGAGGACTCCAAAAAAATGGGTCTTCTTGAATGTTTTCCAGATGATTAACTCCTATTTATTGCAGCTAAAAGCGAAGTTTGAAATGTCTCCTTCTATACAATGGGAACAAATATGGTTCTCTACCAATTGCTCACTCAACGAAAATGAAACAAAAATATGACACCATAATTTGGTCTCGGAGAAGATAAAGAATAAACATCATTCGGGGATTTGTGTGGACTTAAAAATGGTAAACTTTCTCCTTGGACAGCTAAGTGGCTACACCAAATATCCTTGCTACGTGTGCCTCTGGGATAGCAGAGACAAAGCACACCAATGAGTTAAAAAAGTGGCCAAAGAGTGAAAACACGGACGTTGGGGAAAAGAATGTCATTAACTACCCCTTAGTTGAACAAGATAAAATTATCTTTCCACCACTGATTATCAAGCTGGGTATAATGAAGAAGTTTGTAAAGGCTTTTGATAAGAACGAATCATGCTTTGAATATACACTGGAATCTCGATCGATAGTTCCCCGAATCTTTGTTTTCCCGTAAGTGTCGTTTATTTCACCCAGTCCCGACCATCATATTGCTTTGGTATGTTCACTCCCCCATCGTTTTCCCACATTTATAATCCAGTTATGCCGGTCCCTTGAAAAACGATTGATCGAGATTAGATTCTATAGGGAAAATGCTTAAGTTGAGTACGGAAAAAATTAAAGCAGGAATATTTGACGGCCCACAAATTAGACAACCCATTAAAGATCCTGCCTTCATAAATTCCATGAATAAGGCTGAGCGAAAAGCCTGGACATCATTTGTTGCAGTAGTTAGAAATTTTCAGGGCAAATGGAAAGCTGAAAACTATGTTGAACTGGTAAACGAGATGCTAAATAGTTTCAGATTCATTCGGTGTAACATGAGCATTAAGGCTATCTATTTCCACAGTCACTTAGACTGTTTTCATGAAATTTTTGGAGACTCCAGTGAGAAACAGGGTAAAAGATTTAACCTGGATATTAAAAATATGGATGACCACTACCAAGAACATGGGATACGCCCATGATGGCATATTACTGCTGGGGTTTAAAAAGGGATTGTTCCAAAATACATTCAAGAATTTCACGGAAAAGAAGTTAAAGAGGTGTTCAGTGACTTCTTGGTTTCATCGATGACTTTTCTCTCTTTCTTCCTGTTGTAATCAGATAAGTACTACTGCTTTATTAGCTATGATTTTTATGTTGACTACAGTAAAGTCCCAATTATCCGCGAGTGTCGCGAAAAAAATGTTTAATTACGAACCCCGAAGAAACTAATTTTAATTTTTAATACATGAAAACAACAAGTGAAATACACTGCTGGCCACCCAAATTGCAACACCAAGAAAGACAAGAGATATCACAACAAAATTAATTTTGTAGATAACATGTTGACCAAGTATCAAATGATTAAATTTATAGACTTATGTGAAGTGTGGTTCCTGCCAAAATCAGTAACCAGAGTAGCCGCCATTGTTGGAGATCACCGCTGCCACACGCCTCGGCATTGATTCAAAAAGACTCTGGATGAGTTATTGAGGTACAGCAGACCAAGCAACTTCCACACTTTGCCAAAGTTGATCTGCTGTGGCAGCTGGGGATGGAATCTGGGTCAATCGTAGAGCAACCATGGACCACATGTTTCCTATCGGCGAAAGATCCGGAGAGCGAGGCGGCCAGGGAAGCAATTCAATCTGGCGATTGACGAAGAACCGTTGGACAATGCGTGCCACATGTGGTCGCGCATTATCCTGTTGAAATATGTCTGTGGGCAAGCCCTGAATTTAAGGAAGGACAACTGGCTCCAACACCTCGGAGATGTAGCGCTGGTTGTTTAAAGTACCCGCAATGCGTACAAAAGGTGTGCGAGAGTAATATCCAATACCGCCCCATACCATAATAACCGTTGCAGGACCAGTGTGGCGGTGCATAACGCAGCTGTTCAGCATCCTTTCTTCACGGTGTCTCCAGACTCGAATGCGACCATCGTGGTGTTGCAGACAGAAGCGCGACTCGTCAGTAAAGACAATTTCATTCCATTCTGCCGTCCACATCCTTCTGTCATCGCAACCTTGGCGGCGGAGTCGTCTGGGTTCTGCGTCAAGGATAGACAAAGCAATGGACGTCTTGCAGACAGACCACTCTGCTGTAAACGGCGTCGAATGGTACGCGCAGACACTGGATGATGCGTTATAGACTACATGTGCTGTGCTATGGTTCGTGATGTGACTGAGCGATCCGTCACTGCCATGCGCATAATTTGTCTGTCATCACGTGAAGTGGTGCGCTGAGGTGGATGCGATCGAACACGCCGGTCCGTCGTACCCTCCTGCATCCAACGATCACATATCCGCATTACAGTTGTTTGGTTTCGTCCAACACGACTACCGATTTCCTTGAAAGATAATCCACAATCTTGGTAGGCCACTATCCTTCCTCTGTCGAACTCGGATACTTGATCAAAAGATGATCGCTGTTTTCGACGAGGCATAATTGATCATTTTTTTTGAAAAAACCACAAGAAAAACACAATTGCCGAACTTGAAATCGTCGAAATCTCCAAGCCTTAAATAGCGCTTTGAAGTGGCACCACAGGCGCGCGTGATGTGCGTCTGCGCTGAAATTCTAATCATTTGCATATCTCAACTCCGCTAATGTATGTTGTGAATTTCATGTTATTTGCATGTTTCCTTCAAGGTGTTGCATTTACAGTGGCCAGCAGTATACAATAGACCCTACAGTGCGGTCGTCGAAAATTATGTTGTACATTCTGTGATCACCGACCTTGACGACCCGAGCGGGCGAACCTACTCTGTGAAGTTCAACAACCATTCCCCTCTACGTATTCTTTCGGACTGCCTCTGGTCTCAGTTGTCAGTAAGCGCGCTTAGTGATCAGTCGTGTTTATTGTTTCTTTGACAGTGCTCAATGTTAGTGTTTCGTTAGTTCCCGAAATTATGCAATACATAATGGCTGAAAAACGAAAGAAGGTTGTGTTAACTATAGCACAAAAACTTGAAATGATTTCTAAAATAGAAAATGGCGCTTCAAGGAACTAGATGTGTTTGGATTACGGGATTGGGAAAACATCCGTGCTAGACGTTTTAAAGAAAAAAAAGACAAACTGATGGTCTTTGCATCAGCGTCGGAGAGTGCTTCTGGGACGAAAAAACGAAAAACAATCCGACGAAATCAAACGAAAAAAAAACGAAAAAGAAATCCACCCATACTGAACTTGACTCGGCATTAGCGGAGTGGTTAGCTCAGGTGCGAAGTGCACCGCCGACGAAGGGCACCCCCGTGTCTGGTACAACCATTGCAGCTAAATGAAGAAAAATCTTTTCTTGATTTCTTATGCCTAGAAGGAAATTTTGATGCGTCGTCCGGTTGGTTACATCGTTTCAAAAAACGTCATGGAATTAGAGAGATTGGTCTACACGGAAAGGAGCTGAGTGGTGATCAACAAGCAGCTGAGGATTTTCAACGTGATTTTTAAGTGTTTGTGTTGCCTGAGGACCTGTGAATGAACAAATTTATAACGCTGATGAATCGGGGCTTTTTTGGAAGTGTCTTCCCACTTGTACTTTAGCGTTTGAAAGTGAAAATCAATCGGCAGGTCCCAAAAGTTGCAAGGAAATAATTACGATCTTGCCATGCAGCAACTCTGCGGGCAGTCACAAACTTAGGCTTCTTGTAACCGGTAAATCTAAGAAACCGAGGTCTTTTAAGGGAACTAGAGAAGAAAATTTACCAGTCGATTATTTCAACCAAAAAAAAAAAAAGGTTGGATGAACCAGCAGATTTTTCAAGAATGGTTTGAAAAGGCTTTTATGCCTCAAGTACGTAAACATCTTGACTCAAAAAATTTGCCAAAGACGGCTGTTTTGTTAATTGACAACGCGCCTTCATACCCAGCTGCAAGGGTGCTTAAATTTTCTGACGGGCAAATCTTCGCAAAGATTTTGCCCCCAAATGTTACTGAGCTGATACAACCTATGTACCAGGGAGTCATTGCAACCATGAAGAGAACATATAGGACAAATTTGTTACTGTCAAAAATCGAGGAAGGCTGCGATCTCAAAGAATTTTGACGGAATTATACAATTTTGTGTAGCATTTACGATCATGCGTGTGCATGGGATTAGATCAAACCCTCGACCCTTGTTAGATCACTGAGAAAACATATTCCGAGTATCGAAACAAATGTCAACCAAAACATTTTTGAAGAAGAAAAGGAAATCATGCTGACCGCTACACTTGTTGACGTAGTGACATTCGTTCCGGGAGGTGAGAATGTCGGAGAATAGAACATAGAAGAGTGGCTGGAATGCGACGCAAGTGAGTCCGGATTTGAACGACTGACTGATATAGTTGTAACGAACAAAGCAATGGGAGTGAACGAGAACGAGGAAGAACAAAATGAAAGTGAAGAAGACGAGGCGCCTGCGCGGGTGACATACGAAACTGCCTTGGAGCACGTAGACGGATTGCTTCAATATTTAGAGGAACAAGACGACGATGCACATCTGGCAGAAAAACTCATGTTAAGGAAAGTACAGTTTAGAATAATGAAAAGATGTTTCCAAAGCAAGAAACAAAAACGAGTGACTGATTTTTTTTAAAAAAAGGTGTAACAAATTGTATTATTTTTTTTGTACAATGACACATAGTTTTTATGTTGAAATATTTTTTTTTCGTGTTTACACCTCATTTTTAGTCTTTTTTCAAGCTAACCACGATTTCTGCTGTCCGCGGTGCCCTTGCCACTCAATTTCGCGGAAAATTGGAGCTTTACTGTACTTGGTTTCATCGATGACTTATTCCTCTTTCTTGTCTTTCTTGCTTTTGTAATTAGATAAGTCCTACTGCAATATTAGCTATTTTTTGTGTGCGTTTTTGATATTTAAAAAACATAAAAATGATAAAAAATCCATGTTTATTTCTTTATTTTATCCGTGGATTTCATTTAAAATAGTGTAACGTATATTTTATTAAGATGTTACATCTGAGAAATTTGAACTCCCGGGCAAAAATACTGTCATATTTAATTCAGGGCATAAAATTCATATGAAATTAGCTCCAATTACCTCTGTACCAAAACCCCTGTTGACCTGTTAAATCAATAAAATAAAGTGATGCTATTTCCAATCACTTACATAAAGATAACATAAAATATAACGTATGTTTTAGGTCGTAGTAAATATTTTACCCTCATTTATAATAAGTTGATGAAGGTGTTGCCCTTGAATGTTAAGATCTTGTAGTAATAACGTAATATAAAAAGTATACGCTGCTTTACCTTAATTCAGACCTGCCCTATCCCAAAACCTCCCATTTTCTTAATGTAAAATGATCACTAAAATGTAAAAATGAATGCTTTTTGAAGCCCGCATCTATTATTGTCAACTTAACTCAAAACTCATGGCACAACAGTTCGATGTGGACCAAGACCGGTGGTGCCCACTCCGCTTTCTTGACCGTGGGCTTGGGGTGCCATACAGCATATGTCTCGGTCAGGTGGTCAACCTGACGCGGGACTCCCAGAGTTAGTTCCCAAACAGGCTTGGTCCTCATTTTATCGACCCACTCAAGGGATGAAAGGCATGAGTCGACCTTGCCCAGTCGCGGGATCTTCCTCTGGACATGTGGTGTGGCACCTTGAAGCTTTTAACCACTACGTCACCGGGCGTCCTATTTACCTATAGTATTTATGGAAGCTTAACCCCTTCGGCCCTGAATTTTTAATTGGACAGATAAAAATCCAATGAGTGGTTAGATATGCTACACTATATGTAAGTATCTTAAATATAAAATATTATAACATTCTGCCAATTACCAAACTAATTGAAAAAATTCTAATAGTAGGACACCAGGCTATAACTAAGCAAAAAGTGAAAATTTATTTTAAGTACAGTTTACAATTAATTTGTGTGAAACATTTTGAAACAATTTCTTTGTGCATGAAAACATAAAAATACGTCACATTTCTCACAAAATGAAGTAGTTTTGTATGAACAACCTTCCAATTTGCATCTCTGTTGCTTTGGACTTCTTTCAATCATATGATTTAGCCCATCATATCTTGCATCTTTGCAAGGCCTAACAGCTGGATTTAATTTTTTACTTTGAGGGTGGCAGCGTTCTTGAAATTTTCTAATTAATGGTCGGATTTTCCATATTTTGTCATTTGCATCATGTACAACATTTACATCAACGATATGAAGACAATTTCTTAATTTTTCAAAATGGTTTTTCGTTATACCTATTTTTTCAACTAATTCGATAGTTGTTGAGGGAATTATATTCAATATTACTTTGTCAACTACTAACAAAAAAAATATTCCCTGATAATTTTAAGTTAATATGTTGAACACAAATCACATGCATTTTTTGTAGTATAATGCATTTAACAAAAATGGTTTAGTATTTTAATAGTGAAACTGATAGCTTAAGTAGACATTTTCCCCTCTAGAGGTAATTTAATTCACCTGGTATCTGCAAACCTGACATCTTTAATTTTCTATAATGGTACGAAATCTAGTTGTTTATTTCTCATTCTTCTAACTTTTAAGTATAATTTAAAAAATTGTACAATATTGTGCAAATGTGGTAATTATATCGATAAAATCCGTTTTAACCATTTGCATTGCATGTAACATGTAAAAAACGCAGTATCTAAAAAAGAATACTACATATGACTTTATAATGCGATCGATGTATTTTTCCAAGTTGAATGATTATAAATGGATTTCAGGAAAATCCCTTGAGATGTTAAAATGGAAATTGCATTTTTTTTTGCACGATTAGATGTTTGGAAAATGTTTTGCTTTCTGTATCACTCTATTTTCGATAATTAGATGAATAGATAAGGGATTACAGTAATAATCCCTAAACCCGAAAAAATGTTTTTTCTATGATAAATATACATGATTTGATTCCGTATTTAACTGTTTGTTAATTATTTTAATGATAAAGAAGTATAATGATCATTTTCATTGTTTACCAGAAAAAAATTAACAAATGCAAAATCTTTTTTAAATATTTTAAAACTAGTGACTGCTTCAGACATTCCTCAACTGAATTATAGTATTTTAATAAATCTTAATATTATATTCAATATTATTTTATTAACTACATATTTTGCTCCAGATTTGAACTGTTTATTAATGCAATAACTATATACCATTTCAGTTTTACCTTTCAAGGGCTTACGCTCTACGTGTTTAAGAACTTGAATCTCTAAATTTTCTGCAAATAATTTGAATTTGAAAAAAAAAATGATCTGTCACATTTTCAGAACAATTTGTGGCAATTCAAATTAGATAGATAAATTGGCATTTGCTGTTTTACAAGACTAGTAAAATGTGCTACAGTAAGAGATAATTGAAATATATTTTTAGAAGTCGCAACAATTTTGTAATTATCACATATATGATAGTTTACTTACATTAATAAACCATGTTTTCCTATTTCATTTGTTATTTATATTACAAACTATTTGTATCCGATGCAGTAATTTAACTAAATTTACTTTTTAACATTGATTTCTGTCTCTTTGACCGGTAATATTTATGACCTAATGACCACCTCTGGAATGACCAGTTTACCTCTCCGAACGGCAATTTTCAACCTGTGTGCCAATGCGTACTGATGTGGCACTAGAATATCTACGTTTCTAATGATATCTGACATTAAAAAAAAGAAGTTTGCTTTTCATCCAAGATGTATCAAACGATGTCACTGGCAAAGCTCAAACTTCTATCATTTGTCAGATTTATTTACGAAGCAAAGATTACAGAACAGCTTTTATTTTGTTTTGTTTTGGGAAGTTATTTTCGTCACTGTTTATAATTACTTTAATTGTTATATTGTTCTTTTGTATTCCTCCATCAGTATTTGTACTGAGGTACCTTGTCTATAAGAAGAAGTGTAAAAGGATTTCTTACACTGGTTCAAAAAGAGAATCCTAGAAATATTTTCAGTTAATTTTCTCGTCGTACAAGTACTGGTGCCAAAATTGTAGGTACCTGAGATGTAAAAAGTGACAGACGAGAATGTCAGAACTGTCAATTATAAAAATGTCTGTTTTCAGTTTTATGGCCTGCTCAGGGTTTGCCAATCGAGATTGTTTGCAGCACTACGTCATTCTTCAATGGATGTTTCTAAGTCGCAGATTAGGGTGGTTCGAAAAAAACTTTTTTTTAAATTTCACATCGCTAGAGTGCAAAAAAGTTGCAATTGGTATAGACTTTAAAAAAGCACTAATTATTATTTTTTTATTAATTTGTCTTCCGGTCGCGCAATGCCATCGAAGTTAGCAAAAAATTGTGAAAAACCTTAATTTTTCATATTTTTTTTAAGCACGCCAGATGGTTTTAATTGCGTTCCTATACCATGAATTAACTACTAAAAGTATGTAAAATCAATATATTTGCACTTATTATACATTTGTTTCATATCTTCCAGTCGCGCAACATAGTACAAAATGTGTAAATTTAGTAGTTTTTGCAAAATTTCAAAGTTTGACTGTTTAGTACATTTTAATCATACGACTTTTGGAGATGCTATGGTTTAATTCTATTAGAATATTATATTAAAAATCCAAGCATATAAGATAAACTTTGATATTTAAGTGGAATTCGGTCGCGCAGCTTCGTCAAAAACAGCAGAGTAGCCTACCTGGACAGAGAGGCGAGGCGTACGTGACGAATGCCAGCGATGCGCTCGCAGCCGGTAGCAGCCATTATCGTTGTCTGACAATTTTGTTGTTTGACAATGTTTCCTTTCAGATAATTTAGAAATTTTCTAATAGTAAATATTTGGTAATTTTTTTGTTTCAATATTCAATTGTTGGTGCAGCTCTTCGCTCATTTTGTTTACAAAACGACCCAGAACTCACCACGGGGAGGTGGCTGCACTTCGAGTTCCACCCACATCCTACCCAACTAACCATCCAATGGTGTGTTATTTACAATAATGGGTGTGTTATTTACAATATGTACAAATTTATTTCACTTTCTCTCTCTTTATGTTTCCTTTCTAGTCTTTATCTATCGATAAACATCGAAATTCGGATTTGTGTGAAAAAGTTGGCATCGCTGAGTGTGACAGTAATGTGGTTCTAATATAGCCGTCTCAGGAACTGTGTCCACACACTTTACTTGAAGTTTCGGTCACTAGCTTAACGCATCTTTCAACTGCCTGTATATGGCATGGGAAAGCATCTATAATTATAAAAGGCTTGAAGTCATTGCTCACATACTGTTTTATCTCTTCATTAGTCAATGTTCTTAACAGTGGACGAAGAGTCAGTGTACTGGTGTTCCATTTGATAATTTCGGTATAGTCTTTAGCTTCAAAGTTTAGGTTTGGTGGTTTAAAGATTCTGATAAAGTTACTTTCAGATATTGCTTGCTTTGCCTTCATGAAACGCCTAAAGCCCAGCTCTCGGATATGGTCTCTTTCATCAGTTACCATAGCCAAAAGTAAATTATCGGGATGGTCAAAGTAAGCATTCCGTTGTAAAACGGGATCAACCACTTGAAGCGGTTCTTCTGGTAAGTACCTTGTAGATTCAATAGTTTTGTAAACATGTCTAGGCCCATCTGTGAATTTGCGGTTTATTTTTATGGCAAACCACATAGGCATATAACATTTGAGAATGAATGTGACAATTTCTCTCAGATTTTCAGAAGGTCTTGACACACTGATGTAGAGGCGCAAAACTCGGTTTGCAGTAGTAAGCCATCTTGAATGTGACATTGGGCCAGGATCACGTACTACAAAGTCTTCTGAACAATGTCCTGACTTGATGACTTCTGATATCTCAAGCAAGTACAATTGGTCCTTGCTAAGAATACGCTTGTCAACTTTGGAATCTCACAATCAATAGGATTAAAATCAACAACTGGTAGTCTTTCACAATCAGATAGGGCCTTTCCAATCGGTCAGGAATATCCTATTGGGCCTGTTGTATTTCCATCTAAGTGTTGGAAAAGGTGGCGGAATGGTAGTTCGTTGTAATGGAGAAGACAAATACTCCATTGTAGAGGTCTTCCCACATGTATCTCTAATTGTCGAATTACACTATTTCTTAAGCCTGTATTAATAACAGTACCGTCACATCCAACAACTTCCAATATTTCATATAAAAAGCCATTTTCTAATAAATAAGACGTGATGCTTTTGGCTATGTCGGTTGCTGAGCTTGAAGAAGGACAAGTGTCCTATGTAAGTCGAGCCTGGATCCTGAATGAAAGAGTAATGCTCCTTCTTATAGGTTCTGCGAAAGTGTTTTCTGCCAGGTTTTTCAATTAACAATGCATTGTCGTTTCGTCCATCAAAGTAAAGACCATAAATTTCTAAACTTATATCACTTTGCAAACTAGCTCTCACACAAGTTTTTTCTCTTCGGACTTCACTCTTGTCTACAACATAAGAAGTATCTGATTCATTAATCAACCCAACATCTTGCAGTACACTTGAAGCAATAGCAGCCGTAGCGCTATTGCTTCAAGTGTACTGCAAGATGTTGGGTCCGATACGCCAAAATCCGATACGCCATATCGGTCACTCGTCACGCATCGATCACTCGTCACGGCGTGGCATTCGCCACGTACGCCTCGCCTCTCGGTAGTAGGCTACTCTGCTGTTTTTGACGAAGCTGCGCGACCGAATTCCACTTGAATATCAAAGTTTATCTGATATGCTTGGATTTTAAATATATTATTGTAATAGAATTAAACTATAGCATCTCTAAAAGTCGTATGATTAAAATGTACTAAACAGTCAAATTTTGAAATTTTGCAAAAACTACTAATTTTACTCATATTGTACTATGTTGCGCGACCGGAAGATATGAAACAAATGTATAATAAGTGCATATATATTGATTTTACATACTTTTAGTAGTTAATTAATGGTATCTGAACGCAATTAAAACCATTTGGCGTCCTTAAAAAAATTATGAAAAATTAATGTTTTTCATAATTTTTTGCTAACTTCGATGGCATTGCGCGACCGGAAGACAAATTAATAAAAAAATAACAATTAGTGTTTTTTTTTGCGTCTATACCAATAGCAACTTTTGTGCAATCTAGCGATCTGAAATTTAAAAAGAAGTTTTTTTCGAACCACCCTATCGCAGATGCTATTTCATCAGGTGATTGTCAAGTGGTGGTGTTCAATCAAAAATTGTATGAGCTAAAAGAGGATGTTAAATTTTTTTAACAGCTCAGTAGTCTGAGTTAGCTGCTCAGTTTATGCAATATGGTTTCAACTTTTGAACACATAAAATTAATGTAAGGACTATGATGGTGAAAGTTTTCTTACTTCCACCGTAAAAATTAATGCTTTCTCAGAAAACCTAGGGCATTAAACAGAAATAATCACAAGATGAAATGCACTGATAAATTTGGAGCTAGAGAAAAGGTTGAAAGAATGAAAATCTTAGAGATCTAATTTTACAATCTTTATGATTATTTAACATAAATGTTGTAAATATTACCTCACTTGCCATATCTTACATAGACTTGATAAGAGATCTATTTGTCTTAAGTGCATGAAAATTGGGAAATTTAGTGATTACATTTCAGTACTAGTTGGTATAGATAAGATATGACACAAGACTAAAGCTTCACTATTCAACTACAGATACTTCTATTATTATCCTAATCTCTTAAAACAGGATATCGTAATATTACAAAAAAACAATAAAAGCACTGCCCCCATTTCCCACGTCGTATGAGAACGAATAAAGTTTTTCCATAATGAATAATAAATATTAAGAACAAAATTAGATCGCAACTGGAAAGTAAAGTACGTCTGTCCAAAATTTGCCCCCTCGCAAGGAATTTGAATACAACGTCAAGTTGATACAGTTAAGTTTGACTGTAAATTATAACTATAAATTTTTGACAATAATATTGCGCTTTACTTTTTTATTACACAGTATTTTAAGTAAACTGTGTTAAAAAAGTTTTTTAATAACCACTTTGGGGAAAAAAAAGTATGTAGTTACTGCTATTTTTGTTATAAATCAATCAAAATTATATCTATATTTCAGTTAGATTGGCAAAAAAATATAGTGCCTTTTTTAGTGTTGCACATAATTTTAATAATTAGTATACGTTTGCTATGAGAAAGAAAAGGTTGAAAATTGCCATCTGAAGGCAGTGACTGGTTTGTAACAAAACGCTGTAATACAATTCAACGTAACACGTCCATTCGTTAGTCAGTGCCTGAACGCTAGCGATGTACCGAGCCGTTTGAGTCAACCAAATATGCTATACTGGATTGTTTATCCTTTAGATGGTTACATTACAAACCAACGCAGGTCGCTTTGAACTGGCCGAAGTGGAGCACATTTTGAACCGACCATTCAAAACGAGCATTGTCGGAGAAAAAAGGGCCCATTTGTAAGGAAATAACCACCCCGAGCATTACGTTTCACCATGACGTTGCAAGTCAGCTATCGCCTTTAGACTAATGGTTATTGTGTTGGCGCATCCGTGCGTGATGCTCCCTTTCTGGAATGAGGGGACCTTATGAAATGAGTGACCGTCAAAGGCATGACGCCAATTTGTAGCTTAAGAAAAAAGGCCCGAAAAGTCCATACATCTGGTGGACGGTTGGAGCCCCCTGGCTTGAGTATCCAGAACAGGTCCTAATGGGCTTGCTGGCTGAGAGGAGCGGCCTAGGTTTACCATGGCTAGGGTCGGAGTTCGATTTTCTCAGGTGTCACCTCAATATTGACACAGCAACTCTAGTGCCGACATCTGGGGGTACCATAGCTTTTCCCACCCTCTCGAAACTCATAGAAGAATTGTCTGGTCTATGGATTTATAATGTTGATGTTCGGCCAAGACACAAATGTATTTAATGGGATTAGAACCAAGCTCCTCCAGTTCCAAGCCAAACACGCTCTCACTAGCCTACCTTGGACAAAAAAAAATATGATAGTATTATGTAGTTTAATCTTCTTTGAACAAATGAACCATCCTCTATCCTCCTATATTGTAAACTCCAACATGGATGTAAATAACACCGACAATTCAACAGGAGAGAAAACTGTTCAACGTTCCCGCTAGAATCCTCGACTAGTCCACGCATTGTTAGTTACCATGGTAATGCCTTTAATAAAGTAACTTCACGCAATGAAAATAAACCTCACCAGAAAAGTATAACAGACATATTTTTTGGGGGAAAAAGTTTTTATACATGTAAAATATCATGTCATTTTTTTAATTAACTATATCATAATTCTATATGATTAATATCTGTCCCATACTGGTGCAAATAAATATGATTTACGACAAGAAATAGTTTTATTTAATTTCGTAAAATACACAGCCTGTTTAATTGTAATTAATAGTACAGACATTCCGTACAGTATTAAGAACAATATTTACTAATAATTACTTTTGGAAACTGCTCCATGGTAAGATTAAGCAGTGTATTCAATTATGAAGCACACACTGACGTGCGTAAATCGATATATTTTTATATGATCTTAAAATACTATTCACCAGAGAACATGACAGGTTGTTTTGTAACATAATATCCATTGCATATAACGAAATATACGAACAGTAAATTTATTTCAGACAAAACATTTAATTAAAATCTTTAATCATCTACTGAAGATCTCATGAGATTAATTTAGCAATTACACGAAATAAATTATGATTCTGTTGTTGCATATTACTTCCTAAAAAAGAATAATTAATTAAGCTCAATATTAATTTTTTATCTAGCATTGTGTAAAAATTAGATTAACGGAATGTAGAAAAGCAATAACAATCACTGTAAATTACGTAATGTTTGTCTGCTGAAATATATAAACTCTCTGTTCTGGTGAGTATATTTAAAAATTTACGCCATCTTGTTTATGAATACTTATCCTAATGTATTGATAAAGGAAAAATAGTACTGTTTATTTCACATTTTAGTAGTAGATAAACTTTTTTTTCATTTTATGAAAGTATTTATAATCACATTTTATGCATTTTGTTCATTTATCTAACTTGTTCTTAATTTTAATTTTCTCCTTTTCCATTCTTGATAAATTTTTTCATATATCCTTTTTTCTTTAATTTTTTTAACTTTTCGCATTTTGAGTTTTTTAGTAATTTTTATATTACTTTTTAGTTTAATTTTTTCTTTGTTCTTTAGTTTTTTTTTCCATTTTCCATCAATTTTTTCTTTAATTTTGTTGATTATTCTTAATTTTTTTAAGCAGCCATGTTTTTTTTAAATGTGCCATGAAACAAAAAAGCATCCCGTCTGTATTTGCATTTCGTGATTGCCTTGCTGGTAGAAATGGTAATTAGTGTGCCCAAGGTGTCTGTAGTATGACTTATTTTTCAATTCTGGTTAATTCTAAACTGCTACTGTATACTTCCTTATTACTCCCTTTTCCTTGTGACTTCAAAGAACTGCTTCCTTCACGTGGTTTATTAATTGTTAACGATGTCTTGGGTTTTGTTAATTCGGTTTTTTGAATATTTATAGACACATCGTTTGTTTGATTAGAAATCCAGACAATTGAGATGAAAATATTTTAGCTTCTTCATGCCCTTAATATTAATGAAAGGTTGAAACCGTACTGATAAAATTTGCAAAAGTTGTTTGGATCTTTACGAAGTTTTGGGTAACGTTTACGCACATACACACATGCACATGCATACATATATATATAAGGCGGGGAAAGGCAAAGTGGTGTAAGTCAGTAAGTCAAGTGATTAAGTCCAAAGCGTTTCACTGCAAACACTACAAACAATTCCACTGTCAATTGAACAAATTATAATTCATAATAATTATTATAATATTGCGAATAATAATTATTTGCAATTCCACTATAAATTGAAAATGGAGATTACATTTTTGGCCTCAAGTAAAAAAAGATGAAAATGTTACTTACACCACTTTGCCTTTCACTACCTCATATTAATATTAATATATATATATATATATATATATATATATATATATATATATATATATATATATGAAACAAATTTTAATCCTTTTAAACACCCCTAACATGCTTTTTCCAAATTCCTTTATCTTTGTGCAACAGAATACCGTTCCCTTAACTTTGGATTGCGACCTATAATCGACCAACATAAATTTATCTTTTCCCCTAAAGCGGCTGCACGTGCGAAAGCATTATATAAGCATTATATAACGGGCATCGCGAGCCATCACCTCATCTGACGCGACTTAATCACGTGTCAGCCTTTTAACCAATAGAAGTTCAGGCCGCCTAAAAACTCTGGCGTCTCCTAAGAGTGCCCCGTGCTTTCTGTGTCCTGCTACAGACTGGTCAACATGTAACTTTGGGCGCGCAGCGACCCCTTTGCCTTCATTTTATATTGCGCTGTTCCGACAGTCTCGGGCAGTGTTGTAATATGATAATCCGTAACTAAATTTAAATTGTAAGATTTATGAAGTGTAGTTTAAACCTCGAAGTAATCCAAAATAAATGAGATTTTGATCAACATTTGAATGTGTGTTCCTCGCCGGGACTTTCGATTTATCTGCTCAACCGCCTGACTCCGAAGCCTGACTCCGACGCTGTTCAACCATACGAAATGCCTCAACCATTCGACGACTACTAATTCATTACATATTTATAAGTCGGCGAGGATGGTTACCTCCGCCGTGAAGATTCCAAGTGGATTTCCAAGCCATGTTCCAGACAGCAAAGGCCATCTGTTTCGTTTTTCGACTTCGGAGACAGTCCGTCCAGTTCAGTGGGACCTTCAAGCGAAATTAGTGTGCTTTCGACGCCAGTGATGTGTTTGGTGAAAACTGGGAAAGATTTTTTTTTCCCCTGTGTTCTTCGTGTGCGCGTCATCGTAAAAATTCCGCGGCAGTGATTCTAAAGCTGAAGTGTGTGACCGCAGAAGAAGAATTTTTTTTTCTTCCCAACGATTTTTCATCTCTGTGCGCGTTTAGTGCTGCAATGTTCTAACAAAAGTCAAAATCAGCAAGGTTTGGTGTTGTGGGTGATTTTCGAATCGCCAAAAGTGAATTTTTTTTTCTAGCTTCTACATGTGCGTTCGACTGCAGTGAAACCAAAATTTTGTTTTCATTTTCATTTGAGAGTGATGATATCTACGTATCAACAACAAGTCATCTCTTAGAAAATCAAGTGTTGTGCGGAATATCGGATGCAGGCCAACCAAGGATTATTGATGTGGTGACCATCTCTAATGTTTGATTTTTTTCCTGAGAGAACTAAAATTAAATTTAATTAAATTTTTTAACTTACAATTATATTTAACATTTAAAGTAGTATTTTGATGAAAAATTTATTTTAAAATATTTTGAATCATAAAGCATATTAAAATATTTTTCATTATAGCGAGTAAACTATTGTTGAAATTATGAGTTATATTGGTAAAGTTTCTTTTGATAAAGAGTATTTTCAGTGTATTGGTTAAAATTTTGAGAAAATTAGTTGTTTTTAAATCTGATAGAAAAATTATAGTGGTGTGTACTCTATTGAAAAAGTATTAAGATTTTTGAAGTGTTTTTAAATATTTTTCCTGTCATGATTTACTTTCAAATTGGAAAAGTATATGGTGGTAATAATATTCATAAGGAAATTTCATTCATATGAGGTATGACTGTTTATGAAATGTTTAATATTTTTATGATTTTGTGTTGATTTGAGTTAAACAGTAGCCTAAAGCAGTAAAAATGACATCAAAAGATACAACCAAAACAGTGGTGAAAACCGAAAGTAATGAAAATGGAGGGAATAGCAATGAACCAGATTTGAATTCTAACCATACAAATTTTGTCCCTTTTGACCCCGAGTCGGGGATGAGACTCTCTCAGTGGTTCCATTATTTTGAAAAACAATGTGTAGAAACTGAAAAAAACTGATGAGTGGAAACTTCGAAATGTGAGCAGGTTTTTGAGAGGCAATGCCCTCACCACTTTTGTCAACCACTGTTTGGACATTAACACCTGGAAAGAGTTAAAAGATACTCTGAGTGAGGAATTTTTTGATCCCACTTCGACAAGTTTCAGTGAATTTTCTAACTTAAAATTCAAAACAACAGACCAGATCACAGACTATTTCCATAAAAAGGTTCGTCTTGGCAAGGCCTTGGGCCTTAATACAAAATTAATTTTAGAGGGACTTACTGATGGGTTGCCCATCAACATGCGTCAGTTGCTAATAATAAATACACCCCAGAACTTTTTGGATTGGTTGCAGATTGCCACCAAATTGACCCAGGTACAGAGAGAGAGAAAGACAGTGAGAAAAATAAAAGACCAGAGTTTCAGAGACCAGTTCCTTTTCGCATGCATAGGCCAGAACAAGAGAATACCAGATTTAGAGCCCCTTTTCAGCCCTGGAGACCCAATTATGCTCCTAGGAGTTCCGACCCAACATTTATGCCAAACCCAAATATGAATATGAGACCTAGGCCCCCTGGCCACTATACCCATTATAATTCGAGTCAACTACCACCTACTCCCTGCAGAATCTGTGAGAGGCGGGGTATAATAGATGCATTCCATTGGACACAAACGTGCCAGTTTAGACAAAACAACCCAAGAAACACTCCTGAACGAGACTCCCCTGAATCAGAAGAACACCAACCGCAATATTGACAATTAATTGTATCCGGATACTTTCAAAATAAAGCAAGAAACTTAACTAGGAATTCCATTTCATGCGTTTTAGACACAGGATCCTCTATCTCGCTCCTTCCCCGACATTTTGTGAACCAATATGGTTTTTTACCTACTAAGACTAAATTCCCAATTCATGTTAGACAAACAGATGGTACCATAAAGTTAGAAGAGAAGTGCACTATAGAATTGAAGATTGGAGAACTGATTAAGACAACTGAATTTTATATTTTGGACTCAAATTTACCATATTTAATCCTAGGATTGCCCGAATGTGGGCTTTTTAAATTAACAATTGACTGTGAGAGACGTGAAGTATGCCAACTGCAAAAGAGGATAAAATTGCAACAGAATTTACCTAAGTGCAGAATCTCGCTTCACATTAACAAAGTTAGTGAACCCGAATCAAGTCAGACCAAGTTTCCTCCAATGACTTATCCCCAACACAATTGTAATATAAATATAAATAATTCTGTAAACCGAGAAATCAAAACCTTCGACAACCAAACCAAACAAATGTATCATGAAATTAGTACTGAGTTTAGTGAGTTTCCAAAGATCTCTGTGGAATCGGATGAAACACCACAGACTATCATTAATGAGAATCCTATGCTAAATTCACTACTACAGAAATTCAACCACATTTTTTCTAAAGACAAGTATGACATTGGTACAATTAGAATAGAACCTCAAAGAATCATGTTAACCTCAGAACTCCCTGTTAGCCAAAGACCATACCGTACTTCCCAAATTGAAGAGTTAGAAATCAGGAAACAAGTAGGGAAATTATTAGAAGCAGGAATAATAAAAGAAAGCTACTCTGCGTACTCAGCACCAATAACGCTTGCCCTGAAGAGGGACGAAGGCAAAAAGACTAGACTATGTATTGATTTTCGTAAATTAAATGCTATTACTAAGACAGATGCTGAACCTCTCCCCAGAATTGATTGTTTGCTAGATAAATTAAGTAATTCCGAAATTTTTTCCACCCTTGATTTGACCTCAGGATACTGGCATATATCTGTTCACCCTAAAGACACTGAAAAACTTGCTTTTGCCACCAGTTTTGGCCTGTTTGAATGGTTACGCCTCCCTTTTGGACTAAAGAATGCCCCAGCTATATTTAATAGGACAATTAGACGAATTTTGGACAAACATAGAATTGATTTTGCGTGCCATTACTTTGATGATATCATAGTTTACTCATCCTCAGAAACAGAACACATTAATCATTTAAAACGAATTTTTGAAGTTTTTCAGCAAGAATCTATTAAACTTAAGCAATCTAAATGTAAATTCATGCAACGTAACATTAACTTTCTAGGATATGAAATTGAGAATGGCAGAATTACTCCAGATAATGTAAACATTGAAAGTATTGAAAAATTGAAACCCCCTTCCAACATTAAAGAATTACAAAGTTTTTTGGGTTCAGTAAATGTTTATCATAAGTTCATTCCAAAATATGCACAAATAAGATTGCCATTAAATAGACTATTAAAGAAGGACATAAAGTGGGTTTGGGATCATAACTGTCAAGAATCATTTGAAAAGTTAAAAAATTTTCTTGTGTCAAAACCAATTTTACAGTTGTATAATCCAAATTTAGAGTGTCATTTGTTTGTAGATGCTTCTCAATATGCTATTGGAGCTGTGCTGAAACAGTCGGATGCTTGTAATAACTTACACCCTGTCGCGTATTTTTCTAGAACTTTAAGAGATTATGAAAAAAATTATCCCATCACGGAATTGGAATGTTTGGCTATTGTGGATAGTTTTGACAAATTTTATCACTATTTACACGGGACCAAATTCACTGTTCATACTGATCATGCTGCCCTAGTTTGGCTGAAGAATGTGAAAAACCCAAGGGGTAGCTTATTCAGATGGTCGTTAAAGTTGAGCATGTTCGAGTATGAAGTAAAATATCAAAAGGGTTCAACCAATTATGAAGCTGACATGTTATCCAGGCACCCCGTGTCTCAGCATCTCCAACACCATGTGCACTTATTGGACTTAAATGAAATTAAGCATTATCAAAAGATGGATAATGTTTCACATAATAAATTTTCAGAAATCAATGATGTAATAGTGTATAAGAAGAATGGTATTAACAAAATTGTTGTTCCTATGTCATTAAGGTTAAAAGTTTTACAAAAAACTCATGAAGAATTTGGACACCCTGGAATTCAAAAAATGATTAACTTAATTTCTCCTCAGTATTATTGGCCATTTATAACTAATGATATTTCTAACTATGTTAAACATTGTCACACCTGTCAACTTAACAAGAAACCCGGACAGAAACGTTATGGATTAATGCAGGAAGTTCCCCCTACTGAGAAACCTTTTGAGTGCCTATCATTAGATACTGTTGGTGGATTTAATTATTATAACTCTACAAAAAAATACCTTCATATAATTATTGACCATGCCACTAGATACATTTGGGCTTTCCCCTCTAAAAGCGTTACTACAGAAACTTATGCAAACTGTCTGAAACAACTTTTCCAAGTACATGTCCCTGAAAAATTATTAACAGATCGTAATGCTGCTTTTACTTCTTCCAAATTTAGACGGTTTTTGAAGCATAATGGCGTGAAACAACTTTTGACTTCGGCCCACCATCCACAGACGAATGGCAAGGTTGAGCGTGTAAACCAGTCTATTGTAACTCGTTTAAAGTGTAAAGTTAATACTTCTTCCACTAAAGTACCCTGGACCAAATTATTAGAACAAGTTGTTAATGAATACAATAATACGCCCCACTCTGTGACCAAAATCTCCCCTGCCTATTTGCTTTTTGGCACCCTGCCTTACCCGCCACCAATTGATCACAATAATTATTATCCTCCTGTGGATCAGGCTCGTCTTTTGGCAAAAGAAAGAACTATTAATTACCATAACAAAAATAAAATTAGATATGACGCTCGTTTTTTGGCATCAAAATTTAAACCTGGTGATCAAGTAATTTATGAGGAATTCAACTATCCAAATACACGTAAATTAAGTCAACCTTTTTCTGGCCCTTTCACAATCCTTAGACAATATTCAGACGTAAATTATGAAATAGATAAACCCAATTACCAAGCTGGTCGAGCAACTGAAATTGTACATGCTTCTAAACTAAGATATTATCATTCACCTGACCTTTTTAAAATGTATCATGAAGCCTAAACCCATATTTGGACAGACTATAAATTACTAATATGCTCCTAATACAACAACAGTAAATAAATCCAATCTAAATAACTTATTCTTTTACATTGAACTAGAAACCCCAAAATTAAAAAACTATGGTAAAAATTGATAATCCACCTGACAGAATTTAATCATACCTGAATAATGACAAACTTCATGACCCCTGAGATCCTTTTCCTTTTTGGTTTTAAATTTTGCGTGTTGTCCACATAAATGAAATAAATTGTAAAAAAAAAATAAATAAATAAAAAAATAAATAAAAAAAATAAATAAATAAATAAATCTTTTAACTTTCCTCTTAGAAAAACTATTATGTGTGAGCTTCTGGATCTCATGGGTGAAACTACTGAAAATGACACCTCTAATTCTTTCATCTTTCAGTAAATTCTCTGCTTCTCGAATACGCTATCCTATCACCCACCTCTAATCGCGCGTTGGAAGTCATCCCATCTGTTTAGAATCCTTTTTAATTTTTTTGCTTCACCTATTTCAGTCACTTGAAGTGCTGAGAAATAAAACTAGAAAATAATGACTAAAGACAGGCCTTGGGATGACGGCTCCTTTTGCCCTCCCAATTCCTACTCATCCTTCCATAGGCATGACAATGAGGAATTTGCACGTTTTTTTATTTTGCATTTATGATATAGAAAATAGAAAAATATGATCGAAATCATCCCTCTTTTTTAGTTTTAGAACTCTAAAAGTTAACATAATTTGTTTTTAAACGCGCACTATTTACTTCATCTCAAAAACGCTACTTTTCCTACGCGGATACATGTGACGTCACAATGCTCCATAGCGAATTTGTTTACTTCGGTGTTTGGATTGTGTTGCGTAGTTTGAGTTTGATATCTAGTGCTTTTTCTTTATTTTTAAGATGTCAAAGTGTGTTAAAGCAAATTTTAAATATTGTATAGTACCTTGCTGCACATGCACGACGGTAAATACCGGGAATGAACCGGTCTTTTATTTTATAATATTTAGTGAGAACAGTGTCCTGTCTCTCTAAAAGTCTGCTTTTTTCAACAACTTTTGTTCGAAATGAGCCATCTTGTGGTATTAAAGGCTCCAAATTATTTTTTACTAAATCTTTCCCTTTAATGAATTTTATTGAATTGCCTTCACAAGAAAGTTTTGACTTCTTCCAGTAACTCGAAACTGACGTCACTGCTGGTTCTTCACTCCGTCTATGAAGCCCCATAAGCAAAGCTACAGCATGTTTGCATCCACCTGTAAAAAAATATATTTGTAGAAACCCTCAGAAATATTAATATACAATTTAGTTAACAAAAATCAAACTATTGTCGGTTAAATTTAAGCTAGCATTTAATGCAAAAATGAAAACTATATTCCGAGAATATCATATTTTATTCACTTCAATAATCATTGTAAAATGTTTATTTGCATTAAAATTTTGATTTTATGAAAGATGTTTCAAATAAAATGCTGTTATTTCTGACTTTAATTTTTTTCTGTGTTCATTAAATGAATAAACTTTTATCCATACTTGAAATTCGTTAAATTACCATATTATCTCTATCAGATTAAATTATTTTGAATATACCTGAATAACTTCAGAAAAACTAGCATTCTGGATAGCGGTCTATAAAATGTTTGTTAACAGCAGAGATATGCAATATACAACTCTTAAAGTATATTACATACAGTTATTTGATAATAGCTTTGATGCTGAAACAGTTGTAAATGCTCAGTAAGTGGATCTTCATTCAATAATTTTTTAATTTAGCTATAATTGGGGTTTTAATGTGATACAGATGATTTGCCAAATTTATATTCTCCAGATGGTGAATTCCACCTAACATGAAACCATTACGAAAGAAAATCATTTTAAACAAATTCTTAAGTGTTATATATCATTGGAAAGCGTATGGCCTCTAGAACTAGAACCTATTATTGCTTTTTCCTTACATTAAGTTTGTTTTGTAGGGGAAGTAATGGGAAAATATCTATTTGTAAGTTTTTTTAGCAAGTAAAATTATCATTTTTATACCTTATTACTTACGTAAATTATGCCACTGAATTTAACTGGAGTAAATTTAATATTTATGTAAAAACTATAAAAGTAAAATAAATGCATGTTTGTGACTGTTTTGAATATAAATAGCCTAGTTAAGGGTACAGTTTCAACATCATGTATTATATGTAACGTCTGTTACAAATAGTTTTTAAATTTTTTATTACAGAAAAAATGACTGAATTTTTATGTCAAGGTTCTCGTAAATTACAGGCATATCTTGTGATGTTATTTTTTTAAATTTTTGAGCAAATTTACATAATAGATTCACAGATTTCTTTATCTTATGACGCTATAGTACAAATGATGTTCCATTTTATGTAACATCCGTTACATTAAAGAATTTTTTTTTGCAGCTTAAATACACCAGAAATAAATTTTGAAACCTGTCAAGTTTATCTTTAGTATTGGTTTTATCAGGAAAAAATAACGTACTCCTATTTTGAAGCATTAATATGCATCTCATAATCTTTTTATAATTTATTTTGTGCGTGAATGTAACGTCCGTTACAATGGAATTCACCAGATGCTGGGTTGGGGGTAGGTGATGAAATTTTAAAATAAATACAATTTGTGTGCAAAATGTGACAAAAGCATAAAATATATTAATTATTTTGTAAGTTTATTTTTAATTAATCTTTTTACACTAGTTTTGGGTGCTAGTTTTTTACATAAAATGTATAAAGTATTGTATTAAAAAGATTTTTTTATAACTGCTGAAGTATTACTAATTATTTATAAATGACTTAAAGCGGGGAAAACTAACCATGAATGGTCTATTGTATCTACCCCAAACACACTATCATTAAAACTTTTAGATAAAATTAAATATAATACATAAAGGAACTCACCCAAAGATGCTGCACAATCATTGCATTGAACGGAAAGGACATTTTCTTCCTTTTCATCCAACTTGAGTTCCACACTGTAGGTCTTTTTTGTGACATTATGTTCTGGTGTCACCCTTGCATTGACTGCACAGATGTCTCCATCCCTCTTTACCTGAACATATCCTACAGCATTATCTCCATAGCCTTCTCGTCCAGATCTAAGTAAAAGTAACTTTCTAAGTACTAAAGCATTAATTTAAAAATGTGTTTTTAAAACACAAAATTATGGAGTTAGAGGATTGTTTAAAATTAGTATGAGTAGTAAACATTTGTTTCTTTGCACCACTTAATATGTGATCAGTCAAAAGTTTAATTATCATGCATAGTTCAGATTTATTATAATTCCTTTACCATTTAAAATACACATATTTCTATGATATGAATGCAGAACACTGAACACATTCGTAAATTTGGTAGTGTTTTTAATTTCTGTCAACTTTTTAATAGACAATTAAAATTACTAAATATCCTATAACAGACACTACTTGTAATGTTGCAGTGCTAATTAATTCTACAAAATTAAACATGTACTATGAATGAATAATAATAGAAACTGTATATTAAACTTTTAGAGTACGATATTAATTTAATAATATGCATAAACAATGTCTAACTCTAAAGTTTGTGTAAAGTACAACGCACGTCAGCGTTCTACAATCTACATTACATAACTAGAATAATAAATGCAAACAAATATATACATACCTCTGAGCTTTAAATCCTCGTATTTCTGAACCCATAAAACTTGGATTATTTCCCAAAAAGGAAAACACTGCAAGTGAATCCATTTTAGGCAGGTTGTCAGATTGCCCTTTTGCAAAACCGGGTAATAACGCCATGGTAAACAAAACAGAAATAAAACTAATAATAAAGACGACGATAGAATATAATTTTTAAAAAAGGGGGAAATAAACAATAGCCACAAACTAAAATTAGAAAAATTAAACCGAATTAGAAAAAAAATATGATTTTAAAATGTTAGCTTAAGAGGAGGAAACGTAGAATCTCGCGCTAGAAAAATGTAAACATTGAAGCATGGGGCATAGTGACGTCAGAACCAATCACGTAGCGTTTTGAGGTCACATGATTTTTCAACACTTTTCGCTTATTTTAAATTTAAAATTTTTATTATTTAGATCTATATGTACGTTTTAATTGATGTTTTCGAACAATTTAATAACCAATCTGTTAATAAAAAATAGAAATGAGCATTTTCCCCACATGTGCAAATTCCTCATTGTCCACCTTTCCTATTTCCCATCTTTGTCCCAAGCAAGATGTTGTTTCGGCTGTCATGTCCTATGGGAGAATAACGGTTGGTCCACTGTACGGCCACTTACGCTGTCACGCAAACAACAACACACCCCCTCACTCCTTAGTAGTAGAGTTATGAAAGAATTTGAACCTAAGGCAGTTGAGGGATACACACACACAAACACTAACACCTTTACAAAAACAACCAAATGTGATATATTGTGTTATTAGTAAGAAATTTTTGCATTTTTACATTCCATGTCATATTAAAATTTTATTGAATATTGTAGTGTTACCATGATCAGCATAAGAAAACAGTTGTGTATTTTAAATCTTCATATTTTATTTTGTGAATTATTACTTATTTAATATGTTCTAATGATAAACCTTCACTTGCCAATGGTATAGAAAGGACTATACGAAGGTTGAAAGTATTATAGTATATTAATCATATCAACATTTAATGTTCCTATATTTTTGTGTTGTAACGATTTTGAAAAGTGCCATACTCAATCCAAACTGTGATTTAAGTGCATTGATATATTTTTAAAATTTTTGTTTAGTACTAGTTTATGCTATTTATATGTTTCATGATCTGGGCAGATACACAAAGGTGATAGTAACCAAAATTTAAATTTGTCAACCCCGAGTCAAAATTTTATTCCGAATTACTATTCAAAATTTTTATCAAAATTATTTTTTGTCTACGCGGTTCTCGCCTGATGGAGGGTCTTGCTGAGGGAGCCGGCCCCTCACGCAAGTCTTTTCCGGAGGGGGGGAAATTGAAACAAATTTTAATCCTTTTAAACACCCCTAACATGCTTTTTCCAAATTCCTTTATCTTTGTGCAACAGAATACCGTTCCCTTAACTTTGGATTGCGACCTATAATCGACCAACATAAATTTATCTTTTCCCCTAAAGCGGCTGCACGTGCGAAAGCATTATATAAGCATTATATAACGGGCATCGCGAGCCATCACCTCATCTGACGCGACTTAATCACGTGTCAGCCTTTTAACCAATAGAAGTTCAGGCCGCCTAAAAACTCTGGCGTCTCCTAAGAGTGCCCCGTGCTTTCTGTGTCCTGCTACAGACTGGTCAACATGTAACTTTGGGCGCGCAGCGACCCCTTTGCCTTCATTTTATATTGCGCTGTTCCGACAGTCTCGGGCAGTGTTGTAATATGATAATCCGTAACTAAATTTAAATTGTAAGATTTATGAAGTGTAGTTTAAACCTCGAAGTAATCCAAAATAAATGAGATTTTGATCAACATTTGAATGTGTGTTCCTCGCCGGGACTTTCGATTTATCTGCTCAACCGCCTGACTCCGAAGCCTGACTCCGACGCTGTTCAACCATACGAAATGCCTCAACCATTCGACGACTACTAATTCATTACATATATATATATATATATATATATATATATATATATATATATATATATATATATATATATATCTGTGTGTGTGTGTGTGGTTTCGTTGATCCTTCAATATAGAGCTAGAAAACAGTTCATTATTAGATGATCAAATAATATATTCAAAGACTTCCCTCGTAATTGTAATCAATAAACAAACGAAGTTTTTGTAGCCATTCTTGACTCCAGAAGCAATTTCTAAGAAAAAGTTTCACCTGCCTGATGAATGCGGATAGTTTTTGCCCTAACGGATTATTTTCCCATTTAGCTGTGTCAATGATCCTATATCGTAATCGTTTAGAGCAATAGATAGCATTAAAAGTGTGGAGTTTTCCCAGCTGGTCATTATGACACCGACAAAACTGAAATACCCGTTTAATACATTTTGAAGAGTTACAAAGTACACCAAAATTGAAGAGAGGTACAAATTGAGAATAAACATGATGTTGTTGCTTTTTGTTTCTAATCCCTCCTGGTCTAGCGGTGCTAGAGCATGATGCCAGGGGTCCATATATCCTCAGTAGTCCCATAAAAAGGCGAGGAATGGTAATAAAGTCCTCCCAAGATAAATTTAGACGAGTTAAGACAAGGAGTAGCCTCCTTAATATAACACTTTTTACAAGTAGAAAAAATTTTGTTTTGTCTATCATATTTTAGGAACCTCAAGTGGCCAGTTGCAAACTTAGTGATTGCAGTCTGCTCAGCTCCATCAGCGTTGAAGACAAGAGCTCTCCCAGGGCATACACCACAGTACGAGTCATAGACCGGGGGAGATCTCCAGGTACTCTGGATAAACGACTCTCTTACGGAAAAAGTCTGCAAAAAAGTAAGAGCCGAAGAAGTTGTTGAAAATTCAGCGGTAGACTCCTTTGCTAGGTTGTAAGTGATCTCATTGTCAAATAGGCCTACATGATAGGGGACTCACTGCAAATGGATATCATGGTTCACAGAGAGACGACAAAGATGATGCAGGATGAATAAGCCGGCTCCGCGTCCACTCTCATCCGGTTGCCCAAGTGTCAAGTTATCTTACATTCACCCACACTAAAACTTCTTTACAACAAACGTATTCCTCCCATGGTAGGGTTAAGAAATCTCCCCATGAATTCATTTAGATCATATTAGAAATATATATATTTTCTATTTTGGAACCACCATATTCTTGTTCAGAAAATCTTCTTTTGAAATCCTGCATCCAAGATGAATCATGTATGTTAAATCGTGTAAATATGACTTCAATATCTCGGATCTTTACATATGTAAAGTAATTTGCATTTCATTTAAAAAAATGCCTTTTAGCCTGTAAAACTTTCCCTTAAATTATAGAAAATGTGGGCATTCAATTTTCAGTCTTTTGCATATATGCTTTGTTTTGTTGATAAAAGATATAAGTAATTTGTTTATGAAAATATTGTTTAGGAGATGAAAAAATTTGTGTTTGTCCGGAGAAATAGATATGAATTTAAAATAGAAGTAGCTGTTGTATAGCAAGATAAACTTATTCAATATTTTAAAATGTGTTTAAAAAATCACATCCTTATTAACAAAGCAAATCTGTGGGATTTCAATTCTATGGAAAATATAATTCATACCATAATCTTTTATAAATACATGTGTCTCCGAAAGGAATGGGCTTATTATACATATGTTAATTACAAATGCATTGTGTCAAGAACGTTTTCTGACTAAAATCCCCTCAGTACACGAACGCTTCTGTGTAATATACTTTGAAGCAAACTGTACTACTTTCATCCATGTCATTTTAATCTCATTTTCACAGAATTAATTTTCTCATATAACGTATTTTCTTTTAACGATCCCCAATCAACAGGCATATATCATGATATTTCTTACAAATTACACTCTATAACAAAAAGAAAATCGACACATCAAGGGGTTGTCCGATTGTTATGAAATTTCGTTTGCAATGATGTTTCGACTGAACATGAAAATGAATGAAATTATGTGTCCATCTAATGAATAGAGGGAGCTCCAGCGCATTACAACTACGCATCCAGCAGTTGTATATAACGAGCGATTCTCCATCTGATGTGTCAAAAGTTCTGAAACATTTCGACTGTGGGTATCTTACGTCGGCTGAAAAATATGCCTCGTAGTAGGATTCGTGCTCGTTACGAGCATATTACACAGTTTGAAAAATATCGTGTCATCGGATGGAAAGAAGCTGTTGGCAAATCTAAGAATCGCTCGACATCTGTGTAGAAGTCATGCAGTCATTACACGATGCTAGCAAGTGTGGGTCAACAACGGTGGATTAAAGCGTTAGGACGGCAGCTGTCGACCTAAGACCACAACAGAACGGGAAAACATAGAGATTATCAGATCAGCTGTCACAGCACCGGATATGCCGTTATCAACCATGCGACGTGCGACGCGCACACAAGTGTCTACCATGACCTTCGACAGATAAATGAGAGACCGGAATATACGCTCAGGCCGACCGTTACGCCGCTTACACTCACGCAAGTACACCTTCAATTCCGAATACAGTGGTGCTTAAATCGATCATTTTGGGACTGAGCTGACTGGAGACGTAGAGTCTTCAGCGACTAGTCCCGTTTGCAACTGTGTCCTGGCGATCACTGAATACGTGTCTGAAGACGCCTGATGCAGCGCGGAGAGCCTGCCCCTACTATCGCATGCCACACACGCCCACAACAGGGCGTTGTGGCCTGGGGTGTCATTTGCTTTGATAGCCGGAACCCTTTGGTAATTATTAGCGACACACGTACAGCACAGACGACATTCTGCAAGAATGCGTAGACGACATTCTGCAACCCATTTTGCCACCGTTACTCTTATGCTGCATATGGCAAATGTTACTATGAATTATCTTCAAGCTTGTCGAACATTTCTTGTGCCATCTAGGTCGCCTGATCCCTCCCCAGTAGAGAAACATTTGGGAAGTGATGGTAAGGCGATTGCAACTATCGCATTCCCATCGATATCGCTTTCCCATCTAAATCGGCAACAACAGGAATTTTGCCGATTTAGCCAAACAGGTGGAAACTATTTGGAAAGCTATATCTCAGGACCCTATCCGGGAACTTTATCAGGCTATGCCATGCTGGGTGACAGCTTGCATCCGGGACAGAGGTGGACTAACGCCTTATAGACTTCCTCATTTTGGAATGATAGAACTCTGGAATAAATTGTTCAATTTCTTTTGACATTTTAATGATTTTTTTCTGTGCATATTGTTTACATCCATCAATGTTTGTTCCAATCGGACAATTCCTTGTTGATGTGTTGATTTTTTTGTTATGGAGTGTATAAAAATGGCGGCTCCAGAGAGGCGCAGTAGGAGCAATCCCCCCCCCCCCCCCCAAAAAAAAAAAAAAAAAAAAAAAGCCCGGTGTATTTTTCTTATAGCCTAAAATTTTATAATCGTAGACCTAATACTAGATGAGTTTAAATTTAAAATCAGAGGATGTTTATATGTTTATTTCACACACACACACACACACACACATATATAGTATATATATATATATATATATATATATTTATATTTATATATATATATATATGTATGTGTATATATATATATATATATATATATATATATATATATATATATATATATATATATATATATATATATATATATATTTATATATATATATATATATATATATATATATATATATATATATATATATATATATATATATATATATATATGTATATAATACCAAGTACCGACGTTGTCCCCCCCCAAAAAAAATACCTGGACTAACCGCCACTGGTGTATATACTAAATTATAATATACACAAAGAACGTACCTTTAAAAGTTTTGTTTGAAATTTATTTGAGTAAAGTGCATAATAGGTTGTTTTAAAATTATATGCATATGAAAGCAAATTCAGCATATATTCTTTGGTAATATTCAAATCTTACTTATCAGAGTATAAATTTAATGTTTTGGGAAGACTGCAAAATTATATAAGGTATAAAATAAAATGACACCTTACGCAATATTTATTTTTTTTTATATAATTCTGCTTATCCCGTTATGTAATAATATTTCGCTCTGAATATTTCTCAATTCAAATGAAATAAAACTGCAGACAGAATTAACAGAAGAAACAGATATTTAAAATTATTCGGCATTGCTTTATAAAATACGAGAACTACTTTAAGAGAAATCTTTCAAAGTTAAAAATTTAATTCTTCGGACTGATTTTTGTTTCACATCTTTGAGCTGTAAAATTAACATATCTATATCATTAATATTTGTTAGAACAAATATAAAATACCATTGAAATTTTTGAAACACTGTCTCGGAAGAAAACTTGTAACGCATGAAATTATATTTCCCATAGTGAATTGAATCGTAGTAACGGTGCAATTCAATTATTTTGTTTAAAATTCACTGTTAAAATGTGATTTACTTTTATTCATATCCATGAAATTCCCAGCAGGTTTCATGAAAACAAGGTTTTTCCTGAACTTTTCCGGTTTGGTTTGGTATGGTTTGGAGCGCTGCGGTCATTTTTTGAACTTTTCCGGAGATTTTAGGCACATTTTGAATTTGGATATCTTATGGAGCTGTGTTTCTCAAACGTTTTTGATTTGTCTATACAATGGTTTTAACTTTTTTTGTTTTCAATGGATTTGCTTGAAATTTGAATATGTGATTAGTACCATAGATATGTAAAAGTGGTTAAAATTTAAAGATGAAATACTAATAAGTTATGAATTATTAATTATTAATTATATCAAAAATTGGCCTAATTAAAAATGTTCCATGCGCATTTCTTTTGCATATAATATGGTGATTTTTATTTACAGGCTACCTTGTAGAACTAACAATGAAACTTATTGCTTATTTTAAGCATTCATTAAAAATATAAAGAGAAAAAAATAATAACAGTGAAAACACCCTTTTTACTACGCATAATATCTCAAAATCATCTTTTCGAGTACAAAATTTATAAATTCTGAGCTACGAATCATAATTATTTTCAATAAGATTTATTTGAAATACAGTTAAGTATATAAAACTTAAATTTCAAAGCAATACGATAATTAGAAATGCGCCTGGAGCAGTTTGAATATTCGTATGACATGAAAATATTTATTTTGAGGAAAACACATTTAAAGTTATTGCTATATTAGTAACCACATAATATCTAAATTAAATACAAATGCCTATAACTAGGAAAGTAATCACAGAAATTAAAAATTCTTTTTGCAATACATTCCTACTCGTCCGTAGTTTCACAATTCAATAAAATAAAAATATCGAATTTTTGGCCAATTTTCACAATTTTGAAAGTCCACTGTCCCCTTTTAAAGAAAAAAAATACTAAGAAGCATTTTTCATAACTTAATTCGTATGAAATGGTTGATTTAGCAAATATGTAATTTGTAATAAATGAAGAACGTGAAGAAGCGTTCATCCCTCTGCCTCAGATGTGGAGAAGTTAAATAAGAAAAAAACAGAACCTCAAGTAAGACACTGCACCTTCCGTATTGATTAAAAGCTGTATAACAATACAAACAGAAAAAAACTATTACTTCACTAAAACCGCTTCATTCCGACGCCAAAAGTGACAACACGGACTGAAGAAAAACATAGAATATACGTAGGACTATACGTAGAACTATACGTAGAACTATACGTAGAAGTAACCGATATTTTCATTTACAACCAAAAAAAGCGAGGTAGACTTCAAAGGAACTGACTGTGTGCTTTGAACGAGACATTTTCCTTTAGAAAACACCACTGCCCTACAGTTCCATTGTAAATAAATACTGACAATTTTTTTCGTTGGAGTTCGCTAAAACGTTATTTTATAAAACTGTGGCGACCGCCAGAAACCATTTCATTACACTTTTGGGAGTCGAGACTCATAGGTTGGGAACCCTGGAAAAGAGGATAGTACGCTAAAAAATAGTCAAGTTTTATCAGTTGTGGTTTTTAAAAAAAAAATCTTCTTAGCATTAGTGATCTGATAACCTCTCTATATACACGTCTAGAAAATTGGATTTTCTGGGCACAGATTAGACAAAAAAAAACTTTATAAAACAAATTGGATTTGTATAAAAATGTCAGTGATAAAATTATGGATCAGTAAAAGCATCCAGTTGTTGACATTTTAGTAAATAGTATAAATTTTATAGCGTGACATTTTATTATTTACATTTCATCTCGATTTTTCTAAAAACACAGGAATTTGTAAACTTCACCTCTTTATAATTGGGTTCAGTTAATTTGCTATAAATAATTGCACTACCCACACATTTCCACACTCAGTGGCGTAGCGAGCATAACTGACGCCCGGGGCACGATACCTTTGTGGCGCCCCCCCTGAAAAACATATAGTAATATAATATATAGACCCTATATTGGCGCCCCCCGATAAACATATAATAACATAATATATAGACCTTATATTGGCACTCCCCCCCCCGAAAAGCATATAGTAACATAATATATAGACCTTATGTTGGTGCCCTCCACTAGAAACATATAGTAATATAATATATAGACCTTATATTGGCGCCCCCCACAAAATAATATAGTAATATAATATATAGACCTCATATTGGGGCCCTCCCCTGAAAAAGATATAGTAATATAATATATAGACCTTATATTGGCATCCACCTCGAAAACATATAGTAATATAATATATAGATCTTACATTGGCGCCCCTCTGCGAGTGGCGCCCTGGGTATGATAGACCCCCTTGACCCTCCTTTGATACGCCACTGTCCACACTACGTAATGACCAATGCCTAAAGAATAGGGACATTTTTTTGTAAAACTTTCCGTTATGAGACATTTCAAATGGGGTAAAAAAAGAAACTTTCAGTATCACTGGAAGGTATGAAGTGAATTTATTAGAGATGACAAAGAAAGTGATATTCGAGAAAACAAAAATCAAAAGGATTTTATTCTACAAGAAGTATATATATGTATTTCTTTTTTGCTATAGTGGAGTTACCACTCCAATATAATCTTATGAGATCACGTGAGAGTAATCTTTATTTTTTGAAATTGGTAATTTCAGTTTATTTCCTTCCAGATCCTGGGTATTGTTTTATAGTATAATGCCTAATAGAAAAGAAACCAGTAATTGATTAATTATGGGTTCAAAATTTTATTACCCCAAAACCAAGATGAGGGATTTTCAAAAGAAATTTATGGTTATTCGGATCAATTATTGAATTAATCCTTCTCTTTATTTTCATACATCTAAAAGTATTGGGAAATAAATTTTTAATGTTTTTTCTATTTTTAGAAAATTACAATATGTTTTTGATATGCGCTAGATTTAATAATAAGGATACTACAATAAATTTTTGAATCAGGGAATAAAAATATTCTTACAATTTCTTCTACTATAGCAGTTGATTTATTATTTTTCATCTTTAACCGCTAAGTGTTTAAGGGGGATTTTTAAGTTAATTTCTTTCAGTTTGAAAATTGTTCGCGGCACATTAATCCCTCCTCTTGTTTGGCATTTAAAAGGTCCTAAAATGGATCGTTTTAGACATTTTAAACACTAAATTAGAAGACTGAGCATTCCGAAGCAAATTCTTTTTAAATTGAAAGAGAGAAACATAAAATTGCCATTCAACCTCTTCAGGAATTAACATAAAACCCTACCAATTAAAAAAAATGGCATTCCCCTCATGAACAAACAAACGTCGTTTAGTTTTGCCATACAGACAGATGTGGCCAAGGCCACATGCTAAGCGAAGAAAAGAAAACTATCTACAACACAAACACGGAAAATAGCTTTGTGAGCAGTTAAATCGGAAGAATTACTATAGAGGGCACTTTCCGTCTTTTACGTTAAAGTCAACCAGTCATTCTCTCTCTCTCTTTATATACTAGGGTGGATCGAAAAACGCGTTTTTTCTGCAATACAATTCTAATAGCGCGGAAAACTTGCGCATAGGCGTCATTATAAATGAAAAAATATTTAAAAAATGTTTTTTCAAAATTTGAAATCGCGCAGAAGGCCTAAAGTTACCAAAAAAGTCAAAATACCGGTGAATTTTAAAAAAATGCAAAAATTACAAAAAAATACATTTTTTGTTCTAATAGTGAAAAAAGTGTTTTTAAGAGTGTCCTTAATGCATACAAAATATAATTAGACCCATTCTTGTTTTACTGAATTCGCGCAAAAGGACTAAAGTTGCAGGTTGTATCGTAAAAAAACGATATTTCATGATTTTCGACGATTTTTAAACATGTGCCAAAAGCTATAAAAGTTTTATTTTTAATTTGTAATAGTGTAAAAACCATTCAAAATAGTTTTCCCAATCCAGAAATAATACTTTCAGACCTGTTATTCCTTAACTGTATTCGCGCAAAAGGTCTAAATTATAGTATAAGTTAAGTTATAGAGTCCCGTAAAAACGACGTTTTCCATATCTGATGAGTGTTTATTTAACACATTAAGGTTTGCAATAAGACTCTAACGAGTGATTTACAAAAAATGTATTAGCCAAACATATCATATTGCAGCTCTCAGCTCATTTCAACATTTAATCTGTGCTGAAATGACCCAGGACTCACGGCGAGGACGTGGCTGCAAGGCGAGTCCCACCTCCACCCTACCCAACCAACCAACCAGGGTGAATTTTATTTACAATATTTACAGTAACTATTTACTTTGTACAATGCATATATGTTCGTTGTAGGCAAAAGGGTATTTACATAGAAGCCCCTATGAATTCTGACTTTGAATTAAATGTGGGCATCAGCTGTATTGATTTTAAAGTAGCTTTAATATAACCATCTCGATTTTCATGCCCGCACACTTTTTCTGCTGCTTCTGTAACCAGTTTTACACACCTCTCAACTGACTGGGTGTGGCATGGGAATTTGAGGTAGTTAAACTCTGGTAGCGCTTTGTCTTTCAATAAAGAAGCAATGTGTTCAGTTTTGCATCTTGGACAGTAGTGGCGGCGGTGTTAACTTGAAGATTGACCAATCAATTAGTTCGGTATAGCCGTTTGCACTAAAATTTATTGAAGGTATTTTGAAGTCTCTTACATAACCTTCAGCTGATGGCTCATTTCTGGATTTAAGGATCCTTCTGTAGCCAAGTTCTCTAATGTGTGGTCTCTCATCCATTTTCATAGCCAACATCATATTTTCAGGGTGGCAGAAGAATGCGTTCCTTTGAATTACTGGATCAATGATTTGCTTGATATTGTCCGGTAGATGTCTGGTTGTTTTAACTACCTTCAAAATATGCTTCGGTCCATCTTTCACAGTGTAGTTTTTCTTTATATCAAACCAAACAGGTGCATATGACTTCACTATGTAATTTGCAAGAGTCTGTAACTCAATTGTTGGACTAGTTTGGGATACATACAATCTTAAAACCCGGTTAGCACAGGTTAGCCAACGAGAGTGGCTGATGCGTCCAGTATCCCTAGCAGCCAATTCTGGATTACAGATTCCTGTGTTGACCGCTTTTACAATGTCTTGGAGATACTGCTGATCTTTACTCAGATCGTTTTTAGTGATATCAATGACTTCTTCTGATCGTATAGGCTCAAAATCTACAATAGGGAGTTTCTCACATCCAGGGAGTTGTTTTCCAACTGGACCGCTAAATGATACTGGTCCTGTTGTCGTTCCATCCAAGTGATCAAACAAATGCCTATAAGGTAACTCGTTAAAATGTAGCAAGCAGATAAACCATTGCAAAGGACGGCGACACTTAACTTCAATGTTATGTACAACACCGCTTTTCCATCCAGTGTTTGTGACTGTTCCATCACATCCGATGGCCTCCACTGCACTCATATCAAATTCCTTCTTTTCCAAGTGTTCGTAAATACTGTCAGCAATTTCATTTGCGGTACCTTTCTTTGGTGTGACATGGCCAATGTATTTACCACCTGGCTCACTTATCACGCTAATATGTTCTTCTTTTATAGTTCTGTGGTACATTTTAGCTCCAATCTTTTCTTGAGTTATTGTATTATCTTTTCTTCCGTCGAAATAAATTGCGTTGACTTCTTTCAGCGGAGGGGAGTAAGCGTTGTTCTTTTGCGCGAATACAGTTAAGGAATAAGGGGTATAAAAGTATTTTTTATGGATTAGTAAAACTATATTACATAGTTTTCACACTATTAGAATAAAAAAATACAATTTATATGGTTTTAGCACATGTTTAAAAATAGTCGAAAATCATGAAATATCGTTTTTTTACGATACAACCCGCAACTTTAGGCCTTTTGCGCGAATTCAGTTAAACAAAAATGGGTCTAATTATTTTTTGTATGCATTAAGGACACTCTTAAAAACACTTTTTTCACTATTAGAACAAAAAATGAATTTTTTTTGTAATTTTTGCATTTTTTTAAAATTTACCGGTATTTTGACTTTTTTTGGTAACTTTAGGCCTTCTGCGCGATTTCAAATTTTGAAAAACAATTTTTTAAATATTTTTTTATTTATAATGACGCCTATGCGCAAGTTTTCCGCGCTATTAGAATTGTATTGCAGAAAAAAAGCGTTTTTCGATCCACCCTATTATATACATATACTAGCTGAAAACCCGCGCTTCGCTACGGAGTACATTCAAATTAAATACAACGGTCAACGTATGCAATTTATGCCAAAAAATAAATATATATATTTATAATAAATGCGATGATCAATGTATACAATTGATGTAAAATATATATCTATCTCTCTCTCTATATATATATATTTATAAAAAAATCGTAAGGGATATGCAATTTTTTCGGATAATATCCAATCGTCTGCTGCATTAGAAAGAGAAAAAAACATTTTTTTTATCTATTTAGTTGTTACGCACGTGACGATAAATTTATTGAAAGTACCAGAAAAAGAAATCACGTGATCAGCATTTAATAAATTAAATTCTAAAAATTAATCTTTAAAAATTCACCATATAACCCTCAATGTATTATTTTAAATGCAAACGTAAAAAAAGTTTAAAAAACAGCTTAAAAATTTAATTTAAAAAAATCTAAGAAGAATTTTTGAAAAATCTTTCTTAGTGCAACCCTACACTATTAGAAGCCATGCAAAATTTCAGCCCTTTAGGTCCAGCGGTTTGGTCTGTGCGTTGTATGTCAGTCAGTCAGTCAGTGAATGAATCAGTTACGGAACTGTTTTATATATATAGATATATATATGTGTGTGTGTGTTTCTTTGTATAGTTAAATCTGCAGCAAGACAACTTTGGTTATTTTCATACTGTTGTATTTGTTAGACATTCAATAAAATATTCAGAATAAGTGACTGAAAAGCAAATCCTATTTGCAACTCTATTTTAAATCTCTATTCGTAAATGCAGTCCTACTGACCATTCTAAGTGCTTTTGCTTTTTCTGCCGGCTTTTTTTGCTCCACTCCTGAAGACGAAACATGTATTGACTTTTGAGATTTACGCATAGAGTTTATATTCCAGTTATTTGTAGTGGATATACGAATGTCTTTACTGGTCGTAATATATGGGCAATATATGGGAACTCGCTGTCATAATTCACTAGTTCTAGTGCTTTTTATTCATTGTATACTATAATATTGTAAACTAAAAAATTTTTGATCTAATTGTTCTCTCACGAACACTTTTTTTCGTTTTTCAATTTGAAGATTAACCCTTCGGTCCGTGTACAAAGTGCAATAATTTCGTTAATTTGAATGGCTTGATTTTACATATAAGGTTTGAATGTTCTAAGTAGTTTCTATTTATAGCTACACCCACTATTCAAGTCTGATTTTCCGACCCTTGTATTCCTTTCACTTCATTGTTAGTCGTGATTTAACCTTGGTAATCCAGCGATTATACTGGATACGACAAAAGCAGGAGTTGATGTAGTCGATCAAATGTGCAGCTATTATACGGTATCCCACATATCACGAAGATGGACTCTCTCGTTGTTTTTTTTAGGGTTTAGGACATAATAGGAATCAATTTGCAAGTTGTCCTTAGATTCAATAAACCGGGCAGTTTTGAAATAATGCGATTGAATCTGCATTCTTTGGCCTTTAATTATACATATCTAAATATTATAAACATTTTATATCTTGTGAAACACGTAGAATTATTGTTTTCAATTTGAAAAAAAAATGTTTATTACAAAAGGAATAATCAAGGTTGAAAGAGACGTTGCAATTTGCGCCACGCGCGCACGCTCGTGTTCCTAAAATTGGCAACCTAAAAGGGTTAGTAACCCCTAAAAGGGTACTAAACCCCTAAAAGGGTTAGTAAAATCATTATTATTTTTTTATCTAAAATATACTGTGAAAAACTCACACAAGAGAGCTGTTTTCTAAGAATATTAATTTTTATTTTATTTTAACCACGAAATGTATAACAACATAATTTTGGCAACCTACGTCACATTAACAAAAATAGTTTGATTTATCTTTTTCCGTTTAATCTAGTATTGTAATATGAAAAATTTATTTAATTTGAAGCAGGATTGTCATTTAAGATCCATACTTAAATGGTTTTATATTAAACTTAAAAGTGCTTTCGGTTTATAGGTATTTATTGTATAAAAGCAGTCTTTTAAATTTGTCATGTATTAGGCTTACATTTTTGAATCCTTATATTTAAGTATTTTTCTAATTTATTTTACTTTGCATAGCAAAGACCTCGATACGAAATTCTCGAGCAAGATTAATGAAGGAATAATCCCGTGTAACCATGCTAAAAATACAAAGAATGATTCTTCAAATCTTCAGCTGCTATCTTAAAAGGAATTAACTAAATCGCAATAAATTATACGCAGTTCTTAAAATGCCATTTCCATTTACTCGTGCGCTCCATTGTAGAGACTTTGACAGTTTAAGGCGACTTTAATAATAGAAATAATTGACTTAACGGTTTGTCTGATTAGTTTCGACTTTTATAATAAAACTATAATGAACGTGATTTATACAGTAAATAATATAAGTAAAAATGAAAATCCGAAAGTAGTAGCGTTTGTTAATGCTAGGGGGAAAATATATGAATAATGGACCTGCTATACAATGATGAATCATTGTTTTATTTACTTTGACACAGCTGTCTAATGATTAAGTATTTTAACAAAAGGTTCAAATTTTTACACAAAACACTTTATTATGATAAAGAATCTTTTTTGCAATTTTTATTATTATCTAAATAAAGAAGTAACTACTAAGTTTACATGACAGTCTAGGACAGATTGTAAAAAAATATATACAGCGGAAATTTATGATTCCAGATCATTTTTGTAAAAGACATTTAAAATGAAGTCTCTCGTGCAATATCAATGTTTCTATGCTGGCAAATCAATAACTTTTCTGTAATATATTGTTTTACATTGTACCTAAACAGTGTTTGCAATTGATTATAATGTTCTTAAGGTGCTTAAAAACTCCTTAAATTTGAATTTAACTTTTATACGTTAAATTCGTTATTTCTTTTAGTTACGCTTTAAAAGTTATAAAGTTACAAATATAATATGTTATTGAATATGCATTAGTGTTAAGTAATAAATAAAAAGTTGAGTGTCAAGTAATATATACAACATAAGTAAATGTGAAATAATTAAATGCATAGAGTATTGCATACAAAGTGAAATTTATAAGTGCAAGGGTATGTGTGAACAGCCTATTACACGAATATGAGTAACTGTAATTATTTATAATATGTTGTCTACATATCTGGAATTGTGTTGTACATTTATGATATATATTTTAGAGTTATTGTACAGTACAGCATAATAATTATTTCTTGTATTGCACAGTATATTTGGTGTTGCATAGTAATTATTCTATTATATGTTGTAGTATTTGTTCTATCTTCGTCGGAAAACGCGATATTTAAAAACGTGTCATGAACGGATCAAAATTTAAATAGGTTATTTTTCGCCCGTTCATGACACGCTTATCTGTATTCTTTTTTGTTTAATGGTTAAGTTTTTGTAAATATTTTTCTTCCAAGCTATTGGATCAAATCGATCCCCTTTTTTGCTATGTTTTTATGTAAAATAAGAAAAATAAAGGCATTTTAGTTAGCCTCATCAAGTCTACTTTCTTGTGAAAGGTTTTTTATTTCAGAAAATTATGTATGGGGCAAATTATGCGGTTTAATCCACCCAACATATGCATTGAACAGTATTATTGATATGGTACGTATTTTATTTGCTGTATTGCACAGTATTATTGATATGGTACGTATTGTATTTGCTGTATTGCACAGTATTTATTGTATTGTATGCTATTGTATTGTACAGTATTATATTTATTTGTCTTGCTTGCATTTAAATGGTATAGAATGGTACTAGTATTGGTATTGTATAGTTCATATAGTATTGTATGTATTGTATTTATTGAATTACACAATATTCATTCCATTGCATGTTATTGTACTGCAAAGTATTATTCTTACTTGATTTTGTGTACATACTGTATCGATTATTGTTTATGCAGCATACTTACACAGTTTTCTTGTTCGCCGGGTGAATACTCCGCTCGAATTTTGTTATTTAATGAAAACCATTAAGTGAACTGCGGACAAACAGAAGGCTGCAAAATAATGAACTAATAAAGTTAGTGTACACAGGAGGGAGGCTGGACCTTGGGAACGAAAAGTTGTTAAAATTTCATAGTGCAATAAAATTAATAGCGTAGTTTGGTCGGAACCTTTGTCGTTCTGTCACAAATCTGGGGCATAGGTTTAATATTGTGAATGTAAAATAAACTTGAGAGAGGAGTTTTTCGACATGGGGGTGAGTGTCTTTTGCTCACCCCTTGAGTCTGTGGTTCTCAGTTGAGCGGATGGTCATCGTGGCGACGTGACTTCAACAAATTGCCGTATAAGCGAAAACAGTAGCCGGCTTAACATCGTCGAACTTGTGCTTTAAAAGTTTAGACTTTATAGAAACTTTCAGAATAGAAATTCTTATGAATATGGTATGAAACCATTTTTCTGAATTGATTTACGATGTTTTAAAATATTCTAAAAGAAGAAACAAGGTAATCAATGTTTAACAAATGCACGGTAACCGATCGGTTAATTCAATTGTAGCTAAATGGGAAATGTTGTAAATCCGTCTTATAAGCAGCAAGTTAAATGCACAATTTTTATACCTGTAACTAGTATAAATATATAGGAATATGTGTTTCACAACTTGTTTTAGAATTTAATAAAATTAGATACATAGAATTTAATAAAATTTATCAAATATCTCTCAAATGATTTCTAAAGGACCTTAAAAACATACACTAAATTGCAGCAACCTGATATTGAATATTGATGTGTTTTACACTTTTTTAGTGTTTTTGAACTGTGAGAATTTTTTGGTTGTTTTGTGCTAACATTAAGCTGTCTGCATTTTTTTTGGTTCCGATGTGAATTCTTTGAATTCTTTATCAAAAGGACTAAGTGTAATAAAGCTGAACAAAATTCTAGCTGATCTCCGCTGTAAAAATACTGTCTGGAAAAGAAAATGTCGTTTCATGTGCGTAGTGAAGGTAAATTAAAACTAGTGTGTTCTTAATAGTAAATTGTATGAATGAATTTGGTGCTATTTCATTATTGAACATTTAAAAAATCTTTTATGTGACTGAATCACACAAAAAATATTGTGTAGCCGTACAGAGTTATCAGGAAAGAATCATCCGATTACAAAATTTAATATTTTCCATAATTACAAACAGAAAATTATAATTAATATGTCATTGTAAAGGAAAAATGTTAAATTTTTAGCCCCAGTGGCATTTGGAGGTTCGTAAATTTCTAAACAGAGAACTACCATACCATTACATTGGTCGCAGTGTAGCCGATGATTTGGTCCTATACAGCTACCCTCCTAGGTCACCGGACCTAACCCCACGCGACTTCTTCCTTCGGGGATAGGTCAAAGATCTTGTGTTCATACCACCTTTGCCTACAAGTTTTCCCAAACTAAACAACTCATTTGTGATACTTTACAAACAATTAATAGTGAAACAACGCGTTTGGCGAGAAATGGCATATCGCAATGACATTATACAAGTGACTAAAAGAAGTCATATCGAATACCTGTGATAAAAAAATTAACATTTTCCCTCTACAATGACAAATTAGTTATAATTTTCTCTTTGTATTTATGTAAAATATTAAATTTTGTAATCGGTTGATTCTTTCCTGATAAACCTGTATAATTTCATATACATATGGGTAAAACACCGTATGAATATATCGAGATATGAATTGTTAGTTTATTGTTATATCTATTTAACAAAACTTTCCGAAAATAAACACGAGCTCTGATGTTATTCAGTTTTTTGGAAAATGTGTAAATTATTGCTGTTTTATTAATTTCTCCCATTTTCTTTCACGTTCGTTTATTGTTTTCACCTGAATCAACAAAAATTATTTCTCTAAAGATTTGTATTTTGTATTAAATTTTCCATTATAAAGATTTTGAATCGCTCCAAGAAATTACATATTAATAATCTGTGATCCATGTCACTGAAATCGGAAACTGTTGTAACTTGAGCAAATTATATTGTTAAACATTCATTTTTCCGTGAAAGCATAGTAGAGACACAGTCAAAGTTAATGCTCTTTTAAAGATTAAATAACTTTTGATTTATTCATGTTACAAGTAATCAGTCATTCATAATATAAGTTATTCATATTACAAGCACCGTTATTTAAGGTAACTGCGTAGATAGAGTTCTTTTCTGTATGATTCCAGCTTTGGTTATTAACTTATATAATGAAGATACATATAGAGACCCATCGATTTGAAAACTTAAATATTCAAATTAATGAGCATGTCTTTTTGTAATTTTCTAAAATAGGAAAATTGACACAATTTGTCACGCTTCGCTTTTCATTAATATTTCATCTTAAGACATTCTGGATATGAGAAAGAGTTTTAAAATGTCACGTACAATATATTATGGATATAAATTTTTTTTATAGTTTTCTCTTAAATTATTATTAGATATATATATCATCAATATTTGAAAGTAGGTTTTCATAGATCATGTAGATATTAAAGCATTAGACTAACCTCCATCGAGAGAGGTGAATTTTATTCTCGGCTTTTGATGTTTTTATTATCTACGATATAATAGTTTTAACGTAGGTCACTAGAGTCCAGAACACTTACCTTAGTATGTATATGCCTTGTCTCCTAACCTTTGCATTTCCCTTCCTTTATTCCTCCATCCTTGTTTAGGTACCTCGAGTGAAGCATTGTAGGAAATGTAAGGATAACTTGTCATTTGTCGTTATAAATCCCTTTTTCATGGATAGCATAATGGTAGGAAGGAGCGAAAGTTTAATGTTTTTTCACTTATTTATCCAGATTTAGAATAATTTTGGGGGGCTTGGACGTGTAAGAGGATTTCAATGAATGTTGTGAGTCAAAGAAATCCAATGTTGCTTATATCATTTTCCATGTGCCAGGTGATGACCGAATGACTAGGGCGCTGACATTCGGTTCAGATCCTGTGGTTTCGAGTCCCACTGTTGGTGTGGATATTTCTAGGCGTTCAGAATCGGCTTTAAACTGTAGGTCCTAGTCGAATTAGTCCTCATGTAGCAAAAAGTTGACCGAAGCCCTCTAAATCAAACCAGACCAACCTTTTTCATGAAAAAGTATCTTTTTTCAAAAACTTTAAATATCTCCAATAAATCCCATTTAATTCTACTTTAAATTTAGTTGAACAAATAGGCAAAATTAATCAATAACTAAACGTTCTTTTCAGAAAGACGATGAAGCCTTCGGTGGCCGGCCTGTAGATCATTTTGTCTTACAGCTTTCTGCTGTAGCGCTCTTTCACATGTTTAACAGGAGACGATTACCTCGGTTCACATCTTTTTAGATTGGCATATTTTCGAGACCATTTAAGTTCTCTCTACAGACTTTCGGAAATGAAGGGGGTCTAACGGCTAATGCCATTAGACCTCTATTAAAGCATGTATTATTTACTTAACCTTTGTTTTTTATTGATTCTTTGTTTTTTATTGTCTTATCTTCTGTTTGCATGTTAATAATGTTTCCCTATTAACCCATTAAGCGCCGCTGTATGAACCACAATTATCTAAATAGAATCTAAAGTATTTAAGTACGTTACTTACCTCAATTGATGTGCAGTTTAATTTTTTTAAAAATCTGCATTCGTATAGAATTTACGATAGGGTCCCTACGTGGGAGACTTGGCGCCTAATAGGAGTGTAAAGCTTGTTTCTTCCGCGTATCCAAGTCATATGTTACGCTAAATTCAAGGAAGTAAGCTTTTAAAACCTCCTGAAACGTGTATTCTATATTTTTATGGAAATAAATATATATACAGGTAACCCTCCTATAACACGGTATATAGGTTCCTAGAAAATGCCGTGTTGTGTGAAACCGTGATATATGAGACCTAGAGCCAGTACAAAAAGGGGGGTTACGTTCCGAAAACTTATTAAGAACAAGCTTTTTTTTTTTATAAATTCCATATAAACAACTTAATAAATTTCTTCCTCGTCACTGCTCAGTACAATCAAACGAGAACGTTTTTTCGGTTGAACGATATCACCTTCACTTTCAGAACCTTTTTCTTCATTTAGAGTTTTTGCACCTTTTATCTGTAATTTTGGTTTGTTTGCTGGTTCTTACAAAGTCATTGTAGATTTCATGGTATAGACAATTTTGCAGCTCCCTTTTGGAATTTTCGACTTCTTTCAGCGGAGGGGTCAGCATTCAAGAAAAATGATTCAAGATTTTAGCTAAGCTTAGACCTTCTTGTAATTTTATAAATGAATAATTTATAATTTTTTATGCATTTTTATGTAAAGCCACTGATAGTTCAATATTCCTTCTCGTCATTATTTTAAGGTAATTTAGTTTTTAAATGTGTTAAACAAAAATCCTGTTATCTACTGCTGTAGAAGTACAGTGTTGTACAAAGGTTTCACAATTTTTTTTATCGTGTTAAGATCGAAACTGTGTTACAGGTTGCAGTGTTATACGAGGGTTCCCGCAATTTATCTTATCGTGTTAGAGCGAAACCGTGTTGTAAGATACCTTGCTGTAGGAGGGTTACCTGTACTTCAAATATCATTGTAATTTTTAATCATGTAATAAACATTTTCTGAGGCAGAACGTGATATCCAGTAAATAGGACGATTCCGATAAATGTATGTATGTCCATTTCAGATAATAAAAATGCATTTTTATTCTTTTGCAGACCATATCTCGAAGTTTCTTAGGTAAGATGTTTCAGGATCTCCGAATCAAAGTACATTTAGAAAATTTCATGCGGAGATTTCATTGACAATTCAGTCCGGGTCTCTTCAAGTGTTGACATTTCTTCAGATTCAATAGACAACATTTCATTTGTTTTTTTCCAATTTAATAATTTCTTTTTGGTTTTCATTTCCTTCAATTTGTCTCATTCCATACGTGTATCATCATCTGAAGTACCATTTGCAATGGGCCTTTTTCTCTTCCTGCATTTTATTTTCTTCATTTCAAGATTTCTATTTCCCCACTCTTTGACTTTTAGTTCAACTTCTTCAGAACCATCCTCTGGAATCATTTAACCTAAATCCTTTCCTGCAATATTTAAAGCATAAGTTACCTAACCAGGATCCGGGGAAAACCCGTAATGCTACTTTCATCTGAGTATTCATCAGAGTCCAAAGATCGCATATTTAAAGTCATAATCTAAAGCTTCTTGAATTTTCAAAAACATTTTCACCATTTTTTAAGATTAACAAATTAGCTTTAAGGGGACGGTGGACATTAAAATTTACTTTTTTTTACTTTTCATCATAGAGATACGAAATTTTGTACATATACACATTTCACTATAAATAAATAGAATACCTTAAAAGAAATTTCCAATCTCATTGTAATTTTAAGATTTTTAAAAAAAATTTAAATTTATAAACAAAATTTTAAAATGCTCCTTGAAACTTAATTTTTGAGATATTTCCTCGATTTTGCATTTTAATCTCTTTAAACTCTATAACAAACAAATCTGGGTATCAATTATTTAATCCCTTGAATAGTTAATTTTTGAGATATTTTTTTTCTGAATTCCGTCCCGATTTTCATCAAAATTTTGCCTTTTGAAAAGTTATAAATCAAATTTAATTACCTCAATGAAGTCGAATTGTAAAATACATTCCCAGTTTTTTTTGCAAACAGCATCAGGATTCTTCCTCATCAATTTCATGAATTTTGAGGAAAAATTAAGTAGCATAAAACATTTAAAAAATCTAAAAACCTTGAAAAATCTGTTTTGAGAAAAACAGATTTAAAATTTATTACTACACTTACATATTATAAATTACTTTGTAAAAGCTTCATAAATGATTTTTTACTTGAAAAAAATTAATTTGGTACTTATAATCTACAGAAATATATACATTTTTTACAATAACACATTCAGTATTACAATAACGAGATTTGCTGAAATAAAGGTCCACCGTTCCCTAAATAAACCTCTCTTCATGAAAATGTGTCTGGGTATCACCTGATCCCCTATTCTTTACAGAAGTAGATGCAGTAAGGTCTCGAGTTACACGGATTCGTAGATACGTGGTTGTAATTTTCAATTTTTCGCAGACTGCTTTAGCATGATATCAATTGATTTACGACGAGAAAAAGAAAGCTTCGAGTGTACAAACATCATTGAACAAATACTCCAGTGCCCCATGAGCGTCTGCAGACTATCATATTATTCTAAATTACATAATTATGTATACAGTCGAACCCTGTCATAGCGATCCCATTATATAACGAACTCATGGATATACCGAACTAAAATTTTGCCCCCCCCCCCGTTTTCCTATTGTACGTAATTTAATTAGTATTGTGTCAGTTTAATGTAATCGATTTTAGTCGATTTAATTCATTAATGATAATTTTTAATAGATTTTATCATTTTTTAATACATCATTATTGAATACACATTGCGACTAATGAGTTATACATTTTGTGAACTCTAGCATTTTCTTAACGGTTCGGTTATAGCGAACCACCAGATGAAGCGAACAAGATCTTTGGTCCCTTGAAGTTCGTTATAACGGGGTTCGACAATATGTAATATTTGTAAATATTTTCGTGTACTGTATAATATAATGTATCTGTGTACCATTTACATATTTAAATAAAAAGTATTTCCTTGAATATGAGAGAAAAACGTATTTTATATCGAAATTTAAGCAGTTATGCTTGCTACTATTGTCTGCATGATGATGGTCGAAAAGCTTACAGGAATCCAATGGTAGGTTGCACATGCGCCGGCCACTGGCTCTCAATCACTAGGACACGCGCGCTGCATTGCGTGGTAAATTTCGACTTACCGGCTTTCTACATACGCAGAATGTTCTAGAACGGATTATAATCATAAGTGGAGGACTTACTGTATAAAGAAAATGAATCAGTAGTAACAAACGCGTGTTCCTTGTGGTAGACAGGAAGTAAAAAGCAAGTCACTCACACACCCACACACACACACATATATATATATATATATATATATATATATATATATATATATATATATATACAGGGTGTCCCAAAACGACCGCATATACTCTGCACAGCTAGATTCCTCGTTGGGAGTATATAAAAACTCCCAAAGAAGCGTTTCTGTACGATCCATAGTTTACGAGAAAAATACGAAAAACAAAGTATGACGTCACTGCCGGTGCAAGAAAAAAACACTTTATTGGACATATCAACAACAATATTTGCATATCTTTCCAGACGGTAATGTTTAAAACATTCGCTGCGCATATCGCGTCATGCATACGCGCGCGCCATGGAATGACGTTAAGCCGCCGTTGAACTGGTATTTAAAAGACTGCATCTTGCAGTCACCGGTAGTCTTCGTATGGCGGCCATGATCTACGTTCGTGACTACTGCGACATCTACTTGATGTACAGCCGATGTAATGGAAATGCCTTACGAACTGCTAGAGAGTATGGCCGTCGATATCCGTCCCGCCGTCCTCCCGATGTCAACGTCATCCGTAGGCTGGACGACAGACTGCGAAATACGGGAAGCGTCTTGTCAACAGCCAATATTCACGATACTGGAAGACCGCGGAGCGGTCTGACGGTAACACAAGCGGATACAATAATGCAGCGGGTAGAAGAGACGCTAGAGGTAAGTACACGCGCATTAGCCCGTGAGATGACTTCGAGTAAATGTACTGTGCACAGTCTTTTACGGTCTGAGAGGCTACACCCATTTCGGTACACAACCGTGCACGGTCTGAAACCAGATGACTTTCAGAAACGCGTGGCCTTCTGTGAATGGCTGTTGCAGCAACAGAACACAGATAATGGTTTCATTGCACATATCCTGTGGACTGATGAATCATGTTTCACTCGTGATGGGGTATTCAACCATCACAACAGCCATATGTGGTCCCAGGTTAATCCGCATGCAATCCGGCCGCAGAAACATCAGGAACGTTGGTTTCTTAACGTGTGGGCCGGCATACTCGGGGATCGCCTGCTTGGACCATATCTGTTGCCTGAACGGCTCTCGGGACAGTCGTACTTGGTGTTTCTCAACGAGGTCTTAACCGAGTTCCTCGATGACATACCATTAACGGCAATACAGGGACTTTGGTTCTAGCATGATGGGGCTCCGGCGCATTTCTGTGCTCCTGTATGTGGTTGGCTGGATATGGAATACCCCGGCCGCTGGATCGGACGTGGTGTCCGGTTCTACCGCCGCCACGTTCGCCAGATCTTACACCGTTGGTTTTTTTCCTGTGGGGCTATCTCAAGGAACTGGTGTATCGAGACGTAGTGACAACACAAATGGAATTAGTTGCTCGTCTGCATGCTGCTTGTACTTCGGTGGACCCCGCGATGCTGCAAAGTGTGATGACAGCCATTCCACGGCGTGCATTCCTGTCTCGACATGCACGGCGGACACTTTGAACATCTGCTTTAAATTGTGCATGCTGTTGATAAGTTCAATAAAGTGTTTTTTCTTGCACTGGCAGTGACGTTATACTTTGTTTTTCGTATTTTTCTCGTAAACTATCCATCGTACAGGAACGCTTCTTTGGGCAGTTTTTATGTACTCCCAACGAGGAATCTAGCTGTGCAGAGTTTATGCGGTCGTTTTGGGACACCCTGTGTATATATATATATATATATATATATATATATATATATATATATATATATATATATACAGGGTGGGCAAAAAGTCAGTATAAACTTTAAAAATTCATATAAACCGGAAAAATAACAAAAAAAAGGGTTGCAGGGTTAGCATCGCTAAATCACGGGATTATTTTTAAGACAGAGAAAAAAAATCAAAAAGCAGCCCACAGGTGGCGCTGGTACGAGCGAATTCTGTGAAAATATGCAAATGAGACGGTTATAAGAACGTGGGCTCCTAATCCACAACCAGTTCACCGTTGTTCCGCGATCTGCCGAGAGGTATACGTACTGCCTGCACTCTGCCGTTGCTGGATTTGTGACTAGCCTGCAATGCCTTATCCACTGTGGTGGAGGTTATGTGGAACACCCACTGAAGTAATAAACGATTTAGATGCATTCTTTTGGTTATCTGCGTATCTTTTCTTTGTCTTGTGTAAGTCAGCGCCACCTGTCAGCTGTTTTTGGAGTTATTATTTTTTCATGTCTAAAAAAAATCCCTTGACCTAGCGCTGCTAATATATATATATATATATATATATATATATATATATATATATATATATATATATATATATATATATATATATATACAGATGGTGGACAAAATAATACGAACACCTGTGAAATAATGGAAAATCTTTATTAATAGGGAGTTGGACCACCCTTTGACTGAAGTTCATATTTAATGCGACGTGTGATAGATGCATAAATGTCATGGACAATGTTTAAAGGAATATTAAGCCATTCCTCCTGCAGAGCGGTCTCTAAATCCGAAATTCCGAATGGGGGTGGAAATCGGGAACGAAGTTTGGACTCCAAATATTGCCATAAATGTTCAATAATATTCCAGTCCGGAGACTGAGGACGCCAGGCGAGATGTTCAAATGCATCGTCATGCTCTTCGAACCATTCTTGAACACACCTAGCAGTGTGGATACGGGCGTTGTCGTCTTGAAAAAGCGGTTGCTCTCCAGGGAATACAGTCTGTACAAAAGGATGGACATGATCCCCTAGAACGCTTAGATAGTGATTGGATTTGATCCTCCCATGCAGAATAACAAGTGGCCTAAGACCGCGCCAAGATATCGCACCCCATACCATAAAGGAGCCACCCCCATGCTTCACAGTCGGCAAGAGGCATTCAGGATGAAACGCTTCTTTGGGCGTTCTCCAGACATAAACGCGTCCGGTCGTCTGAAATAGGGTGAATGACGATTCATCTGACAATGTTACCTGTTAAAATGCTGTGGGGACCAGCCTTTGTGATCTCTGCACCATTGGCGTCGCTTGAAAGCATTAGTTGCTGTCACCAAGGGTTTACGAATTGCAACTCTGTCATAAATGTTCCCAGCATGAAGTTCCCTTTTGATAGTTTTTGTTGAAACGGGGTCCTGGAGATGACTGTTCATTTCGGATGTTATCTCGGATAACGATTGCTTGTGCTTTCAGGCTACTATGCGCTAAAAGACCCGTCTATCCCTATCAGCAAGCTTGGACTCTCGGCCACTGTTGTGCTTTGAAGACGTCGTCTTACACTCTTTCGTGTACGCTGTCATAACGGCTGATACCGTACTCCTTGCAGACCCCAAAAGGTTTGCTGTTTCCGTAATCGATGCTCCAATTAAACGCGCTCCAACTATCATTCATCTTTGGAACTCTGACAGGTCTGACATTTCAACTTATCACAGATAGTTCGATAGAAGCATGCAACGTAGGTAACTGCTGTTGAGAGACTGATACCTTCCTCTTCACGCTCACTAGGTGGCAGACTTCTGTTGCAGGATGCGCGGCTGTACTGCAGGTGTGAAATACGTCATACTTTTTCACATGTGTTCTTATTATTTTGTACTCCATCTGTATATGTATGTATATATACTGAGTATTTTTCACTAATATAAGTCGAATTTGTCCTATTAGAACATATACAACTGCAAAATACAGAAATTTTAAAGTTATCCTTCTGAAAAATTCTGAGTATACTTTGTAAGGGGACAAGACAACCTCGCGTTTTAATTTTTTCAATATTTTACTCAATTGGCCAAATGAGCATGATTAATATTGTTTTTTACTACATTGAAATCACTTAAAATTGACAAAAAAGTATTTTATGGAACAATAAGATTTGCTTTTTAAAAAATTCTTCGAAAATGCTTGAATTTTTCAAAAGGCTCCATGCGCGTTCATGATCTTCTGATTTCTTCCAAATTTCTCAGGATTTCTAAAGTGTTCTTCATAAATCTGTACATAGTTCTTTAAAACCACAAATATTTTTCACAGTTATAGACCATTATGTATAGTAAAATCATGCAATAACATAAAAAATTAACAGACAGAATTGAAAAAAAAAATTTAAGGCTTCATATTCCTACAAAAAAAAGTCAATGCATAAATATATTTATAAGCATATGGTAAACTTATGTTAAAAAACTGGAAAATTTTAAAGGATATAGAATGCGCATGGACCACTTTGAAAAATGTTTGAAGTAATGAATAAAATCTCAAAAAAGTGGCATTATTCTATTAAACAATCCTTGTTTTGAATTCTGAGGATCTTCAATGTAGTAAAAAAGGATACTAATTATTCTCATACTGAATATAGGGTTGAAAATTGAAAATGTAAAAATTCGAGGTTGAAGGTCACCTTAAGATACAAATTTTAAAAAAAATTGTATATATCCTAATATCATATTGAGGAAAAAATTATAGTTGAAGATTCTCAAAATGGAAGACTTGGTGCTTAACGTGTTAAACCTGTTTTACGCAGTTTGATAAATTCTAATTTAAAATAAAAGAACCAGTAGTTGTGTATTAAACGCAGGTATGTTTTCCGCAAATTTTGGAAATTCACTTAAGGTGTGGTGAAATAAATTTTTTGACTACAGTTCTATATTAAAAAAAAGTTCAAACATAATAAAACCTGTTTAAAGGTGCTGGATTGCTTTTACTAGAGTTCAGCATTCCATAAAATGTGTTCAAAATGAAGGAGATTTTGGAGCATTTTTTTTCCAATACTTCCAGGTTGCATTTTTGCTGCCACTTTACTAATAAAGGAGTAAAAATTCTTCCCTTATAAGAACATATGTACTTCTGGTTCTTTTTTAAGTAAGCGTTTCATAGTTTTTCTTTATAGCATATCGAAAAAAAGGGATCTCAAAATCAAATTTCTAATATATATTTAAATGTAAGTGGCTAACATGAAAGTGTAGCCAATCCTTGAAAAAGATTTATAAAATTCTGAAAAATGGAACATAAAGACTTGTACATATTTTTTACAGATTTTCCCGATTTTTAAGAGAATCTAGTTTATAATGTTATACTCAATAAACCATTCACCGAAACAAAATTCTTTCAAAATAATCATTTTGAAATAGTGTTTAGTATTTTCGAATGGTTTAGTAGAATTAAAGGGTACAGATTTATTTGCTTCATAATCGAAATAGAAGAAAAATTAAATTTCATCATCTGCACTATTTCAGTATGATAACACATCTGATTTACAGTGAAATTATTTATTTGTTTTATTCCTTACATCGAATTACACTTGTAATATGAACGAAAATACAATAATCAAGTGAAAGTGTTTCATTTTCTGAAGTAAATAATGCCCCTCGCTAAAGTATTTATCTTTCGCAAAATAAGATATCCAGCATATTTTCTTTCCGCAACTAGGTAAACTAAATTTCAATGGCTAAAAAAGATTGCTGGGGGTTATTCAAAGGTTATACAAGAAGATCTTTTCAAATGTCTGAGATTAAACGACAACATGCAGAAATATTTCTCTTTATATAGATAATGAAATCTTTCTATAAATGAAAAGGAAATGTATTAGGTTTTAAGATGGTTGACTTCAATATTGTTACCTAATGTAATATTTTATTCAGACGGTACATTGCTTCCTTTTATGATTAAATAAACTCTATTCAAGATATTTTATATGTATAAGGATCTTTTCAAAAGTGTTTATTTTGATATATATTCGAAATATATGATGTTTGACATATATAAAAGGAAGGTATTATGATTAAGTACATGCATGCTTTTGCATAAAATACTATGTTTAAATTAACTGAAATTAACAGTTAAATTATATTAACAAATATGTATGAACATACTATTTCATCATTAATATTCCATCAAATCTGTAATCGATTGATTTGTTAGATTTTTAATATTCCAGTAATAATTTTCAGTTCGAATACTGAGTTAAAGAATTTACGTATTTAGCAATTCCACTCTGTGCAGTGTACTGTAATAGCGTGGCTTCATCCCCTCCGATATAATTCCCCCAGAGATGACAGAGTCAGGATAGCGAGATAACTGATTTTATTATTTTAAGTACAAGGAAAAACAAACTATGTACAATGTGATTCAAGTTGGATGCCCGCACAATACCGTTCTTTCAGCTAGGCGTTCCACGCCCAGCGTCTCATTCCAGAGAATTCGCCTCCGTCGTTGTTCAGTAGATTCATCACGTCAGCTACCTCAAAAACCTCTTCGATGATCTTTCTGCCCGCTCTGTTTCTCTCTGAGCAGAATTGAGTGATGAATAGAGTGCCTTGACCATCAGGTTTTAACTCCTGTACGCAAGATGTAATGTAATCAATCATAATGTGCTCAATAGTTAATATTTAAAGGCTAGGTAAAAAATTAAGAGTTAAAATTACTTTCAGAGTACAAAATTTGTAATTTAACACCTTCAAGTGAAGGGTAAGGGAAATTTACGGTTAAGAAATTAAGTTAGTTACAAGATTAAGATTTAATTGATTAATTTAATTAATTTAATCATTATTAAGAGACAGGAAGAACAATTTAACAAGTTTAGGATAGGTGGCCCTCAGCAAAAGAAAAAAAAAGACCCTGTTCAGGATCATACAATTCGTAAAGAGATGATTGCAGAATTCAACGGGGAAAAAAGAAATATCAAGATGGGTAATTTGGAAGAAACGATACCACCTGGGACCGAACCTACAATTCAGGTCTTTCGCAGGTCAGCGCGATGCCTCTGCGATACGGCAGGACACAAGCAAGTGTTCGAGGTAGAAAGAGTATCGCGATAGGGTGTTTCTCTCTCTTGACGCTACACTCCTTTTATCCTTTCTGCCAAACCGCCTCCAGACAAACGGGTGGTTCTTTTAGGCCTCCCTTGAAAACTGGCCCCTCGATGTCTGCTCGCACGAGACCTTTTGCGACTTGGAAACAAATTATTCATCTATTGTCCGTATGTCGAACTCCTGGTCACACCTCTGGACATGGGTGCTGTTAGCGACTTCATGGATAACCTCCTTCTGAAAGGCAAAACCAATAAAACGCATTCCAACGTCCTTATTCAAAAAGGTGGCTAAACTTCAAATAACACCTCTCGCAACACAATAGTCCGTCACAGTGCTGCAATGGATACCATCCCATTGAGGAATACCAGGAAATGAGATAGCAGATTTATTATCAAAAAACGGGAACTCAATATCCCTCTGTGCTCGCAACAAAAATCTTTAAAAAACTGCATGTAAGATTATAAAGCAGAAAATAAAGGGTTCTTTTATTTCTGACTTCCAAAACCGTATACATAATAAAGTATAGAGCAAGACATTGAATGGCCTTCATGATGGCCCACGCAAAATTGCAGTTGCTGCTTTCAAAATTGCAAATAAACACGACTGCCTGTCCATGTAGTTAAATTGAATGCGGTTTTTTTCTAGCCCTACATGCCCTTTTTACAATTCCGACAAAATGGACGGTAAGCACATCCTGTCTGCTCTGCATTAACTGGGAGTTCTTTGTACAGACGTTATTGGGAGGGACGTGATCGCATGGGAATTTTATATTAGGTGATGTTCTTTGTTATGTATTTTTCCCTTTTATTCTCCTTTAGAGTTTTGATTTTTCCCTATTCTTGTGTATACCTAAGGACTTTGTCCACAGGTTTCTGCATTACATAAAAAAATGTTTCTTGACTCATAGAGTATTTCGTAGGTGTAAAATATGCTGAGAACTAAATCTATTTTAACAAACAAAAAGACAGTTTGTGTATCAGTATAATTTCCTTTGTTGCGAAAATTCACTGTAAGTTTTCAAACGAAAGAGTCATTGGATGGTTCGTTGCGCTTCTAACAACGTTCCAATACAGCACTGATAGATTGCATTGCAATTTTTAACTATACCTAGAAGAATTTTAGTAACAAGAATAAATAATTGCACAGTTAATGTAAATGATACCGGAGTTCTATAACTAAGTTGTTTTTTTTATAAAGTTTCACCAAAATTAGCAAAACATTTATTTCAATGGTCGATAAAACTCTTTCTTGAAATTTAAATGATTTACTTACAAAAATTACAATTGGGGAAACATTTATTTGGTAAACAGGCTATACTTAGAGAGTATTTGATTTGCTATTTCGCTTTTACATTATTCAACTTTCCCATTAAGCCATAAAATCCTTAATAAGTCTTAATTTTCAAAATTGTTCTAAGAACCTCAACTTTTTTTGTTGTTTCGTTATTTTTTTTCAATGCGGAGGCACTTGTCGCGAAGTCATTCACCTATTATTCGTCGCAGTTTTGCTGGCCATTTTATTATGAGGGCGCCATATAGGCAGACCAGCCTTGCCCCCTATGAAGGGACGACACAAACGGAGGCATTTTAGTGGCGCTTCGCCAGGATTCGATCTGTGCACCCTCAGCACCGAAAACCAGCGAGCTGCACCACAAGGCCGCCACGGCCCATTTCGTAATCTTAAGGCCCACTTTTTAGTAATAGGATGAATAGTAAAAAAATATGTATAAGATGTTAAGCCTTAAAATTTTCCATTTTTAGCTATGCTTGGTATTTCATTATTTATTATTATTTTTTTTTAGTAGGCACTCTAACTCTTAATAAGAATAATGATTAGATAATATTCTTAAATATGCATGCTGTAAAGAAACCCCAAAGTACAAACAATGTAACCAAGTGACAGCCATTAATTCTCGGGAGAGAAGCGGAAAATATTTACATGACAAACAGAAGATTTATAACAACACTACCTAAGCCTTTAATTAAAGATAGGGAGATGAATAGATGAATAAGATGAATAAGATAAATATGACGAATAGGATGAATAGATGAATAAGATGTTGGGTAGATGTTAAAGATGACACATGATAGTGAATAGAGACACACTTAACCAAAGATATAACAGCAAAGGTATCCTATGGATAAATGGAAGAAAGTTTTAGAGAAAAGAAGCTAAATAAGTGATTCCAAGTCGAAAAAACATGAACACTTTGAACTGCTATATCGAGAATGTAAAAATATAAATATTATTTTAAAATCTATGCATTTTATTCGCAACATACTAATATTTTAACTTGAACGAATAAAATAATTACAGTTTAATAACAAGTACATTTCCCAACATATGTTGTATGAGAAGCACAATTTACCGTTTGTAACATCTGAAATAGTTTCGAGCGTTAATCGACTGGTAACAAAAATCGGCGCAACAAAGCGTCGAATGTTATGAAACATAAAATCTAAGTGCATGCAACAAATACGCTTTTACGGCTGCATATTTTCCACTGAGAACAAGTCACCCATTGCGTTATCATATTTCATGCCCCTATTCACAAGAATTTTTATGGAAATTTTCAGTTTATACTTTTGGAACAGGAATGTTAAGAGTAGTAAAATTAATGTAATATTTTTAGTTAAAATAGCGAATCATTTTTGACATAATTTTACAGTTATATATTTTTATATTGGAAATTGAATATTTAGTAATATAAATATATGTATATATTTATGTTAAATGAAGACATTTCAATAGCAAGTATTAACGCTTTATAATAAAGTTTTCTTTTGACAAGAATTATAATACACTATATAAACAGGATTATGCCTCCGTAAATGTAGAGTATAATAATATTCCCAGAAACAAAAAAGTTGAATAATTTAGTCGGAATTAAACATGATCCTTTGGGGAATTGAATTTTTAAAAAGTAATATGAAGGATTATATAAAAGCGTATAAAAAGGAATTGGTGAAAAATGAAATATATATATATATATATATATATATATATATATATATATATATATATTTATTTATAATATTAAGTTATATATACCTTTAATTTAAAACCCAGGACAGAGATGGGTCTTGATTTGAACATACCTAGTATAAGGTATGGTTAGTAAACAAGGAATATGTTATTTTAAAAGATAATGCTGAGGCGAAGCATATTATAAAAAGGCATTTAATAAGATAAACACACAACGGCGATCATAATACAAGCGAAGCGTTCTAATAATAACCAACTACTACTGTTGCCACACGTCTTGTAGTTATGTTACAATAAAGATAACAAAGAACTTTTTTTGTATAGTAATGCGATGTGACACAAAAATGGACATTCGGCCCCGCTGAATGCTAAATTTAGATATTAATAATAAAATTTACATTGAAGCGTAAATACTAAAAAGTTCTACGAAAGATTTTGTCCAAGTCTTTCAGGCAGGCGTCGATTGCGTCGCATACCATAGCGGCTCGATGTGAGGTTAGCGTGATCATCAGGAACCTGGATGTCGTCTACTGGATCTTGTATTTCAGCAGCCGATTCTTCCTCTTCCTGGATAACTGGCGCATCTCGCATGTAGTATAGACGAAGATGTTGCACGTGTACAACTTTCAAAAGTATATTTTGTGGATTCATAGACTTCATCTCGTACCATACGGCCCCTACTGGGCGAACAATCAGAAACGGTCCTTTAAAAATGGGAGAGAGTTTATGATCTCCTTGTTTAGGCCAGTCGTGCAAAACGAGATCTCCTGCCTTAAATGAATGCGATCGACGATGAATATCAAATTTGTGCTTATTATCCAAATGCGTTTCGTACACATTATTTACGGCTTCGGCGCTGGCTAAGGCAAGAAGGTCAAGTTGATCTTCACATGGCATGTCATCGATGGAACTTGCAATGTGGAGTTCACGTGGAAGGTGTGGTTCATATCCATGAAGCAAATAAAATGGAGATCTTTTAGTAGAATTTAGTCGTGTGGTGTTGATTGCTAGTAAGGCTTTAGGTAACAATTCGTCCCATTTTTATGGATGTCCATCAATTATTTTTTTCAAAGTTGACGCAATGATACCATTGGCTCGTACAACGATGCCATTAGCTTGTGGCGAATACGGTGGTGTCATGGATTGTGTTATTCCATACTTTTGCAAAAATCGCTGAGTGTGGCGAGCGGCAATTGCAGTTCCTCTGTCTGATAAATACATGCTGGGTGGCCCATATCGAAGTATGATGTTGTGATACAGTGCATCAGTCACTGTATGCGCTGCGAGAGAGGCAGACGGTGTTGAAATCACATAGCGTGTGGCATGGTCAATCTGGACGAGCATGTTGGTGTTACCAGCTTTGGATTGCGGTAAGCAGATGATATGATCAGCAGATACAATTCTCATAGTGTAGTAGGAATCGGCAATTGTTGCAATAAACCATAGGTGTTAGCAGTACGGCGATTAACAATTTGATATTTGTGACAACTACGAACATATATTTTGGTGTCCTTTCGCATTTGTGGCCACCAATAGCGTTGCTGAAAATTGTGAAGGGTTTTCTTGGCATCCATATGTCCGACATCATCATGGAAAGCAATCAATGTTTTGTCTTGCATTGCTTTTGGAATCACCACTACACATTTCAATCCATTGCCCTTAAGTTGTACAAGCGTATTGTTATCAATCTTGTAATTGCGTATAATTCACAAAGTCTTTTTACTAGGGTTTTCTTCTTTGAGCAGACGAAAAATATACTGACAAAAGTCATCTCTCATTTGTTTTTCACAAATTTGCAATTCATGGCTTGCAGTAACAGTTAAACAAACAGCTGGTGTTGGATAACGTGAAAGATGATCGGCGATAACATTTTCTTTTCCAGTTCGATGAACAGTTGTAAAGTCGAATTGTGCTAAATCCACCAAATAGCGTGCGAATTTCTGATTGAGAGCTGATTTCACAACAATATATGCGGTCGTATAGTTATCTGTTATGAGCTGAAATTCGTGACCAATAAGATAGAGGCGAAATTTTTCAGTAAGTGCCCAATGTTCAGCAGTACACTCCAGTTGATTACTGTCATAGCGTGTCTCAGTATCTTTCAGAGTCCGTGATGCATATTTAATGACAAGGCGTTTGCCATTTTGCTCTTGAGATAAACACGCACCTAGTCCTGTATAAGATGCATAAGTTTCTACAAAGGTTGGTAGTCCTTGTTTGAAGTACGCAAGAATAGGAGCTGTAGTGATCATGGCTTTCAAAGTCTCGAATGTTCGATGTTGGTCATCGGTTAAAGTGATTGTCACATTGCCTTTCTTCTTTTCCAATCCTTTGAGAATATTGGTGAGTGGCTTCGCAATAACAGAATAATTTCGAATGTGCTTTCTAAACTGATTGCCGAATCCAAGGAAACTGCGGACCTCTTGAGTTGTTTTCAGAGTTGTGTATTGTTCAACTGCTGCTGTTTGTTCTGGATCACGGCGTTCACCATCTTGGGAAAGAATTCGACCAAAAAAGGCGATTTCTGGTGCAGCAAATTGTGACTTTTCTGGTGTTAACCTATATTTGACCATCGTCCTAAATATAGGACAGCATACATTTCTAGCTCATAGTCATAAAGTATTATTTCTATTGCGTTTGTTTTAGTATTACATTACTGTGAAAGGACCTCTCATTACACTGGCTAATTTTTAATTTCTAATTTTTAAACATTTATTTATTATGAATTTTTAAAATATGCCAATTTTGAGTTTTTTTAGGAAAATGTATAAAATTAAGTTGAAAAAAATTGGATGAAAAAATATTAAAATTGTGACTCATATTCAATTCTGTAGATGTTTAACATTATGTATGTTAAAAATCACGAAGAAAAATCAATAAAAATACCCTTTTTTAGTTCGTTTTTCAAGCGTCCTATAAATAGGACAATGGTCAAATCCACTACTACATTGTTCTGCCATTCAGACATACCTATTGTAGTGGATATCACATTTTGCCTCGTGCAAATATATACTGGGAAAATGATCCGGATACTGGAACAGCACTAGTTAGTCGAGCAATGCCGCGAAACAGATACTTTGAGATAAAAAAAATATATTTGTATTGTAATGACAATAGCAGTATTGATTCGGATCGTTATTACAAAGTACATCCTGTATAGTATGACTTATTGAATGAAGCTCTACAACAGTTTGATGTATTTTCTGAACATCTAAGTATTGATGAAAGAATGGTGCACTATTACGGAATACATGGCTGCAAGATGTTTATGAAAGGAAAACCAGTTAAATTTGGATATAAGTTGTGGGTACTGTCTTCTTATGATAGATATCTATTTCATATCATTCCATATCAAGGAGCGCAAAAAGATCCAATCATATCTAGGTAAAAAAAAAATTGGGATTGGAAAGCAACAACAAATATGATCCTCAAATTTTTGAAAAGAAAACTAAATCAAAAGGGCAAAAGAACAAAGCTCCATTATCTCAAGAAGTTGTGGAAAGTTTGCTGTCAATTGAAAAAAAAATTCAGCGCAGCACAACATTTATACGAATAACTTTTGTACCTCCTATGGCCTTTCCTTTAGACTCAGAAAAGAAATTTCTTTGCTACGGGTAACTGTAAGAGAAAATAGAATGGTCAAATGCTTAGTAAAGTCAACCAAAATAATGGCTAAAATGGATCGAAGTATGGCAGATTGGAAATTTGATGAGAGTAATGAAATTGCAGCAGTTCGCTAGAAAGATAAAAAGGTTGTATCATTGCTCACGAATTTTGAAGATTCAAGATGCTATTCAAAGATAGAAAGAATAGTAAAAGGAGGCCGACAAAAAGTTGACATACCAGCATGCATAATTTCTTACAATAAGTATAAAAATGGTGTAGACTTATTTGGCAATCATATGGAAAACTATTTTTCCTCTAACAAGGAAAAAAGTGGTATTGGACATTATTCTTAAATGCTTATGAAACTGCACTAATTGCAGCCTGGAAGGTAACGAAACTGTTCAATCCAACAGAAGCTCTTGAACTTCTGGAATATCGAAGAGCTATTACAATAAATAATTTATGAATCTCTATACCAAGGAATTTGGCAGTTAGTTGATTAGGCACTCAACAAAGAAATCCATAATTTTTGAAGCTGCAGAGTGAACACATTATTGTGAAAAACCCTAAAGGAAGTCGTTGTCAACTAGAGAACTGTTCAAAAAACCAATAACTATCAGCAAAAAATGTGATGCTGGGGTTTGTTTAAACTGTTTCTTACCATTTCATTTGAAAAAAAAAAGTTTGAGTACGGAAAAAAAATATTAGTGTCATAGCAGTGGATTTGATCGTCGTCCTATATATAGGACAGCATGTAAATCTGAAGATAATAAAAATTTGGTAAGTTTTACAATTTTATATCTTTCCTTGTGTCTTTATGAATATAAAACACAACTTTTGAAGAAAAGAATAATTGTTTTTCAATATTTGGTCAAATATGGGTTAACTTGAATCCAGCTTTGCGAGTAGCTTGAAAAATATTGTAAATAACTTTTAGGTGGTATCCGAAATCATCATTTGAAGTTGAAATGTCGTCAATGTATGTATTTACATTATGCGCAGCAAGGTGGTCGTAAGCCACCTTGTATCCATCGAGTAGAAATCAATCGTCAATGGAATGTAATTTTCAAAAATACTCTGTTATTAATTTTTCTATTATTCAAAATTTATTCAGTGAAAATTTATTTTTCATCAAAATGGGATTACCTGGGCGAGGCGTAGTCCAATGATGAAGTCTTTATCGTTTGCATTAGTGGTTAAAAGTTCATCAGAAGAGCTTGAAATGTAGCGGTGAAATAGCGGCGTTCAAAGTGGCAACGTTTCGTTTTGCTTAGCGATGTTCCTGAGTGAAGAAACTGAAAGGTTCTTTTAAAAACGGCTGCGCCATATAAGGTATGGTTAGTAAACAAGGAATATGTTATTTTTAAAGTCAATGCTGAGGCGAAGCATATTATAAAAAGGCATTTAATTAGATAAACACAAAACGGCGATCATAATACAAGCGAAGCGTTCTAATAATAACCAACGTATTATTGTTGCCACACATCTTGTAGTTATGTTACACTAAATATAACAAACAACTTTTTTTGTATAGCAATGAGATGTGATACAAAAATGGACCTTACACTAGATTGCTTTTATAGCTGGATATCTGAACATCAGTTATCTACGTATATATACCACCACAATGGTTTGGAACGCAGTTTTGAAATGGTAGCTCTATCATATTGTGAAAATGCTTAAGCGACAGCCAGACCAATAATTCAGCGTGAGCAAATCACTTGAGTCTGTGTCTGAGATGAATAAATTGTATGTTTTTTCTACGTCTTTTCGAGCTCTGCATTCTTAATATTACAGATAAAGTGAAGTTCGAAATCAAATTTGATATTGAATTGCGCGACAATTTCTTTACCTGTCAGAGTACATGTAAAACATATACGTCAACAATTCTAATAATTCTTCTATTATATATATTTGAATAGCAGATTAAAAGCTGTGCAGTAAAAGCTATGTTTTTTAAACAAGGTATACATTACAACCATTGAAGATGCCTAAAATAATGTATAGACGACAAGCCTTTTTACAATAACATAAAAGTATTTATTCATTTAAAAAACTAGTTAAAATTAGTTAAAAACAACAATGTCAATATCTTCATTCTTCACTGGTAACATTAGTAATGCATACCGGGTTTTTACACTGAATCAATTTCTTAAACAAACAGTCTATTTCCTATATTGTGATGGACTATCAAAAGGGATTTAAATGTTGAAGTAATATAAAATACCTTACTTTTAGCAGGCTTAATACAATATCTTGTTATCTTCTCAGAATAGACACCGACTTCTTAATAAACGCATTGATGAACAGAGCAGCTTGACACTACCTAATAATACCGATACTCATCTCATATCTTCTATATCATCACCTCTATACATCCCTATATCTTTCCTGAAAGTATCCACGGCTTATATACACGTGTCAAAAGCTGATATTCAAATAACGGGTTGTAACTTTTACGAAATACGCCCTCTACTAGAGACATTTATGTTTAATTATATGACGTACGACAGTCTGCCAAACATGGCGTAATCACAAGAAATTTGCGTTAGTGGTTTAGTTATGAATTGAATCTCTTTAACTTGAACAGAGTTAAAATGGAAATGCAAAATATGACGTCAAACTTCAGAAAGGCAAGTAATTAATGAACCTTTAAAGTAATTCTTAGTTCACATTGCTAACATTACCTCTTACGCATATTTTGACGTTGGCTGATGACAAGTGCTGAACACATCGTTTAACAGGATCCTTCGTCTAACGCTTTCGCTGTATGTATTTTTCGCTGCATTACCAGGCGATGGCCGAATGGCTAGGGCGCTGGTATTGAATTCAGATCATGTGGGTTCGTGTCCCACTGTTGGCATCGAGTCGGTCGGAATCAACTTTAAACTGTAGACACCGGTCTAATTTTCCCTGTTGTAGCAAAATGTTGACCATAGTGCTCCAAACCAAACCGCTACATGATTTTTTGCTCCAAGTTTTTTGTGTTTCATGCTTAAAAGTACAAGCGTGCAGAACAATAATCAAATCTATGATTAATTCTAAAAAAAGTTATGCCCTGCAATTGATACCATCCCATTACTGAATGCCAGGAAAGGAGAGCAGATTTATTATCAAAAAAGAGAACTCAATATCCCTCTGTGATCCCAACAAAATTCCTTATAAAACTGCATATAAGATTACAAAGCTGAAAATTAAGCGTCCTTTTATTTCTGACTTCCAAAACCGTATTCATAATAAAGTCTGGAGCAAGACCTTGAATGTTCTTCATGATGGCCCACACGAAATTGCAGTTGTTGCTTTCAAAATTGCAACTAAACACTACTGCCTATCCTTGTAGTTAAATTGAATTGCGATAAATTCTAGCCCTACTTGCGCTTTTTACATTTCCATTAAAATGGACGGTAATTACATCATGTCCTGCTCTGCCTTAACCGAACGTTCTCTGTACAGACGTTATTGGGAAGCACTTGATCGCATGAGAATATTATATAGGTGCTTTTCTTTGTTAGGTATTTTTCCTTTTATTTTCCTTTCCAGTTTGGATTTTTCCATATTCTTGTGTATACCTAAGGACTTTGTCCACAGGTTTCTGCTTTAGAAAAAAAAGTTTCTTGAGTCATAGAGTAATTCGTACGTGTAAAATATGTTGAGAACTTAATCTACAGTGCGTACATAAATGGATTTCCTAACTTTGCAGGGCTATTGAAAAAAAACTAAGCAAATTACAAACTTGTTGTTCATCGGAAATCAATAATAACAGTTGAATGTTCATGAAGATTGGGTTTTTAAATGGCAAATTGCCACACCGGTTTATTGGTCGCCGAGCACCCCAAGACCTCGCATTTCAACAATGGCCTGCTCTAATCCCTGGCATCACTCCGTGCGATTTTCATTTCTGGGACTACATCAAACATGAGGTGTTTGTTCCACCGCTACCAAATGACGTTGTTGAACATTCAATAAATCTATGGCTAGGAATAGATTTTTTAGAAATATCCCGTTTCATACGATTTGATGATGCTGAGAATAGGTGCAAAATCTATCTGATGATAAGCTGTCACCAATCAGAAATATATTTGAGATTTGGACGGTCACATTACAAGATGCTTGCATTGCTCATGAGAATATCACCGTCGATGAACAAATGGTTACCTTTACGGGGATGGTGGACTTTCAAATTACCAAAAATGGAGCAAAAATGGGAATTTTTTGGGGGGATGTATTAATATTTTAAAAACATGTAAATATTGGAATGAAATGCATTTAAAATATGTAGTGAAAAGTAAAATGAAAACTTCGTGACTTTACAAAAGTTAGTATTAAAGGTAGGTGAAAAAACATGTTTTAAATGTATTTTTCTCAAAATGAGTAATTTCCAGATTTGCAAGTCTTTAAAATGCTCCTCGCGTCATAATTTTTGACGAAAGTTTATGAAATTTATAATAAAGACTCCTGTAATACATGAAAATAAAGTTATGTATCCATTTTAGGATTCGGGGTCATTAAGGTTATTAAAGTTTAACTTAAGTGTACAAAAGTACAAAAATTTCAAGAAAATTCAGAGTACAAGCATAAAAATATTGCCTGAAAATTAACTATTCAACGAAAGTACAAAAAAATACATAACTCTTTTCAGAAGGTATTTATAAGCAATATAAATGCAAAATTAAGGGGAAAAGTTTAAAATTGAGTCGCAAGGAGCATTTTAAAGAAGGGTAATTTAATTTCAATTTTTTAATTATAAAATATTTTTTTAAAAATATCTATGAAATTTTATAAGGTGTTTAATATTGTTAGACTTTAATGAATATATAAGCAAAGTTTCATATCTCTGTGGCAAAAATTTCAAAAATCGCTGTGAAAGGTCCACCATCCCCTTAAGGGAAATTTCCATTTTAGACAGTACATCCCGTCAAAACCAGGAAAATATGGAATAAAGCTGTAGGCTGCTTGTGACAGTAAAACTTCTTAAGTATGCAATATCCAGGTATACACAGGAAAAGGACAAAATATGCCTAGAGAAGTTAATCAAGGAAAGAGTGTAGTTCTGGAATTGGTAAGCACTAGTAAGCTAGACATGCATATCTGCAGGCTTTAAAACCGTCACACCAGACATGCTGAAAACAATGTGGGGCGAGTTATCGATATCCTTCGTTTTACTAAAGATGCTGACATTGAACACCTATAACTGTGTCGAATATAATCTTTCAACTGTTATTTTTGATTTCCTATGAACAACAAGTTTGTACTTTTCTTAGTTTTCTTTCAATAGCTCTGCAGAGTTCGGATATTCATTCACGTACACACTGTATTTTAACAAACAAAACGACAGTTTGGGTATCAGTATGATTTATTTCGCTTGTTGCAAAAATTCACTGTAAGTTTTCAAACCAAAGACTCATTGGATGGTTCGTTCGCATGAAAACTTACCAGTATCCGTTTAGTATTTGTGCTTTATAAAATCAGTGCATCAGCTCTAACAATTTCATAGTGAACAAAGTTCGATACCTGCGACAGAGTATATCAAATTTAATATGAAAATTCTACCATTGCATAGTAAAAAATTTAGCATATTTTCTCTTTCTAAATCTTTATGAAGCGGACATAAGGTAATGGCAATTTATTAATGCACTGCACTCATTCCACCCGTATGCCCAAATTGCGGTCTATCAACAGGACATTAAACGTCCCAATATATAAAGACTATAGTAATGCGATATATCAGTGGAGAAATGCGAAAGGAAAAATGAAACTAAAAACTCACAATATATTGGAAAGCATGTTAAAGTAAATTGCTTATGTAATGAAGATATTTGGTTTCATTTGCTCTGGGAAACATGTACTCCTTAATTAAAAGCCATACTTTGCCGCTAATCCGCTTCCAAATGTAAACTTTCTTTTTGCTCCATTGATGTAGTTTTGTTCAGAGCAACACTCAGTTAATGGTTTTGTTTGGTCGCATTCGCAAGCTTAATTACTTAAACTGGCGAAATGTTGGTTGGATTACTTTTTGAGTACATTACACTATGAAGTCATTATTTATTTGGCACTATTTTGGGATAGAATATACCCTACATGCGTAGGTTGTTTTTAATAGTGATGTTTAAATTTTACAAAATCAAAACTCATATGGGGGGGATAGTTATTCACCTTTCTGTGTAATAAAATTGTGGGATATTCAAGTCTAGAAATGTGAATTTTTTTTTTTTATAATATATGTTAGTGCCAAACTTTATCCATAGATTTAGCGTATATAAATAAAATACCATCAACTTTATTAATTTAATTTGGTATTTAAATATAGCTGTAGTATTTTGAACACGAACATTTAAAAAAAGGCTAATTTATTTATAACTGTAACATTTAATTTCAGTATGCTGCATAATTTGATAATGTTTCTGGTGTATATTTTAAAATGCATCATTCATGAACATAATTTGAGTTTCTTAAATACTTTATATCACTTAATATGTTTATCATTTTCTTTAAAATGTCCTTATATGGATCAGAATTTTTTCCTAATGCTGTACTGAAGATCGTTAATCTCGTTTTTCTACTTAGTTGTAATATAAAACAATGACAGGGGATTAATATTTGAAATAAATGCCTATGGGTAAGTAAAAATACCACATAATTTATAGAATTGTGCAGGTTTTGTTACATATTTAAAAACTACTACGGGAAAACAATTACAATACCTAAAAATAACGGTGAACAGCCTGCATTAACACAACGAACTTTATTAAAATAAATAAACCATATTTTTAATTAAAAATTTTAAATATCTGAAGCATCAATATAAGATTTTTGGCTCGAATTACGATGCATTTGTTAAAACATAAAGCCACATTTTAAAAGTACGGTAAAACCTCGTTTATTCGGACTAACTGGGACCATAGAATTCGTATAATCCGGGAAATATGGGTAACAAAATATTTAACTAATCAGACTTAACATTTATCACGATAAAAAAACTATGTTTTGACACAAAATTACATAGTATTGTTTACAAGACATTAAAAAATATATAAAAATAACTTTTCACATCATTTCTTAGGCTATGTACACATGAGAGCGTTGCAACGCGCGTTAGAAAAACCTAATGTGTACACTAGTACCGTCAACGCCACGTTGACCGCCAGTATAGTTATGGAAGTTGAAGAGGCAGCATGTGTTTGGATTTTGTACCGTAGGTATAAATCACGAAGACGAATGCAAAGAAAATACTGGGTACATCCGATTTTAAATGACAGATTGACTCACGGTTCTTTTGTAACACTTTACCGGAATCTAAGAAAATATGAGCCCAAGATTTTAACTATTTAAGAATGTCGATTGCATCCTTTGACGAGCTATTAGAAATAGTTAAGGATGACCTGGCTCCTAGTGAGAACGTTGTAAGGGATAGCATTTCTCCAGAAGAAAAACTCGTAATCACATTGAGTAATGAAAACATTTTGTATATTATGTACGTTTTATGTACCACATTATGAATTAATAAACGAAAACTCACGTAAATTTTTATTTATGCTAATTCAATACTAACTAACAAATAAGTGTAAAAAAATTGCTCACCTTCTTAAAATTTAATTAATTACCACTAGTTAATTGAAGTGGTACTTTAAAGTACCACCAGTATTATAGGGTTACTACAATCTTCAAACTTAGAAAATTAATCAGAATGTTTAAAAAAGATATAATTATTTATTATGAAGCGCAGAACAATTTTAAATATAATAAAAATTTAACTTTGATTATATTGAAAAAACAATTTTTTTTAAATTTACACATAAAAAAATTACATATGCTGCATTTTAAATGCAGTCTTGATTGAACTTTGCTTTGTGCACAAAGCTTGCAGAGATCTCGATTTGACAGAAATGTTACACGAATTTTGTACTCTAACAGCGATATTGATTCATGTTTTTCGGTATATATTATGTATTAATTTACACATGCTATTTCCAACATAGGAAAAAGAGCCTATGCCACCAGTTTTTGTTTTTCTGTCTCTGTCATATATCAATCGTAACATATCCGACTTATCAACACCACCCATGTGTGCGTTATGTGTGCAGTTACATTCAAAAAATATCATCTGTAGATAGAAAGTGGAGAGAAAATTTAAGGAAATGTAAATTTATAATGTACTCAGGGAATGTATATTTGTGGTTCTACACTGCTGGCCACCCAAATTGCAACACCAAGAAAGACAAGAGATATCAAAACACAATTTATTTTGTAGATAACATGTTGACCAAGTATCAAATGATTAAATTTATAGACTTCATTGAAGTGTGGTTCCTGCCAAAATCAGTAGCCTGAGTAGCCGCCATTGTTGGAGATCACCGCTGCCACACGCCTCGGCATTGATTCAAAGAGACTTTGGATGAGTTCTTGGGGTACAGAAGACCAAGCAGCTTCCACACGTTGCCAAAGTTGATCTGCTGTGGCAGCTGGGGATGGAATCTGGGTCAATCGTAGAGCAACCATGGACCACATGTTTCCTATCGGCGAAAGATCCGGAGAGCGAGGCGGCCAGGGAAGCAATTCAATCTGGCGATTGACGAAGAACCGTTGGACAATGCGTGCCACGTGTGGTCGCGCATTATCCTGTTGAAATATGGCTGTGGGTAAGCCCTGCAGGTAAGGAAGGACAACTGGCTCCAACACCTCGGAGATGTAGCGCTGGCTGTTTAAAGTACCGGCAATGCGTACTAGAGGTGTGCGAGAGTGATATCCAATACCACCCCATACCATAATACCCGGTGCAGGACCAGTGTGGCGGTGCATAACGCAGCTGTTCAGCATCCTCTCTTCACGGTGTCTCCAGACTCGAATGCGACCATCGTGGTGTTGCAGACAGAAGCGTGACTCGTCAGTAAAGAAATTTCATTCCATTCTGCCTTCCACATCCTTCTGTCATCGCACCATTGGCGGCGGAGACGTCTGTGGTTCTGCGTCAAGGGTAGACAAAGCAATGGACGTCTTGCGGACAGACCACTCTGCTGTAAATGGCGTCGAATGGTACGCGCAGACACTGGATGATGCGTTACAGACTGCATGTGCTGTGCTATGGTTCGTGATGTGACTGAGCGATCCGTCACTGCCATGCGCACAATTTACCTGTCATCACGTGAAGTGGTGCGCTGAGGTGGATGCGATCGAACACGCCGGTCCGTCGTACCCTCCTGCATCCAACGATCACATATCCGCATTACAGTTGTTTGGTTTCGTCCAACACGACTACCGATTTCCCTGAAAGATAATCCACAATCTCGGTAGGCCACTATCCTTCCTCTGTCGAACTCGGATACATGATCAAAAGATGATCGCTGTTTTCGACGAGGCATAATTGATCGTTTTTTTGAAAAAACCACAAGAAAACCACAATTGCCGAACTTGAAATCGTCGAAATATCCAAGCCTTAAATAGCGCTTTGAAGTGGCGCCACAGGGGCGCGTGATGGGCGTCTGAGCTGAAATTCTAATCATTTGCATATCTCACCTCCGCTAATGCATGTTATAAATTTCATGTTATTTGCATGTTTTCTTCAGGGTGTTGCATTTACAGTGGCATGTAGTGTATATCAGAAAAATAATAAAATACAAAAATCATAAATAAAAAATATACATTAGTATATTGGGCACTAATATCTTCATGTAACACGAAACTTCCTATTTTAATTCAAATGTTTAAACATTTTTAAAAATAATAACATTTGAAAATTTCGCATAAGTTTATTTTGAAAAATTCATGTATTTTATATATATCTTATTTATTCTGCACTTTGTAAAACAATAGTAATACGCCTGTCAAAAAAAGTAGTTAACTGCCCCAGAGCGCGCGCTCAACGCAAACAATGTGTGCGGTCTAATTCAACACAAAGGAACTCGAGGCGCGCTTAAGTCGCGCGATCTGTGTGGAACTCTCCAGACGCGCATAGTGACGCGCCTTCTAGTAGAAGAGAACGTTGCATGTGTATGCAATCGTTTGATCAGTTGTATTTCTGCAACGCGCGATGCAACGCGCGTTAGAAACCGCGCGTTGCAACGCTCTCATGTGTACATAGCCTTAACAAACTATTTGTAAGCTAGCAAAGCTTTCTTAAACTCAACAAGAGGTATTCTGTAAGGTTTAAATAAGATTTTAGGTGAATAAAGTTAAAGAAGACGCTTAAGATATGCTAATTGCGGCATACGCGGTTGGTATAAATATCATGCAGCTAGATTAAAAAAAGGTCGACGAAGTGTAGAGTAAGTGAGAGGAAATGAAAGGAAGAGTAGAGCTGACGAAACGAAGTATCGAGCTGGAGCTAGGCTTAGAATCTGGTTTAATAATAGTTGAGTTTTGCGAGCAGCCGTTCGAGGCATAGCTAGGTTGCTTCAAACCTACGCGAGTTCTTGTTAGACCCAAAGTTTACGAAGCATCATTGCTGGTCGACTTTCCGAAGTATTTGTGAGTATCTCAAGTTGTATTGTCATTGCATGAATAGTTATACCAGGAAATATATTGAATTGTATAAATGTTATATACCTCGTACGCATTGCTTACGTTGAAAAGAAATTATATATGTGCAAATGCTTGAATAAACATTGTTGTTATGTAAGAACTGTATTTGAATGAAATGATTTAGAGTGCCACTTCAAGATATACATACCCAAAGGAAGGGAAGAAGTGCATATGCTGTATAATTTTATTAACATAATTTATTGTACAATCTATGCAGTAACTGTACATTGAATCAAACTAAAAAGCGAATATGTGGCATACTTGTTGTTACGTTCTAGCTATCATAGTTAAAAATTATTATCTAATGTGAACATTAAATAAAAATAATGTCTACAAACCTGATCCGGATTATCCAGGGTTCCGGATAAACGCGGACCGGATAAACGAGGTTTTACTGTACATACGCAAGAAAATGTGTAGACAAATATTAAAATGTTTGGTAAACGATGCGTTTAAAAATTTCTGAGTTAATTTTGAATTAAGAAACCTGTTGATTTGGGGATATATTTTGAAGTTTAACCTTTTCACTCTTGAGAACCGAAATACACCGAGACGCCAAAAATCTTTAAAATATTCCTCTGCCCACCTGAAAATAGCAACTTCGTTCTCCTTTTCATCTTACACAGTTTTATACCGCTGGGTGCGTGGACTCCCATCATCTTTTCGGAAGACCTCTTCTATGGCGCAGTGCTTCTGTCCGTATGACAGAACTGTAAGAGGGAAAAAATACTTCACCAAATAAGCATATGGGAGGTCTAAGAACAGAATTATCTTTAATCGATATTTCACTCTGTTACTGAGGAAATTTCCAACTATAATTTTACCTTAAATCAGGGGTCATCAATATTTTAATACAAACCGCCCAATTATGTGTCTTTGTTGATGACAAAGTATCTTTACCGTCCACTGGTACATATTCACAGTGGCTCAATTTAGAGCGAAGTAAATTTTAGAGAAGAGGGTTTGCAAAAAATATGTACTGAAATTTTTCTTTTTCCTTATACTTTATATATATATATATATATATATATATATATATATATATATATATATATATATATATATATATATATATATATATATATATATATATACATAAATAGCTACGGATGGCTATAGAGCTCATTCGTTGTTCCCTCGTCCACGAGTATACTTCGAGAAGTGACCGGTGAATTATTACCTATATGGATTGGTTTGTTTTGGAGCTCTACGCTCAACTGTTTGCTACACTGTGACATGGAACTCGAATTTTGTAATTAGTTTGATTAAGATACTTTTTTAACTTTAAAAAAATGCTATTGTCTTATTTTATAATTTCTATACAACATTAATTCGGTTCCATGCACATTTATAAGTGTATTTATTTTATTTTGTAAATCTTTTATTACTATGTCCTGAAAATCATTCCTGTGTTTTTTCGTACCGATTTTCCTGGAAGAAGGGAATGTGCCTCCCGTATGCAATTAAGTGTGACCTGTAACAGCACGGATAGTACACAAGGTCATTTTCACAAGAAGTTAGACTTACTTGCCCCCTCTCGTTCATTAGGGGGAAGTAGTTCCTCCATAGCAACGTCCCAGCAACCATTTTTTTAACCAATCATATGTCTGAAAGGTAAATTACTCCAGAACATTTTCTGACCTCTACGATTTTTGGTGCTGGGAAGTTTTAATAGTTTTTTGAGCCAGTTGAAAAAAAAAAAGCTGTGCGACTGTGCTGTAGATCGAGGTTGTCCGCTCTTCAGTCCCAGTCGCCATTTTTGTATGCTGAGATATCTCGAGATTTCTGGTCTTCTTTTGGACCAAGTTTAGTAATACAATGAGAGATAATCATCAGTCTACAATAAAAGTTGTGGTAAGTAAAAGTAATCTGTAATATATTTAATCAGGCGAGAGCACAGAATAATTACTATATGTAGCTAGGTTTCATTATGTGATCAAATACTTTCTTAATATATGTAGAAAATTATTATGTTGTTTCTGTGTTGTAACTAACGAGAAAATTAATCTTAAATAAGAGGAAGAGAAATTAAATGCTAATATTATTTATTAAAATTGAGTTTGTTTTTTTAATTATCTCAGACATGTGTAAGAATGTGTTTTCTACAATTAACAATTTTAAAAGTGCCACTATACGATCTCTCTATTTCATTACTTGTTAAATTCCACATGATATACACCAGAGCTAATTAGATCGGGACCTACAGTTTAAAGCCGATTCCGAACAAGTACAAACATTCATGCCGACAGTAGGACTCGGAACCACAGGAACTGAACCGAACGCCAGAGCCCTAGTCATTTGGCCATCAAATGGCTAACATTATTACCTGTAATCCAAGTTTAGAGATGGAATACAAAAGTAAATTGCAAAATCATATTTTAAAAAGTCAAACTCGTGAATGTGTTAGCCGTGTATTCGATATATGGAGGAAGAACAAAATTTCTAACAACAGATAAAAAATCCCCATCGCCTCACAGTGAAGTATTTGCAGCAAAAACCTGTCCAAAAATATTTTTCATGTGTTTTAAAGTTAAAACCATTGTTTTTGACTTTTGACTTATTTTGTAATTGTATATACTCCTTTTTTTTTAAAAAATTAAAATTTAAGAGAAAAATTATTTTTTAAAAAATATCTCTATAAATCAATCTTATGTATATATATATTAGGGTGGTTCGAAAAAAACTTTTTTTAAATTTCAGATCGCTAGAGTGCACAAAAGTTGTCATTGGTATAGACGTTAAAAATACACTAATTATTATTTTTTTATCAATTTGTCTGCCGGTCGCACAATGCCATCGAAGTTAGCAAAAAATTATGAAAAACCTTAATATTTCATAATTTTTTTAAGCACGCCAGATCGTTTTAATTACGTTCCTATACCATGAATTAACTACTAAAAGTATGTAAAATCAATATATTTGCACTTATTATACATTTGTTTCACATCTTCCGATCGCGCAACATAGTACAAAATGAGTAAAATTAGTAGTTTTTGCAAAATTTCAAACTGTTTAGTACATTTTAATCATACGACTTTTAGAGATGCTATAGTTTAATTCTATTAGAATATTATATTAAAAATCCAAGCATTTAAGATAAACTTTGATATTCAAGTGGGATTCGGTCGAGCAGCTTCGTCAAAAACAGCAGAGTAGCCTACCTGGACAGAGAGGCGAGACGTATGTGACGAATGCCAGCGATGCGCACGCAGCCGGTAGCAGCCATTATCGTTGTCTGACAATTTTGTTGTTTGACAATGTTTCCTTTCAGATAATTTAGAAATTTTCTAATAGTAAATATTTCGTAACTTTTTTTTTGTTTCAATATTCAATTGTTGGTGCAGCTCTTCGCTCATTTTGTTTACAAAACGACCCAGAACTCACCACGGGGAGGTGGCTGCACTTCGAGTTCCACCCACATCCTACCCAACCAACCATCCATAGGGTGTGTTATTTACATATGTACAAATTTATTTCACTTTCTCTCTCTTTATGTTTCCTTTCTAGTCTTTATCTATCGATAAACATCGAAATTCGGATTTGTGTGAAAAAGTTGGCATCGCTGAGCGTGACAGTAATGTGGTTCTAATATAGCCGTCTCTGGAACTGTGTCCACACACTTTACTTGATGCTTCGGTCACTAGCTTAACGCATCTTTCAACTGCCTGTGTATGGAATGGGAAAGCATCTATAATTATAACAGGCTTCAACAGGATCAACAACTTGAAGCAGCTCTTCTGGTAAGTACCTTGTAGATTCAATAGTTTTATAAACCTGTCTAGGCCCATCTGTGAATTTGCGGTTTATTTTTATGGCAAACCACATAGGCATATAACATTTGAGAATGAATGTGACAATTTCTCTCAGATTTTCAGAAGGTCTTGACACACTGATGTAGAAGCGCAAAACTCGGTTTGCAGTAGTAAGCCATCTTGAATGTGACATTGGTCCAGGATCACGTACTACAAAGTCTTCAGAACAATGTCCTGACTTGATGACTTCTGATATCTCAAGCAAGTACAATTGGTCCTTGCTAAGAATACGCTTGTCAACTTTGGAATAACACAATCAATAGGATTAAAATGAACAACTGGTAGTCTTTCACAATCAGGTAGGGACTTTCTAATCGGTCAGGAATATCCTATTGGGCCTGTTGTATTTCCATCTAAGCGTTGGAAAAGGTGGCGGGTGGCAGTTCGTTGTAATGGAGAAGACAAATACTCCATTGTAGAGGTCTTCCCACATGTATCTCTATTTGTCGAATTACACCAAGTGTCGACAAGTGTCCTTCTTCAAGCTCAGTGTAAAGTAAATGAACTCAGTGTAAAGTCAATGTAAGTGGAGCCTGGATCCTGAATTAAAGAGTAATGCTCCTCCTTATAGGTTCTGCGAAAGTGTTTTCTGCCAGTTTTTTCAATTGACAATGTACTGTCTTTTCGTCCATCAAAGTAAAGACCATAAATTTCTAAACTTATATCACTTTGCAAACTGGGTCTCACACAAGTTTTTTCTCTTCGGACTTTACTCTTGTCCACAACATAAGAAGTATCTGATTCATTAATCAACCCAACATCTTGCAGTACACTTGAAGCAATAGCAGCCGTAGCGTGATCCGATACGCCATATCGGTCACTCGTCACGGCGCGGCATTCGCTACGTACGTCTCGCCCCTCGGTAGTAGGCTACTCTGCTGTTTTTGACGAAGCTGCGGGACCGGATTGCACTTGAATATCAAAGTTTATCTGATATGCTTGGATTTTAAATATATTATTGTAATAGAATTAAACTATAGCATCTCTAAAAGTCGTATGAGTAAAATGTACTAAACAGTCAAATTTTGAAATTTTGCAAAAACTACTAATTTTATTCATTTTGTACTATGTTGCGCGACCGGAAGATATGAAACAAATGTATAATAAGTGCATATATATTGATTTTACATACTTTTAGTAGTTAATTAATGGTATCTGAATGCAATTAAAACCATCTGGCGTCCTTAAAAAATTATGAAAAATTAAGGTTTTTCATAATTTTTTGCTAACTTCGATGGCATTGCGCGACCGGAAGACAAATTAATAAAAAAATAACAATTAGTGTTTTTTTTACGTCTATACAAATGGCAACTTTTGTGCAATCTAGCGATCTGAAATTTAAAAAAAGTTTTTTCCGAACCTCCCTAATATATATATATATATATATATATATATATATATATATATATATATATATATATATATATATATATATATATATTTATATATTTTTTTTACATTTAATAATTGCCAAACTTTTGTCACTATAGGGATCTTAGTTTTCTAGTGACTTCAGAAAATTAAATTTTTCAATCTGATTCTCCTGAAATCTGATCTTCGTCATCTTTTTAAAATTCATCTTCTTCATCACTCTCTTCTTGGGTTTCTTTAGAACACCATCAGACCCCTTTGGAAGAAGTTGTTGTAGTATCTCACTACTATAAAGCTTCCTCTTTTTCCTTGGCCTGTCTATAGTAGCTCGTTATTTGCCAACCAGTCACCATTCTTCTCCAGGAACCTCTGATCTTTGTAATTGCTGAAATCCTCTTTTTTTAATATAAGTTTTAAAGTACCTGAGGAAACGAGTGAGTACACTTCTTATAGCGTCTGGGCACCTCGTTAAGTCAGCCACTCGTTTTTCTATAAACTGAAGCTTTTCATCAATTGATTTCTCGGTAGATTCCTTAACCAATCCGTACAAAATTAGTCTTCTGAATTCCCTTCCCATCTTCAGAAATTGAAAAACGTAAAACCTGCAATGAGCCAGTAAAAATGTAGTTTTTCATCTCTACAATTTGGCTAACATAAAAGGGTATTTAAGAATCACTAAAACCAATATCAGTATTGAAGTTATCAAATTTTAAGTTGTGATACATTTTAAGTTGTGTTCGATGGGAACTGGCAATTAAAATGTTTTGTATAACAAAATATTTTAATTTATTTACTGATTGTGCACTTTAGTCTACAATAGTATAAACTGTTTTAAGTAATATATTTTTTCTATTATTGACTAAGAGTAATAAATTTATGATGAAAATATATATATTAAATGAAATACGATGTAATCTATCATTATTATTATTTTATTAAAAAAAGTTGTATACTATCCTTGATTTTTTTTCAAACTGTAAAATTCAACACTGTATTTACTATTATTTCTAAAACTTTTTTTTTGTCTGAAAGGCTTAAGAAGAAATAAAGTTTTATATATTAACAAGATTTATACAATTTACATCTATAGCTGAAGGTCATTTTCAAATCCTAACCGTCAAGACATTTTCGTAAAAATAAAAATGTTCTCTATAAAAAAAATTCTATATAAAATTGGCAGCTGTTTGCGGACATTTTTTTCTTTGAAACAGACTCTCAATACTGTAACCGTTACGATTATAATTGAAATTAGGTCCGACAAGCCCCGACACCCTTTCATAAAGCATTTAAGAAATCTAATTTACAGCTAAAAATACTTAATAACACTTTTCCCGTTTTCAATTTTTTTAATATGCAAATAACAAAAGTAAGTAAATTATTATATATTTTAAAACAAAGCTCTTATCTTTTTTTTTAAAATAAACCTGATTCAATTTCAAAACATTAATTCTTAAAGCCATAAAAATATAGATTCAAACTAACAAGAAGGCTGAAATGTAATCAAATTACACGTTGTGACACCTTAATAGGTAGGTAGGCTATTCTCTGAGGATTTTTTTATTACTAAATTCCTAACCAAGAAGGACAGAGTCCTAATTGTAAATGATAAGGCCAAAACTCAAAACAAAAACTTAACGAAAATTTAATAACAAATAAATTTAACATTAAACAAGTACAGCATAATTAAATGAAGTTGAACTTAAGTGCAGATTCAGCCGCACGCCCCGAGACTCAAATCGTCTCAAAACAGGAGCTTAAAAAACACGTCATCCTCGGCTGCCGTTACATGAGGGATCTGCTGAAAATAACAGAGTCTCTGACTATATCTCCCGATCTTTTCTTTGACGGCATGCCTTGAAATTCACAGAGCGGGGGCCGGCAGATTAGCGGGTTATAGTTGTTCTTAACGACGAAACTTTATTACGCCCCAGTATCAAATTCGCGTAGAGCTATTGCTAAGAAAAGACAGTTTTACGATCAGATGGGAGACGCTTCTTTTTTTCAACCAGATTTTCCCACAGCTCGCTTGGGAAAACGATATGCCTGGACTTAACTTTCAGGCTGAAAATTCTTGCGGCATTTGCTGATATCGGTTTTCAATCCACTGGGAATCCACGCACGTGTTCGTTCGATGGGAACTGGCAATTGGTATCCCGATTGGCACGCAGCTGTGTGCCTGCACCCTGTAAGGTCTTGGGAAAAATAACCCCATACTTCCATTACGCTACAACGGCCACTCGCAAAGAAACCTGCTCTTCGACTGAGGCTAGCAACTGCTGGATATTACTTATGCTCCTGGAAATTATGTGATTCACACACCAGTTAGTCAGAAATGATAAAATCCCCTTTTTTACAATTGTTGAGCAATTTTTAATTTTTACACTTTTGGCCAGGTTTTTGTCTCAAATACTCCACTGTGCACGCCTACTAGGAAAGCTTTAATCGCCCACTAGTGTGCGGTAGGAACCAGATTGACTGTAGTAAAGCGCTTTTAAATAAAAAGCTAGCTTTATTACATGTTGGTGATAAAAGGCCGGAATCAAACTTAGCGCCGACAGTAATTAGGACGTAGCCCGTGTGAGACAGCTTTATGAGATTTGAAGATGGGAAGATCTGAGATTGGAGACATAGATTAGTTAACTGAGCCAAAAAGTGACATCATGTTACAAAGGTCTTTTATGTGGAATTTATGGTAAACAGAGATCCCCATCGCCACGTGCAATTCTTGGGTGGTCTGATATGGGCAGGCAGTGAGGGCGTGAGGTTTAAGTTCAGAAGCCAATGAGAAAGTGTGAAAGGAGTACAGCGAATGAAAAGTTTACGGTGTCCGGATTGGCTGATTGAAGTTTATGAGAAGGTTTAGTCATAAGTGTGAAAGGGGATTAAAATAAAATTTATAGAAGGAGTTTGAAAAAAAAGAGAGAGAGTCTGGATCGGGGAGGCTGTAGGTCCCCATCTCCAGCACGACTTAAAAAGTTAAACTTTAAGTGGACTTGAGGGTTCCACATAAACCTGTAACGGCCACTGCGAGACTGCGTTGATTAAGTGAAATAGATAGCTCCGCATTCAGATTGCAGCCGAACTCAAGAGACCCAGCTCCCGTACCACAGCGGAGAAGTTACACGACGAGGAGAGCCCAGCGCCCCGTTTTCACGACGTGAAGAAATACCCATCGCCAGTGCAAAATAGTGAAGGTACGCGCCAAGGAAAGCCCGGCTAAAATTATCAACTGAAAGAAAGTGATCATTCATCGTGAAAGAAATAGAGTAAGCCCCCTGCCCGGTGTAGCAGCGTGACCCCTGACCCTCATCGAGGCGAGAAGGCCAAGATAGCAACGTGAGTTGATGAAAAGTGATTGGGGTGAGTGTTAAATCTCAAATTTGATTTTTTTCAGTTCCAATTCAGGCTAGGTATTTTAGTTTTTTTTTTCGTAAGGAAGGAATTTTTTAGTGAGAAGGTGTTTAGTGTTGAACTAATAGTAAAGTTTATTTGTTGTTGCGCTCGGGACGCTTCCTAACCTTAGCAAAGTAATAATAAAATATAATTTGTGAAAAATAAGAATTTTGTGCATTTGTTTTCGGGAAATGAAATTATTCTTTTTGTTACGTGTAAATAAACTAAGTTTTCTTATGTTAAACTCTTTAGTTTGTCTAAATTGATGGTTGTTGATGTTAATTTACATAATCTAAAATTGAGAATAGTGTATTGGTTTTTGTTCGGTTGCTAAGTTTGACATCCAGAGCTTTGGGTTGTATTCAATAAAATAAATATTAAAACACAACGCACCCAAATATATCCTAAGAAAAATAAATACATTGTACTAACCAAAATAAATTTCGATACGTGCCCAATTGACTTAACAACTGGATGTAGCAACACGACATTGACTACCACTGCCTTAAGGCGACAATGGTCCTTCAGATTGACAAAAATTTGTCCCGAAAACGATTTTTTTTTCTTTTAGAAAATGATTCTGCAACTCATCAGCTTTAAATTAAAAGAAAGTATGTTGATCTGATCATTATTTACCGAGTTATAAGTAATATTTTGAAACGTAAACAATGGAAATGCTAGTCAAATTAAAACTTTAAATACCATTTTCTCAAAACAAGTTTTCATGTCGTTTTGGTAAGTTCAAAATGTTCCATGCGACTTAAATTTTCTTAAATTTTCATAAAATTTCATAAAATGATTATTTATATATGTTAGACAAAACTTAGTAATCAATTCACTATACTATTTTAAGCAACTTAGAATTTTTACAATAAACATTTTTATTGATAAAATTTTGCATAAAATGACCTATTTTTATCGATTTATTTCCTAGTTTTTATAAATATGACTGTAAATCAAATATTGCTACTAACTTTTATTATATCTATATAAGGCTAGCTTAAGAGAGAAAACTAGTTATCTCAGACAAAAATTGATTCGCATGGAGTATTTTTAAATAGAGTAATAAACAAAGGGATTTTAATTAATATCTTAAGTAATTAAATTCTGATTTTTTTTTTAAATTTAGAATTTCCATCTCTAAACAAAACTGTATAAGTATACAAATTTCATAGCAATTGGATAATAAATAAAAAAAATTTTCATGGTCCATTGTCGCCTTAAATGATTCAGGGACTGTAGGTGTTTGCGTGCAGGGAGGGGAAGGGGGGTCTTTCAGATTTTAAAATGTTACCTCCACCCTTATTGCAGTTCAAATTATAAAAAAAAATCACTTCCAAAACTGAATACGTGAAATCATTCTATCATCTTGTTTTCAACATTTTTTTCAGAAAAATTATAAAACTACTAACATAGATTAAGTACATTCGTTTCTACTCTGATCATGACACTCGTATGATCACATGCTAAGGAAACAATCCGGATTCGCATGAAATATATAAATGACTAGCTAAAACCCGCACTTCGCAAAGGAGTACATTCAAATTAAATACGATGGTCAATGTATACAATTAATGCCAAAAAATAAATATATATATTTATAATAAATACGACGATTAATGTATACAATTGATTATATATATATATATATATATTTATAAAAGCATCGTAAGGGATATTTTTAAAGACAAAATAATGTAGAAGAAAATATTCAAATTAAATTTAATAGGACATACTAAAGAATATAGTACAGTTAATATAGTACAGTTTGAGAAACATATCTTTTACTGTATTTTAATATTTTTTTGGATAATGTTCAATCGTCTGCTGCAATAGCAAGAATTTTTTTTTTGTCTAGTTCGTTGTTATCATGTGACGATAAATTTATTTAAAGTACCAGAAAAAGAAATCACGTGATTAGCATTTAATAAATTAAATTAAAAAAATCAATCTTTAAAAATTCACCAAAATTCTGAAAATGGAGGTTTCGAAAAAGATTTCATTTTAAAGGAATTTTTAGGATCTTTCTCGTCATATAAATTTTACAACCCTCAAACTATTTTAAATGAAAATTTTAAAAAAGTTACTAAAACAGCTTAAAATTTAATTAAAAAAAATCTAAGAAGAATTTTTCAAAATCTTTCTTAGTGCACCCCTACACCATAAGAAGAATTGCCATGCAACATTTCAGCCGTATATGTCCAGCGATTTGGTTTGTTCGTTGTATGTCATTCAGTCAATCAGTCAGTCAGTTACGGAACTGTTTTATATATATAGATATTGTGTGATGGATATTTCCCTAAAAATTTATTATGTGGATAAATTTATTTTCATGAAAAATGTTTTGAAATGCCTGTCTTTAAATCTTAGTTTTGAGATAAATAATGTTTTTTTAAAAAATCAGTAAAATGCCAGATTCAATTACTCTGATTTCCTTCCGCTACGATCCTTGAAATTTATTTTCATTAAGACATTGATATTAAAAAATAATATACTCTTATCAAATAATGTGTAGTGCTAAAAATTTATTTTTGGGAAGTATTTCATGTCAGCAAGCGCAACTTTATGTAACATATTTTTTATTTTAATATTCAACTGAATTTCATAAACAGCTACTTTTTCTCAAATAATCATACCGTTGCAGTCAGTTTCAAAAGCAAGTATTACCGTAAAATTACCTTAGCAATCTAAATTCTTAGAAATGTTTAGGAACTGAAAAATAAGTGCCTGTATTTATTTTGAATTTCAAATGTTTCTTTGAATATAAACAGCATTGATTTTACATAAAACACTCATGTGTTTAAGGAAGTAAACATATTTTTACTTTTGATTCCGAAAACCATCAGAGGCGAATGAACGATATTCCAATCACAGACATTTTCTTTATGGATTATAAAAAATAGTTTGCTGTCATTTAGAAGGGAGTGGCACATGTGCAAGTCTAATGCTAATATAATAGCAAGAAATGGTAGGAAAATGGACTCAGGAAACTTATAATCTACCGATTATTGACAACAGATTTGGGTCTAAATTCTGTTTATTTATAGTAAATCTCAATTCCTCCATGCACACGCATACTCCCCCCCCCCCCCCCCACAAAAAATTAATATACGTGCATCATTATTGATTGAATTCCATCTGGCTTTATCAGAATATTTATGAATTTTATAGCATAGATTAATTTTCAGTCATTATTGAATAAAGGCTACTTTTATAACAATAAAATGTAACATAATTATTACCATGTTTTTATTAACTTGATTTCTTGTGTGTTTGTGTGTGTGTTTGTCTAGTACAAATCTTGCAATCGATTTTTAACTAACTTCCCGACCAGCCAGACATTTGTAACCTTTAGAACAGCTCAGGACACGATGGCAATGTATTTTTTTTATACTTTTAGCCATCCTTAACCAGAATTAAATTAATTTTAAGTTATTTTCAGTTAATTTCGTTTTGTAGAATGGTGCAGCCATCTATTGGCTGGAAAGGGAACTAGTCAAATGCAACAAGTCAATCAAGTCCAATGCGAGTTAACTTCCAATTAACTTCATTTTCTTTCAACTCGATGGGATATTTCATGAAATAAAATTTTAAAAAGTATTTATTAATACATAGAATCGTCAAGTTTATATGATTCAACACAAAATTCAAAAACATTGTACATAAAAAGTCTTTTTAATCTTGTAATTATTTGTATTGAAATTACTACTAAATATTTCCTATAACTGGTGACAGAAACGCTAGTTATCGAGAACATTAATTATCCGTTTAACATTGACATGACAGGTTTATATTAAAAAAAATATTTAAAATTGTTCCAAACACGCTTACGCACTCACACACACACATGCACACACACACGCACACACACACGCTCACACACACGCTCACACACACACGCGCGCGTGCACACACACACACACACACACACACACACACACACACACACATATATATATATATATATATCGAAGAAATTACCACAATAATACTGTTACCAAATGACAGATGCAGTGTTATTAAATGCACAAGCTTTGGTCTTCGATGGGGTTGACAATAAAAAAGTTATCTTTCTTTTTCGACATCCCTTTTTCTCTGAAACTTTTATGGTATTTCTCGATTTGTGTTATCTTCTTTTTCTATCACGGATTTTCAACATTTTGCTGCATTCAGCTTTTTTTTTCTCTGGCAAATTTAAGTTTAGACATTTGCATGATTTAAAATTCTGTACTTTTTTCAGATAATTAACACACACACACACACACATATATATATATATATATATACAAATAATTTAATCTAAATTAACAAAAAAAGCTCTAACATACAAGTTTCTATGGCTCCAATATATCGATTTAAGGACTTTTTCTCAACAAGTACCTTGCCCACTCTTCTGAACATATAGGTGAATGCGATAAATTAAACCATTTATTTTACCTTCACCAATTTACCATTTGATAAATTGATAGAATGAGGGTAAAGTAAACATTATTTTTACCAATTTTATTAAAATAAATTATATTTTCAGCTTCTAACAATTGAAATGTTCATCTTGATTTAATTTCTCACAAGACTGTCATTCTTATGTATACCCTTGTTAATCCTTGAATTGACACATAAGCTAGACATTTGATGTTAACAATCAGTGTATGAGGAGTCTGCACGTAATTGAAAATTCCCTCGAAAAAACACAGGTGAATGGTAATTGTTTGTTTATAGCCTCATTGCTGTATTTTGAACCCAAGAATTGAAATCTGATAGTTATTTGTCACAAGCCACTTATGAAAGTCGCTTTAGTGGTTACGTGAATGAAAGTTTTGGGGGACGCTGTTTTGTGACGCTAACTAATCAAAAGAGTTAAAGTATATTTTTTCTTGTAAGTACTACACCAACATACATAATTTCATTCATTCACTATTTACTCCCTTCCCTTGCTAAGATTAAGCCAATGTTCTCTCTTTCACCAACCTGTGTTATTCATTTGAAATATATTGCATCAGAAAGGGAGTGACAGTTTCAATTTCACCAATGTCTTACTGTCTTTGAAAACCTTTCTTGAAACCGACAACAGCTATGGTCCTAATTGTAAGGTCTGTAGTTTTTCTTTTAACATGAATTTCTATAGAATACAATAGCAATTAGAGTCTACGTTAGTATTTTTTATTACGTTAGGATTTTTTTATTAGTTCCATGTAAATTTCATGTAGCATTCATTGCTGAAAACTTCCAAGCAACTGTTGATTGGCTAAAGTGAATTTGAACAATAATTCAGTGCTGCCATGACCGCAGATTTAATACCCCGTAAAATTTAAATTTCGATTAGATTGAAGTGTCATATCTTTTTTCTTGTAATTGATGAATCAAAAAATAATATAATAGACCAGCTTATAATTTTATGAAAAATTGAATTAGTGAGATATTCCTTTGAATATAATCATCGTGGTGATTGAATAAGAACTTATCAAAAGTGAATTTGGAAAAAGAACTTGATATTTTTTGATAGTTTACTAATCGTTTGACTTTCTACATCCGGTGTTTCACGTTATTAAAATACATATCTCCACATCTGATTATCAAAAAAAAAAATAATTTCGCAAGCTATAACTACGCTTATGCAGTACAAGAATTAAAGAAAAATGGTTTTTTTTTTGTCCAAATGGTCATAGCAACACTTCTAAATAGTAATTATTTTAAAGGCATGAGTAAAAAGAAACAGTGTTTGTAAATCTCTAAACATAACTATTTATTAATTGAAATTTGCCCAAATTCGTATAATTCTTTGAAACACTAAACATTCAAATTTATTTTCTCTTAAATGACTGTAAACACAATATTTAATTCCGCTATATCCTATATTTACCCAGGTATTTTTTTCATGTTTTTAATTATTATCATCAAATAATTCACTGCATTTAATAAAGGATATTAATAGCTTCTTTGTTTGTGAAAGGAGTAATTATGGTTGTCTTTAATTAGCTATTTTTTTCTCGAGCGGGGATTTTAACATATTTTTAACATTTTGAATTTTTACTTTTCTTGAGAGTATATTACATTTTTGGTGATTTTCGCCTTTTGAATAAACTGTGCATTTTTCTGGGATTAATTTCCAGAATTTAATATTCGGGTTTAGAGAAACAAGGCTGAAATACATTTTTTTTTTCTATTTCTGATCTGTCTCATAACAGTCAAAGCTAAGCAAAAATTTCTTGTATGTGCGAATGAAAAATAACGCATGCATTTTATAATTAACTGATTTAGATCATTATCAATTTCAATTAATTTCTCATAATTCTTGAGGTAGTTTATTTGGCAATAAATGGTTTCTTTTTTCCATGTTTTTATTAACTCGCTTTCTTGTTCGTTTGTTTGTGTGTTTGTGTGTTTGTGTGTTTGTCAAGTACAAATCTTGCAATCGATTTTTAACTAACTTCCCGACTAGCTAGACATTTGAAACTTTTAGAATAGCTCAGAAAACGATGACAATGCATTTTTTTATACTTTTAGTCATCTTTAAGCAGAATTGAATTAACTTTCAGTTATTTCCAGTTAATTTTGTTTAGTAGACAGGTGCAGCCATCTATCAGCCGAAACGGGAACGAAAAGTTAAACGCAAATTAACTTCCAATTAACTTTATTTTCTGTCAAGTTGATGGGATAATTCATGAAAAAAAAATTTTAAAGTATTTATTAATACATAGAATTGTCAAGTCTATATGTTACAAAAGAAAATTTAAAAACATTGTATATAAAAAGTTATTTTTATCTTGTAATTATTATATTGAGCTCCAGAACATAAATACGAAAGGAAATATTTCAAATTAGTAGATTTTTTTTTGTCTTTAGTTAAACGTTGTTTAAATCATGTAAATTGCATTTCGTACACTATATACATTAGTGGAAAAAAAATAAAAAAACTTATTTACCGTTAAATAATAAGTACAAAAGAATTTTAAAGAAGAAAAAAAAATCAGAAATAGGATAATAAAATACATCATTAGTAGCTGAATACCCGTGCTTCGCTACGGAGTACATTCAAATTAAATACAACAGTCAACGTATGCAATTAATGCCAAAAAAAAATTTATAAAAAAAATTGTAACGGTTATTTTTATAGACAAAATAATGTAGAAAAAAATCTCAATTTAAATACAACGGTCAATGTATGCAATTAATATGGTTGTTTAATATCCATAAAACATACTAATTTCAATTAAATTCTTTAAAAACTTCCGTCTCATTTAGTCTAGTGGTTGAATTTTATCTTTTACCGTATTTTAATATTTTTGATCCATTTATTTATTTATGCACGTGACGCAAAATTAATTTAAAGTATCCCAAAAAGATAAGAAACCACTTGATCAGCCTTTAATAAATTAAATTCTAAAAATTAATCTTTAATATTTCACCAAAAATCAGAAAATGGAGGTAAAGATTTGGAAAAGATTTCATTTTAAATGAATTTTTATGATCTTTCACGTGATATAAATTTTATAACCCTAAGATAAGTATTTTAATTTCAAACTCAAAAAAAGTTACAAAAACAGCTTAAAAATTTAATTTTAAAAAATCTAAGACGAATTTTATCAAAAATCCTTAGTGCACCCCTACACTATAAGAATAATCACCATGCAAAATTTCAGCTCTTTAGGTCCAGCGGTTTGGTCTGAGCGTTACCTCTCTTTCAGTCAGCCAGTCAGTCACAGAACTGTTATATATATATATATATATATATATATACAGTGGAATCTCGATCTATCGTTTTTGAAGGGACCGATTGAAATGAACGATAAATGCGGGAAAACGATAGATGCGGAAACATAACAAAGCAATATGATCGTTGGGATTGGATAAAATGAACGGTACATACGGAAAAACGATGGATCCGAAAACGATCGATCGAGATTCCACTGTATATATATATAGATAGATTATATTCATAAACTTGCATCGAGAAACATTGTTAATCAAAACGACAATGCAAATCTGAGTTTCTTCCGGATGTAGCAGAAACAGTGAAAAATTGCACTGTTTAAGTACTAAGGGATTCTCAGTTATCCGTATTTTTTATTATGTCTCGATGTGTATTCATAACATAAAGTTTAGATCACAGAGGCAAATGATAAATTGATTTAAAATATCACTGCTGCCATCTGTCGGTTGAAAGAAATATTTTTGTTTCCAAATAACTATTTTCAGTAAAAACTTTAATTTATAGGCATTAAATGTCCTAAAAACGTGAAATAAAAAATAGTCATAGTTCTTTTAAATAAATGAGAACTCATAATATATATTATCATTTAATGAAATATATATCATGCTTAATTTTTCTGGAAAAAATAGTGACAGGTTTTATTAAAAGAGACCACTTAATTTCTAAAAAAGCTTTAGGGTAATATTGAAACTATTATTATTGTTAAGGCCGTCTTCGTCTATACATCATTATGTATCCGACTGGCGATCGCCAAGGCCTCCACCGTTTGCTTTCAGAGTCAAGATTTAGCGAGAAACCTCAGTTGAGCATTAGTGCCGGTGCACACTTGCGGCAAAAGTACTCTGGACGCTGCGTTATTTTCTCTCCGATAAGAAGAAATGCAGAGCAACTGCTGTTGGGATTCACACGTGCCGCCGGCGTCCATCTGCCGCCGGCGCCACTCCCAGGTGGCCGCAGGTTCCTGTGGAACGCGCGGCACATTCCTGTAACGCGTTAGCTGGTAGTACTCATTTGTCTGCTGGGCAGTGCACATCTGCCGCAGCGTTTTATCTATCGAGCTCGTGAAGTCTCTTTACACGATGTCTGATGAAAATGTGGATATCGACCTTTTCATCGACGAAGTAAAATCTCACCCGATAATTTGGGATGTTCGTCATGAGGACTGTAAAGACTGAATACAGAAACAGTCTGCTTGGGAAAATATTTGTGAAACCATTGTTGAGAACTTAAGCCAAAAAACGGAGAATGAAAAAAATACAACCAGTAAGTATAATTTTTTACAACTTTTATTAAAATAAGTACATTAGATAAAAAAAAAGAACTTTTAGATGGTCAAGTATTTAAGTTTATTTTAAGTGGGTCATCCGAAAATAATTAAAAAACTTTTCACCATCTTCCCTGAGATCCATCAAGCATACATTAAACCCTCCCTTCGAATACCTCTCGCCAGGACCCGGTTTAGAAAATTCTGGACTATAGGCACAACTCGGGATGGGGGCCCCCTAACAATGATATGGGCGTAAAATTTCCAAAATTGACACACAAAAAAATAATCATAAATCATTATTAAAGTACCATTTTACCAAGAATAGGCTATTTGAAACGTAGAAGCCTAGAACATTATCAAATAACAAAAAGTAATACAACATATTAACTTGATCATTAAAACACCAATACAATGCAATCAAAAAAACTTATTAATTCCTTATATACATTATAACATACATATGATGAACTATACATATAACGATACATATAATGAACCAATCAATCAAATTTGAAAGGATGTATAAAAAAATTGCTATTAAAAAAGGTAAAATAAAAAAAAATTAATTGGGAATTTTTTCTTTCTTTTCTTTTAAAATAAAAATTTTGGGGCTCTGCCTACCGGGCCTAATGGAAAATCAGGGCCTGTCTCTCGCTGTTGTATGGATGGATCCAGTGCTTCTTTTTTCTAATTCTATTTTCACGATGAACATGCTTCTAGACTAAGTAAGAAAAAACAACTTTTTTTTTTTAATAATTAGGCGCGCGTACGATCCATCTCGGTTGGTGGCAAACGAGAGACTGCCGCTGACGCCTATCACCGCGAAAGTGTGCACTGGAAAGGCGTTCCACGCAGAGTGAAAATAATGCAGCGTCCCGAGTACTTTTGCCGCAAGTGTGCACCGGCACTTAGGCTGAGAGCCAAGCGGACCTCATCATCAATAAAGTATTTTTTAAATATCAGTACAGTCCACCGTTATTATTGCTTTTTTAGCCTTCTCAATTATCAAGAGATTTTTGTGAAGAAAATTAAAGTTAAATCGATGTTCTTCAGTATGTTAGCCTTTAAAAAAGAGAGGATATGTTTCTAGCATTTCTTTGACCATATGTGTTGCCACTGACATTCTACAAAACCACTAAACCGAAATAAAAAATTGTAAAATAAGGGGAAAATTATTGAAAATTTTATATTATGAAAAATATAGTAATATGAAGCCTTTAATAGAATAGCAAAAACAATCTTTACACTGAGATGCTCTATTTAAATCAACACAAATTCTTTACAGCCTATGAAAAATGAGCAAAAGATGCAGGGAAATAGCAACTAATCAGTAAAATTGGCAGTTATTTTTTAATATGTCTAAATGCATATTTAAAACTAAATTGACAAGAAACTTTCCTCTCTTCTAGGAAAAAATATTTAAACCCTTTACAAATATGATACTTTTCAGTAATGTTAGTTTGTTTTCATTCTCCTTCCGAGCATCTGGCATCCTAATTGTTCCTTACGTTTACCGCAGGTTTAGGTCTGAAGGCAGGCCGTTACATTAAGGGAATATTCTTTCAAAGGAACTGATTCCAGGTTACACTTGCAGTAAGTGTTAAAAAGTTGTGTTGAATTGGAGGTGAACATTAAAACTATTTTTAAAAATGCAATCAGTAGTAACACTATGTAAGGTATACACAAGATTCGATTCACAAGAATCGAACTTTTGAGTGAATGAATTAAAGAAGCTGCTTGAGATATGCTAATTTCGGCATACGCGCTTAGTATAAATACCATGCAGCGTCATTAATGAAAAAGGTTGTTAGGGTTGAAAAAGGTTGTTAAAGTTGATAGATAAGCAAGAGGGAGCCACGAGGGTATGCAACTCGAGTGCTATCCTGCGCTAGTGCTTAGGGGGCCCAAAGTTTACGTGGCAGTACTGCTGGTTTGACTCTCTGCTGGTTTGTGATAATTGGCAATGTGTATTTCTATTGAATGTTAATATATGTATTCCGTACAAGTAGTACGTATGCTTATTGCTGTAAAAGCAAATTTTATATGTGCAACGAATTCAATAAACACTATTCCATGCATAAACTGTGTTTGTATGAAATTCATTTACAGTGCCACTTCAAATTATATACACCCAATTGCGGGTAGAAATGAGCTATTTACTCTATAACTATTTACAAATGTTTCCCTTTTTATTCAGAGGGAGAGCTTGCTGGTTCTTATTGCATTTTTCCTGCTGATTTTAAGTGTATAGTTAGATTTTTTTTTTTTTACTTGGCTCAGTGTTTTAGTAATGAATATTTATTTATTTATCATTTTTTTAATATTATTAGGCTTTATATTGCAATAGGTTATTCTATTTCTAGTATTTTACGTTAGAAATACACATATCGTAGAAAACATAATATTCACCCAAAAACTGTTGCATAACAGTTATATTACAAAAGAAAGGATGAAAATTCATCATATAAGATTCAAAATTACGCAATTTTACTATGTAATTTTTCTTTTGTATTGAGGCACTTTCTTGTCTCTAATTAATTCAAGAAATAATCATCTGACTAGGTAGGCGTCCACTTTCCATTATACCTCATATTTATTGCTAATAGGCCTTTGTAAATCTTTCACCATGTGAGTCGGATTCATCACTGCAGCTCTCTGACAAATGATGCAGGTGCGAGTCCAAGAAGTGTACTTATAGAGACATATTATATCATAAATCACAGTATGCATTAATCATATTTTCCCCCAAATCCTTATACTTTTGAGCTCCTCGTCTTCTCAAGAAGTTTGTAATTATATTCTTGAAACATAAGCGTGCTAGTTTTTATTTGTGTTTTAATACTACTTATGCAAGAAAAAAAAATTCTTGCTGTAAATCTCTAATACGAGGTCTAACATAAACACCTTCTTTAATCTTTCTAGGAGACAGACGAGGAAATTTGATAAATAAAAACCTAAATTCTCTTCCAAATGTAAGGTTTACGTAAGATTCGATTCACAATAATCGAACTTTTAGGTGAATAAATCTAAAGAAACCGCTTAGGATTTGCTATTTAAAGCATACGCGGTTGGTATAAATACCAAGCAGCTAGATTAAAGAAGAGAAGTGAGAGGAAGTAAAAGGAAGGAGCTACGAAGTGTTGAGGAAGTGAAAGCAGGAGAAGCCGCTCGAGGCATAGCTAGGTTTCTTCAAACCTACGCGAGTTCTTGTTAGGCACAAAGTTTACGGAGCAGCATTGCTGGTCGACTTTCCGAAGTACTTGTGAGTATCTCAAGTTGTATTTTCTTTGCATGAATAGTTATACCAGGAAATATATTGAATTGTATAAATGTTATATACCTCGTACTAGTAGTACGCATTACTTACGTTGAAAAAAATAAAAATAAAAAAATAAAAAAAAGATATATATATATATATATATATATATATATATATATATATATATATATATATATATATATATATATATATGTATATATATGTGTATATATGTGTATATGTGTATATATGTGTATATATGTATGTATATATATATATATATATATATATATATATATATATATATATGTATATATATATGTATATATATATGTATATATATATATATATATATATATATATATATATATATATATATATATATATATATATATATATATATATATATATATATATATATATATATATATATATATATATATATATATATATATATATACAATTATTTGAATAAACATTGTTGTTATGTAAGAACTGTGTTATGAAGATATACATACCCAAAGTCAGGGTAGAAGTAGCTAAATTCTCTATACATTTTTATCCACGGACATTACAAATTGTTTAATGAGACCCAGTTCGGTATGAAGAGGGGGAAGAAGCACATCTTTGCGATCTACCAGACTCTCAAGCTTATGTAGTGGCTTTGTTTTTTATCACGACAATTCCACTCGCACAAGAAACAACCATTTTGTATGTATCCTTTTTGCATTTGGAATATCATTACAAATTTTTATGGCCGCCACATATCTTCCATTTATGGTCATTATATTGATGGATTTGAGCGTTTGTTGTAATAACTCAAGAGTTTCATTAGCCTGGTGTAGATGACTGAGACTGAAAGCAGTCTATGCTATTCACAACAGATATCCTTCAGTCTTGTTTTGGAAGCCTCAATAAAGTGTTTCCTGTTCCGCACATTATATAGAAATTCAAGAGCAAAAATTATCTTATCAGATCTTGAAATTTGAATTATGTTTCCAAAGCCGTTAAAGAAACATCGATAGAAACACAAAATGGCCATCAAAGACACCACATACGTTAACACAAATGACAAGCGATTTCAAAGTCTGAAATAAATGAAGGGTCAACAAAGAAAGCTGAAAAGTAAAACAGGCAGGAATCAATCGCCGAATGTTACAACAGTGTTACATGACATCCTGGGTGTATTACAATTACTACATCTACTCCTGTACTTTTGCATTCTTTTTTAGTTGCTGTCATTTTATCCCAGTTGTAAAGCAGCTGAGAAATTATTACGCATGACTGAAAGTTCACCACGTTGAAGACCAATTAATTTCAGTTAAATGCAGCCTTATAACTTACAAATAGTGCCTGATAGAGGAGAGTTTAGATTTCGTTTCATCGTAACAAAATGCTTCAGAAATTATAATTAGTACCTAAGAAAAAAAGAACGGTAGAATAATGTAATTTAAAAATTAAGGCCTTATTGAATAGTGGTCCAACTATATTATTGTTCATTTTGAGAAACAGAACCTGAAAGTTTAATTAGTTCTGAAAAATGGTTGCTGAAGTCTGATTTGTGGTGCCCTCTGTTGGCAGCAGAAATAAACTGGAAGTGTACCAGTTTAAAAATAAGATAGAAATGACTTGTATGAACATGAAAGTGAGGCTAACTCTATTTTTTTGGTTCTCAAATGACTTTTTTAAGGTTCAAAAGGTTTTAGTTTTGAAGGCTGATTATGCTTACCTGGTTGCTTTAAATACACCTCGATCAGTCATACTTCAATCCCGTGTTTTGCTTTAAAAAACTTACTTTCCTGAATGCTTCCAAACACCCCAACTGTCTATTTTGACCTCGTTCTTATCACACTACAGATGACTGTCCCAATACTAAGCCTATGTATTCCGTATAAAATGATGCTTTGCTAGTCCACAATGCTTTACATTAATCGGCATGATTCTATTTAGATTTGATGAAGCATTTTTAGTAATTGGTATTTGAAAAACCTATATAACTATACATTTTTTAAAAGCATTTCAAGTTTTCCATAATGCGATTCGGCTTTGATTTGGACATTTTTCTAAACCAGGAGAATACGTAACTTCACTAATGCTAAGAATAGAGCGTTTCATTTGACTTAAGGAACGACCTTTTTTGAAGAACGGTAAACGATAACAAATAAATTTGTTGTTTTCTTACGATCCATTATTATTTTTTATATTTAAAAAAATTATTTATAAAAAACATGATTAACCTTTATTACCGAATCTTCAAATGTCTCAAATAGATTGTTTACTTAAGTAGAAATAATCAATTTCCCATTAAAGTTTTGTTCATATATAGTTTTACTTCTTGAAACATCTTATAAAAACATACTGGTGTAACTACAGTTTTTAACTAAGATTTTTATCTTCTCGTAAGACAAGTTATGGAACCCAATATAAAATTCAATAATATATTTGTTCGAGCCATCATTCCCTTCGAAAACTTTTACTTATTATCTGAAATAATTTTTAGACTTATGATTGAGACTTATAGATGTCCATTTCTGTGGTCATATCGAACACTAATATCAAGCAAAAATTCTCTCTCAAAAGAAAAGTTTGTTCGTTGAAACTGAGAAACAGAACACGACAAAATCACTCCTCAGTAAAATTTTTTGACATCCATTTACATACGGTATGCAGATCAAGTTACTTTATATGCTGAATCTGCATTAGTATTCAGCATTACGCATCTTCCGAGCTATCGAAATAACATATGACCGAATTATATGTGACATTAAACTTCGAGCTAGAGACAAAGACATTTTTATGGCTATGTATTTTCATTATAAGTTAGTCGTCCGATAAACTTCATTTTATGCTGCTCTGAATGGAAAGCCTAAATTGAGTTTCTCTGAAATATGAACGAAAGAAAATGCATTTCGAACTCGTGTAAACCCTATTTCACATGCAAGAGGACGTTTAAAAGTTTATGTAACAAATGAGAAATTTCAGTTGCATCCAATTCAAGTAGATGGTACAAATAAATGTATTTGTTTTGTACATACTGATAGGTATTCAGCTAGGCTTGTAAATTAAAAGGAACTGCACAGATAATACTTCCTAACTGAGTAAATTAATGTAAGATTATTCATGTGAATTAATAGCCATCCTTTAATCAAAATCTCTATTAAAAATTTTATACAGCCATAGTATCTTGTTTGCCGTAAATTTGTGAAGTTCACTGTTTCCTTTACCCTTAAGGTAATGTATATACTAAACAATGAACTTGCCATTAACAAGATCCTACTAGGTTTCCTACACTAAACAATTTATTACAACACAATTAGACTACATAAATACCGTACTCAATTTCTAGCAGGTAACGGGGAATTATTTATCGCGTGTGTTAATCCCGGTAGTTATATTATGGATACCCTACCAGAATTCAGCCCCATACGCCACACTAACCTTTCTGCCTTCACCTTACCACCATATCGTTGGAACGATAGCTAACTTCAAAAAGCCTTCGGTAAACTTGATAATTTTATTTCATAAATCTAACAAGAATCTGAAAGATTTTACATTCATCATAATGTTTAAATATTTTGATAAAACAAGCTCTTTGCAAAAATATTTACTGTTGTACGTTTTAAGTGAATGTTGTTTTTTAAGTATGACACAATATAACCTCTAAGAATTTTTGTACATGATTGAGGAGACAACAAATTTAGTAAAAAATGGATCTACGCGTAGGAACTCCAATGAATTTTCTCTAGTTTTATGTATACATGGAGGCCCAAAAGTCCCTAGACCATTTTAAAATATAATAAATCTTTCATTTATACAAATTTCCTATTTATTCTTTTAAAATCAATGAATACCCCTCTTCGAGATCATTTTTAACTAGTTTTGTAATTTAGATCACTCAAATAGCCACCATTTTCTCCTTATTTTTAGGGAATGCACCGTCATATGTCGTCATGACTTAATCCTTCAATTCGGGCGTAAACTAATCGTACCCAATAATCCACTGGAAAGCGCTCTAGCTGCGCCTTATACAGGAATGAATTCAGCATTCTCTGAATCACCTTTAGTGAGCTTCGGGCTATGCCCAGCTCCTGCGACCAGTGTCGGGCTGATGTTGAACGCTCTTCGATGTTCCTCCATGCGTGCTGGATAGTTTCCTGAGAACTCTCTAAATGGGGCTTCCCCGCACACACAATCTCTTGTTCTTGGAAATGCCGGAAAAAAATTGATATCCTTATTTACATGACTCAAAACTAACGCATTCTAGCTCATTGGGTTAGCATAATTGATCGTTTATTTTCTGTATAAAATTTGATTAATTTCACTCCTTACTGTCTCATGAATTTCCCCATAACCTCCAAGCATTACAAATGAATAATCTGAAACAAAATATTTGAACAAATTAACTATAAAAAAGCTATTTTATTCTAGAATGGCTTAGTTACTTTCGGGCAATGTTACTTACTTACACAAACAAACACACACACACACACATATACACACACACACACATATATATATATATATATATATATATATATATATATATATATATATATATATATATATATATATATATATATATATATATATATATATATATATATATATATACACTGCTGGCCACCCAAATTGCAACACCAAGGAAGGAAGACAAGAGATATCACAACAAAATTTATTTTGTAGATAACATGTTGACCAAGTATCAAATGATTAAATTTATAGACTTCTGTGAAGTGTGGTTCCTGCCAAAATGAGTAGCCAGAGTAGCGGCCATTGTTGGAGATCACCGCTGCTACACACCTCGGCATTGATTCAAAGAGACTTTGGATGAGTTCTTCGGGTACAACAGACCAAGCAGCTTCCACACATTGCCAAAGTTGATCTGCTGTGGCAGCTGGGGATATAATCTGGGTCAATCGTAGAGCAACCATAGACCACATGTTTTCTATCGGCGAAAGATCCGGAGAGCGAGGCGGCCAGGGAAGCTATTCAATATGGCGATTGACGAAGAACCGTTGGACAATGCGTGCCACGTGTGGTCGCGCATTATCATTTTGAAATATGGCTGTGGGCAAACCCTGAAAGTAAGAAAGGACAACTGGCTCCAACACCTCGGAGATGTAGCGCTAGCTGTTTAAAGTACCGGCAATGCGTACTAGAGGTGTGCGAGAGTGATATCCAATACCTCCCCATACCATAATACCCGGTGCAGGACCAGTGTGGCGGTGCATAACGCAGCTGTTCAGCATCCTTTCTTCACGGTGTCTCCAGACTCGAATGCGACCATCTTGGTGTTGCAGACAGAAGCGTGACTCGTCAGTAAAGACAATTTCATTCCATTCTGTCGTCCGCATCCTTCTGTCATCGCACCATTGACGGCAGAGACGTCTGTGGTTCTGCGTCAAGGGTAGACAAAGCAATGGACGTCTTGCGGACAGACCACTCTGCTGTAAACGGCGTCGAATGGTACGCGCAGACACTGGATGATGCGTTACAGACTGCATGTGCTGTGCTATGGTTCGTGATGTGACTGAGCGATCCGTCACTGCCATGCGCACAATTTGCCTGTCATCACGTGAAGTGGTGCACTGAGGTGGTTGCGATCGAACACGCCGGTCCGTCGTACCATCCTGCATCTTACGATCACATATCCACATTACAGTTGTTTGGTTTCGTCCAACACGACTACCGATTTCCCTAAAAGATAATCCACAATCTCGGTAGGCCACTATCCTCCCTCTGTCGAATTCGGATACTTGATCAAAAGATGATCGCTGTTTTCGACGAGGCATAATTGATCGTTTTTTTGAAAAAAAACACAAGAAAAACACAATTGCCGAACTTGAAATCGTCGAAATCTCCAAGCCTTAAATAGTGCTTTGAAGTGGCGCCACAGGCACGCGTGATGTGCGTCTGCGCTGAAATTTATATATATATATATATATATATATATATATATATATATATATATATATATATATATATATATATATATATATATGTATATATGTATATATATATATATATGTATATATATATATATATATATATATATATTTATGTATATATATATATATATATATATATATATATATATATATATATATATATGTATATATGTATATATATATATATATATATATATATATATATATATATATATGTATATATATATATATATATATATATATATATATATATATATATATATATATATATTTATATATATATATATATATATATATATTTATATATATATATATATATATATATATATATATACATTTATATATATATATATATATATATATATATATATATATATATATATATATATATATATATATATATATATATATATATATATATATATATATATATATATATATATGTGAGGTACTGACATTGGAAGGATTTCCTTTTTATAGTACCTTTCTTTGTTTCATAGATATTAGAAATAATTTATATCAATTTTTGTTTATTCGTACAGCAAAAGGAGATTAATGTGGAAAAACTTTTTGAACGAAACGGGTTTCTTATTAAATTCACGCAGACAGTGAACCATAATTGGAATCATAAAATTTTATGCATCCTTTAAGCAGTGTCTTTTATATATAAAGCAATTGTTTTCATTTTAAATATTCCAGCGCCAATATAACATTAAACTCAATAGTCATACACCTAGTAATTTTTAACCCGCGTAACTTCTGTTTTTCGCTAACCAATTTAGAAAAACCCCGATTCTTCAAGTAGTAAGAAATAAGAAAATCTTCGTCGAAAATAAACAATGAAATCGAGTTATTTTATAAGCGGCCTCTACAGTTCTAAAGATTTCTTTAGAACTGTAGAAGTTCTAAGACACTTTTCATTTCAAATGTAAGAAAACAAAAGATAATAAGGATGGTTTTTCAGACTCTATTTCTCTGCAACTGCTTGAAGAATCGAAATCAATTCAAAAGATTTACCTAAATCTGAGGGATATTTACCGTTATGACACAAAATAAAGAAGAATTAGGAAAGTAATTACGCGGATATTTATTTATTTATTTATTAAAAAAAATTATTTATGTAATTTAAAATTATTAAAATTCTGTCATCGTCTTCTCTTTACACAATATCGTGTCTTAAGCCCTTCTCGTACTCTGCATAAACATTTGTTTTGTTACTCGTCTACTGTGTAAAGGATTAAGTAAAAATAAAGAATTAGGAAAGTAATTACGCGGATATTTATTTATTTATTTATTTAAAAAATTTTATTTATGTAATTTAAAATTATTAAAATTCTGTCATCCTCTTCTCTTTACACAATATCATGTCTTTAACCCTTCGCTTAATCTGCATAAACATTTGTTTTGTTACTCGTCTACTGTGTAAAGGATTAAGTAAAAATAAAGAATTAGGAAAGTAATTATGCGGATATTTATTTATTTATTTATTTAAAAAAAATTTATTTATGTAATTTAAAATTATTAAAATTCTGTCATCGTCTTCTCTTTCCACAATATCATGTCTTAAACCCTTCGCGTACTCTGCATAAACATTTGTTTTGTTACTCGTCTAATGTGTAAAGGAAAAATGAATTGCCATCAACCCCTCATTCATAGAGTTGTTTCAATATGGCATTAACCGAATACTTTTACATATTAATTTGATTTTACACGTGCTCTGAATTAATGTCACGACTATGCACATTGATCATATATTTTTGATACATATTTCGACTTCTTTTCTAAATGCACAATTCCATACTAAATTGGATTTCCATATATTGTAAAATCTTTAGTATAATACTCACATGTGTGTAATACGTATGCTTGATTTTGCGTGAAATTTTCGGAAAAATGTTTAAATTCGACTATAATACGCATCCATAAATTTAAATATTTTATTTAAAAATTGCACAAATGCTTATTAACAGAAATAAAATTTTGTAATAAAAAAACAAAAACGTCGAATTTGGTAGAAAAAAATACTTAAATGTTTAATTCAAAATAAACAATACTGTCATATTATCAGTCTTAATCACTTTCAGTAGAATACAGCTCATCAATTTTTTGTCGTTTATTCAATGTTTAAAAATACGTTTTTTTTTGGTACACGAGTATAATACGCACCCTCATTTTTGCAGATTTATGTGAAAAAAGTGCGTATTGTAGAAGTGAGATTTTACTGTAGGAGTTAATTATTGTTATGGAAATATATATATTTAGATTTAGTATTCAAAGCGAACAATCGTGAAAGGAACAAAAGCTCGCTATTTCTCATTGAAACAAATTGTTTGACTTTTTAAACGTACTGCTTCCTGATGGCACAAAAGGGATTGGCACGTTGGATTATGGCACACAGGGGATTCGTTTCTAATTCCAACATGTGTCACTCAGGGCCTTCATGTCTTCGCTGGGTATGAACACCCTAAATCTTTGTTTGGTGGTAATGGGTGTTTTGGAGTAGGTCACCAAATCGAAATTGTGCTGGCACGGGTCTAAGCTCGACTGCGACTCTCGTGGTGCCAAAAAAAAAAAACAGAACCGCATTCTTAGCCCTGCGAACCTTCTATGGACTTGGACTGTTGTGTAAGGGGCAGAGGGAATGACAAACAATTACAACAACATATGTAAGTACCGAACCTACCTTCATACGTTTGAAACGATAACTATAACGATAAACTGACACTACTTGGAGGAATAGTCACTCAACCAATCGTCAGTTCTTTCGTGTCAGGTGTATTTTGTTCCTGAAGAAAAATACAAATATCATCTATATATGAGGCGGTGAAAGGCAAAGTGGTGTAAGTCAGTAAGTCAAGTGGTGTAAGTCAAAAGCGTTTTACTGCAAAAACTACAATAATTCCACTATAAAATGAACAAATTATAATTCATAATAATTATTATAATATTGCAAATAATAATTATTTGCAATTCCACTATAAACTGAACATGGAGATTACATTTTTGCCCTCAAATAAAAAATGTTGAAAATGTGACTTACACCACTTTGCCTTTTACCGCCTCATATATAAAACAGTTCCATAACTGACCTACTCACTGACTGACTGATTGACTGACTGACATACAACGCACAGAACAAACTGCTGGACCTAAAGGACTGAAAATTTTGCATAGCGATTTTACTTATAGTGTAGGGGTGCACTAAGAAAGATTTTTGAAAAATTCTTCTTAGATTTTTTTAAAATTAAATTTTTAAGCTGTTTTAGTAACTTTTTTAAGTTTGTAAAATAATAATTTGAGCGTTATAAAATTTATATCACTAGATAGATAAAAAAATTTCCTTTAAAATGAAATATTTTTCGAATCTTTACCTTCATTTTCTGATTTTTGGTGAATTTTTAAAGTTTAATTTTTAGAATTTAATTTATTAAATGCTGATCACGTGATTTCTTTTTTCTGGTACTTTAAATAAATTTATCGTCACGTACATAGCGAAATAGACCAAAAAATATTTATTTTTCCTTGTTAGTGCGGCAGACGATTGGACACTATCCAAAAAATATTAAAATACAGTAAAAGATATGTTCCTCAAACTGTACTATATTAACTGTACTATATTCTTTGGTATGTCCTATTAGATTTAATTTGAATATTTTCTTCTACATTATTTTCTCTATAAAAATATCCCTTACGATATATATATATATATATATATATATATATATATATATATATATATATATATATATATATATATATATATATATATTGGCATAAATTGCATACATTGACCGTTGTATTTAATTTGAATATACTCCGTAGCGAAGTGCAGGTTTTCAGCTAGTCAACTATATATAGTTTCATCTCATATAAGTTAATTTGTTAGGTTCTTGATGAGAACAGCAGCAATATTAATTCCAGAGGCAAATTCCCTGAATTTTCTTTATGTTTTCTTCCTGGGTGGTGACGGAATGGTTAGTTATTGGCTAATTAATCAGCTAAATAATCTTTAATTTTATAAACATTTCACTTTTTGTACCAATGAACAATCAACTTTGTCTCCTTAAAGATGAGGCACTTTTGTCTTTATCATGTCTTCTCTGATGTTACAACATAGATTTTATTGTAACATCGGAGAATAGTCTCTTATGTTCTGATGACTTTCTCTAATTACATGATTTTCATAAACTCCAGACTTCCGCATACAAAGCGCTTACTGTAGATACTTAAGAACATCGTCCCGAGTCCAACATATACCTTTTTCAGTACTGATTAAGCTATGTTTTAAGTTAAGTAAATTACTTTCCTCACGCAATAGTATTATATAGTCTTTTACCCCATTTCTATGTAATACATAATTTTGAATGTGATTGCTTTACTAGTTTAAGATCTTGATATATTGTTTTCACATTCACTAAACAACCAATATTTTTTTCTTTGAAAGATTATATCTATCTTCATATTTTATGGGCTATTTATTTTTTTCCGTTTTGTTCGCAGTCTTAGCTATATTGAGCAAGTAACATAGTGTATCAAGCTTCGACTCTAAAAACTTTTTTTTTTTTAAAGATATTTTCTAAATTTCTTGTGAATTGGACCGAAAGTTCAATTTTTTTCAGATGCGTGTTTTCTATGCACTCCCAGTTAATGTCCTGGCCTGGAACATTTTGGGAACTCTAGCACGCCACGTAACGGCTGACGACAACAGTTCAGTCACTTATGTAAATGCAGCTCAAAATGATATTATGTACTAAATTTTTTGCCTTGTGTAAGCAGTTTTTCTGTATTTTTTTTTTGTTTTTGTTAGAAGTTCGTTGATTTTTTTCTTTAAGTAGTTACCCTGCTCAGATCAGGATGCTGAAATCTGAATTTGCTTTCAAAATGAAGTTGACTTTCAGTTAAAGTAAATTTTTAAGGACTTATTTTATTTCTAACCAGACTTAGATATCATTTAAAAATTAACTAATAGCCATTCTCTCGCTATATGAGTTTTCCTTTTCACAAGGGTTAAGTCACACGGGTATTTAACTTCGTTATCAGAAAATACAATATTCTGTTAGATCAGGGGTGGCCAAAGTGGCGACCGCGGTCGACTGGTAGACCGCGTAACTATTCCTAGTCGCCCGCCTGTCTGATATGTAATTGGTTGGGAATCATAATGGATTTATTACTCTTTGTGAAAGTGATGATGATACTCCAATTTTTACAAACTACCATTGCATTATCAATCAGCACGCATTATGCTAAAAAATATTGAATTCAGATGATGTGATGAATTTCGAATTTTAAAGAGTTAATTCTATTCGTGGAAGAAGTTTGCAAAGACGCAGATTCAGAGCATTGCTAGAGGAATGTGAATCTGGTTTCAGGAAAATACTATTACACACTGACGTAAGGTAGCTAAGCCGTGCTAAAATTTTAAAAAGATTCTTGGATCTTTTGCCTGACATAAAATAATTTATAATTTATAGCAACTTTTAATGCATCATTTCCTCAATTGGAAGATAAGTGGGTGCGTGATCTTGCTTTTCTTTCTCACATTACAGGAAAGGTAAATGAACTAAATTTGCAATTTCAAGGAAAGAAAAAAAACATTAACTGAAATGGTAACGATGTTAATGCATTCAAGGGGAAACTTACATTCCTAGAAGCACAATTGAGGAGAGGAGATTTAAAACAATTTGAAAATATGACAGCTAAATCTACATACAAACTCAAATGAATGCGATCAATATGCTGATAAGATGTCTCTGTTACAAAATGAGTTTGATAGAAGATTTAAAGATATTTCTAAAATAGAGGATATAATATTATTCATGTCAATCCCATTCAATGATCAAATAAAAAATAGAAGAAATATCAATAAATTAAAGAATTTTTGGATGTGGATCAAATGCTAGTTGAGAATGAAATCCTTAACCTAAAATGCGATGTATTTTGGAAATTAATAGCTTCGTCTCAAAATAATAATTGGAATTTACTTTTGTGAAGAAAAATATTCATGTTTATGGAGATGTGCAGAATATTTAACAACCTTTTTCGGTTCTACTTACCTCTGCGAAGCAACATTTTCTACCAGGAATGCAATCAAAACAAAACATCGCCCCCAATTAACAGATGACTATTTGGTAGCATGTTTACGAATAGCTATAAGTACATATTATGTAGCTTCATGATACATATGAACCACAGTATGAAAAGCTTGTCGAAAATATGCAATGTCGTGTTTCCAGCGCGTCCTCTCATATGAAATAAAAATAATAGTGAAAATTAATTTACAGTAACATTGTTCGCATTGATAATAAGAAAATAAAAGAGCATATTGTTTTATTTATAAACTAATTAGTTTGTAAGAAGAAAACATTTTTTTTCTCTAATTAAAATAACTTGATATTAAATATAATTAGTAATATCTATGATTATTTTAAATTTAAACTAATTATTGGCTTTCAATTGCTAATTTACTTATGATCACTCAACATATACGATGTTGGTAGACCATCGTATATGTTGAGTGCGTTCTACGTGCGACCTGTAATATAAATTACAGGTCGCACGTAGTGGTCAAAAGTTTGGCCACTACTGTGTTAGATAAAAAATATTTTTGTTGTTATCTAGCAGCGACAGATTTATTACCTGGCTTTGAGTTTAGGCAGGGTAGTTAGTACCTGTCTCATTGAGTGAAGGTTTCAATTTAATTCTGATTTTGATCAGTAAATTTGTTTTAGAAACTTTGTTTAGCATTTTTATGGAACTGTGTAGTTGTTACGTAATTTGATATTACGCAAGCACAAATACACACTGTCACACTATTTTCGTTTTCTAACCAGAAATTTCCATTTTCTTTATACATTTATTTTAATTTCTTCTATATTTCAGGTTCTTCATGAGACAGTCCTGAATTAGTTTGAAAAATTTGTCTCTGGAAACCTTCTAGTTTGGTAGTTCCTTTTTAGACACTAAGAACTGTGGCTTTCCGCTGCAGTTCAACAACGCAAGAGAGGGTGTACCACGTTTTGGTTAAAATATGACATTTCAAACTATGATTTTAGCTAATGGCTTTCTTTTATCGTCGATGAAAATATAATAGTGATCTGGGAAAATCTAACTGTCCACAATGAAAGGAACTACTATTATAGTTTTTTATGCGTGGAAAATATACAGCGTATTCATATAGTTTATCTCCATCGATTTGTTGTAGATAGATTTGCAATAAAAATGAACTATTTAATATAGCTAGAGGTGTTTTCCCTCTATACCTTTAACTCTTTTTGTACATACTCAATTAATGTTTATGTCCATTTCGAAACGGCCAGCTTGAACCGCTTAAAGACCAAGTTGTCTTATGTTGCCACACTAACAGTCTTTGAATGAATGAAGCCAACTATAAGGTATGGGCAGAAATATAGACAAATGACATGTGCTGATTGTCTGCGCATGCTTGAAATGATAAAAGAGATTGGTAAGTAGTTTACTTGTGGAATAAAAGACTGAATCTCTTACTGGTCCTAAAAAATGACTTCAAGGGAGTTAAAAAAAATTATTTTTAAAAAATCTTTTAGTTCAAAACATCGCTCGAAATTGTTGTTAAACGTTAATGAGGAACCCCTGAAGAGGAAGAAAAAGCATTAATATAATGTTAGATAGTACTACTTAAGTAAGAATGGGAGTAATATCCGGTGAACGACATTTCTGTAATTACTTGTGCTATTTTTATCCTGGGCATCAGTTGATCATGACGGATGACGAAATTGGCAAGAGGCAAGGCTTCACCTATAGCCTTCCTACCTTTATATTTTATCCATAATTTGATGTCAAAACTAAACGTACAGAGGATTCTAGAGGGTTCAACCAAACCCATCAGTGACTTTAGCAGGGTAATTTTTTTAGTGAGGGATGGAAAATGATAGAATTCTATTTAAAAAGGATTCTCCCCCCCCCCTTGGACATAATCCCCCTTGGCGATAATCCCGGAGTGATTGGAATACACGATGTCAGGACTCTATTACACTTTCAAAGACAAAGAATGCATAATGAACGCCTTATAAGTGATGAATTTATTCTTATTGATATTATTGGAGATGCCAAAAACCCACTGTTATGCTAATATTATTTAGAAATATGTTTGATTAAACACATCATTTTCAAATGAAATTAAAATCAATTATAAAAATCCAAAGTGTCACTTTGAGAAAAGTAATAAAATCAAAGAACAGTTAAACTCAAATACCCGAAACTCAACTGAATGAAAATATATAAAAAAAATAATAATTAAACTAAACTCATGCCGCAACAGTCCGCTGTGAACCAAGGCCGGCGGTACCCATCTCCGCTTTCTATTCCCTTAATTTTCATACCAGCCAATCTTCTATTGGTTGGTATCTAGGTCTTTTTAAGAATAACTAACCAATGGCGCAACATCCCATTGTGGACAAAGGCCTGTGTTGCCCACCTCCACTTTCTTGGCCGTGAACTTGGGGTGCCATACAGCATATGTCTCAATTAACTTGACATGGGACCCCCAGAGTTTAGTTCCCAAGCATGCTCGTCCACAATTTATCGACCCACTCAAGGGATGAAAGGCTGAGTCGACTTTGCCCATTCGCAGGGTCGAACCCTGGACCTATGGGGTGGCAGCTTAACGCTTTTAACCACTACGCAAAAGGGCGTTGACCGAAAATATAACTATCATAAAATTGCAAAAATTATAACAAAATTTATTAAGTATTCCTAAAGCCTCATTATGATACGTGGGAAAAATGTATTTTTTTTTTAAAAGGGTCATTATAGCCCAAAAATAGTTTGATTTCTAAAATTTGATTAATGCCAAAATTTATAGTTCTTTTGTAATCGAATGAGTGACAACTACTCCTTGTGACCTCTCGAACTAAAACGCTTGGTGTATCTGACATCTAATGACGAAAATACACTAACTCACACGGCCACCAATAAGAAACTCAACTCTCTCCTAAGCTCAACTCTCTAGAGGTGATCTTTGAAATTTTTTGCCTTATAGTGGAGTTCCGTCCTCTGCGTATAAATAATTAATTATTTTGAATAGAAGTTAAATTGCACTTCCATTGACTCTAAGAATAATTTAAATATTCGTTTTTACTTTTTTTTATCTTTAACTTCATTTATGGAAAAGAGTGCTAATTATGCCCTATAGTAAAAAAATCGTTAAATTCTTTACAAAATCTCAGAATCTTTTTTCCCAGTTATCTGATGAGATCTGATTTCGCTCTAAGCATGGAAACTTAGTATTATATTTATATAATTAATTATTATATTAATAAAATTTCACAATCTATTTCCCATCACACAGCTTCTGCTGGTAGTTTTAGATCTTGTTATGCTGCAAGAAATATTTTGTCAGAATCGGAATCATGAGAAGAAAAAGAAAAGGAAAGAATAATTGATAGAGTTGATTGTTTATTACAATCAATAAGAAGGCATTTCCATCAAAAACAAGTTATTTATACATAAATTTAAAGTCAGATATTCATAACTAGCTTCTGTTGATTACTTCTACGGTTCTGTCTTTTACATTTAAATGACAGTGATTGAGAATTAATGATCTGCGTATGCTCTTTTACGGATTAAATGCTTTGAAAACAAGCTATCTATCATTTTCTAATACGACGCTTATAAGTATTAATTTTTTAAAAATACTTTAAAATACAGCCGATTTCTCTAAAGGGATATCAAAGAAATAAACGTCAGATAATGCATTATAAATTGAAAAGAAAAGCTTCTTTCTTCAAAACAATAACAACTATAATAAAAAGGGAAAAAATGGAGATAGATATATTTTACAACAAACACATATCATTGAGCTATTTGATAGTGTGGGTATCTCTTCGTATGATCATAAAAAAGGCATATTGTCCAAAATCTCTTTCTCTCTGGTCTAATTCTTTGGTTTCCCTTATATTGTTCGAGAATTTCACATATTTATATTTCTCATATAAAATGTAAGGAGTATATGATATTTAGTTTCTCATTGCACACACATACTCACACACTCTCTCTCACGCACACACACATCTATACTTCTCTCTCTCTCTCTCTCTATATATATATATATATATATATATATATATATATATATATATAGGGGAATCTCGATCTATCGTTTTTCAAGGGACCGATTGAAATGAACGATAAATGCGGGAAAACGATAGATGCGGAAACATAACAAAGCAATATAATCGTTGGGACTGGATAAAATGAACGACACATACGGAAAAACGATGGATCCGAAAACGATCGATCGAGATTCCACTATATATATATACTATATATATTATATATATATATACTAGCTATTTGCCCGGGTATTTAATTATCACAATTTTTTTATTACACAGGGAAAGGAATGGACTCTACCTATAGTGTAAGATCTAAGTAGATTAATATACAGATATTTCAAAGTAAGTACAATATGCAAATGATAAAAAAAAAATTACAAATTCACTCTATTGTTAATTTAACTCTAAACTTCATTATAAACAACATTTTTAGTTTCCTATATTCCTCTCAGTGACTCCGTAAACTATGGATACGACACTAATCTCGGTACTAGGGGTATCTTACCTCCCCCCTCCCCCAGTGTTTCTTTCCAGATTGTAAGTGATATGTGTACCAAGTTTGGTTGAAATTGCTCCAGGCGTTCCAGACTGACGCTGAAACATACACGCATACACACATACATACACACATATATCCATTTATATATAAATGGATATACAGAGTGATCGGAAAATATCTGGCCAAAACTAAAAGGCGGTTGGAGGGGACGAATACAAAAGGATTCGCTGTACAATGCGTGTCCAGAAACCCAAATCTGACGCTGGAAGGCGCCGTTTGCTTAATCTTACCGTACCTCTCATTAACCCTACTGGATATCAGGAAATATATCATTTTTCTGGAGAAGGTAGAAAACTCATAAACTAATAAACAGGATAAACAAAGATGCAGAAATGTTGGCTTTTCATTTCTGCCTTTTTGTTTATCCTCTAGCTGACCAGGTTTGCGTTTCCGATCGTACAATCCTATGTGATTCTGTTTTTTTTTTTTTGAGTTTTCTACCTCCTCCCAAAAATGAGATATTTCCGGCTATCCAGTGTTTATGGTCCGAATATGTAAACAGCGCCCTCTAGCGTCAGATTTGCGTTTCCGGACAGGCATTGTACTGCGAATCCTTTTATATTCATCCCCTCTAACCCCCTTTAAATTTTGGCCAGATATTTTCCGATCACCCTGTGTATATATATATATACATTTATTTATTTATCCCAGAAGAAATTTATGCACTACAGGTTCTTCAAAAAAAAAGAAGACTTAATAGAAACTTCTTTAAGCTTAGCTAAAAATACCGAATTCAGAGATTAATTTGTTAACTTTATGTCCATTTACCCTTTTCTTAGATTGATTTTGTATTTCAATCATGTCTTAGTCCTATTAATTAAATTATCATCCTTGAAAGGAAAATTTGATCCAAGAGTGATGTAAATATAAAATTTGCCTTATTAAAATATAAAATATGATAGTACTCCCATAAAAACATATATAATACATAATAAAACTTATATTGTGATAAAATAATTTGTCCTTGATATAATACCTTATAACAAGGGAAAAGCTATAATAATACATTTTTTTTGTATCTTTCTTCCTTGTTAGACTGAACTACTTAAAGCAGAAAGTAATATTGTTTATTTTAAACTTTTATTTTAAGGAGAAAAAATTTCATTATTTTTTGTTTTATATCAAAATGCATCAGTTATTTGATTGTTAAATACCCATGTATATTATAGCGATAACGGTTACAAATATTAAAACATTTTGATAGGAATAAGTAAATATTTAAAATTAAATATATAATATGTAAGTTTATAAGATTTTAGTTTGAATTTGTAAGGTACACAAGCAGAATGTTTACCCTGAAGAGTTGCTATTTTAGAATTCCCCGTATTCAAAATTTTGAGCTCGGAATTTAAAGAATTGTCTTAATTAATTATGCATGTACTTAATTAATTATTACTTGATTAACAATGTAAATCAAGGCATGCCTTTGTATATACACAACTATTGTGGACCATGAGTAAATGTTTATGTAAGGGGGTTAAATATGTAGGAAATGTACCGCAGCTATGATAAAATAACATTTCGTGAGTAACTACGTCTTTTAACCCTTCAGCGGGAGCGCCAATTTTTGGAACAACAGCAGGCGCGCGTGGCACAAAGTGCAACGTCTCTTTCATCCTTCATTATTCCTTTTGAAATATACTTTTTATCTCTTTAAGAAGCTTTTTATCTCTTTAAGAAGCTTTTATCTCTTTCAAATGATTATAACAGTCTTACGAGTAACTCTACAGAATGAAACAAACACTGAAGATATTAAAAATCCCTACAACGTGTGCAGAAAAGTAAAACAAAATAAACACTAGAGCTTTAATGGTTCATGAGACTCTATTCTTAATAGCAGCATGCCTAACGCGGGATTTGAACTCTGCCGTTCAACTTTCTGCGCGTTGCTGAAGTGCAACGTTTCTTTCTTTCAGTCTCGATTAAAAGTTTATTACTTTTGTAATAAACTTTTTTTTTCAAATTGACAATAATACTTCTGAGTTTTATGACAAGATATAAAATGTTGATAATATTGAGATACGTTTATAATTAAAAGCCAAAGAATGCAGATACAATCGCCATATTTAAAAACTGTCCGGTTTACTGGATCTAAGGTCAACCTGCGAATTGATTCTTATTATGTCCAAAAACCTAAAAAACAATGAGATTGTCCATCTTCGTGATATGCGGGATACTGTGTAGTAGCTGAACATTTGATCGACTACATCGACTCCTCCTTTTGAAGTATTGCAGTACAATCGCTGGTTTACCACGGTTAAATCACGACTAGCAATGAATGGAGAGGAATACAAGGGTCAGATAATCAGGCCTGCATTATAAAGTGTGTAGCTATAAATAAAAACTGCTTTGTACATTCTAATCTTACATGTAAAAACAAACCATTCAAAATTACGAAAATGTAGCACTTTGTACACGGGAGCGCCCGCTGAAGGTTTAAATAGGTATTTTTGATAACGGAAAAAGAGTTTGGATGTAATATATACAGTCGACGCCCATTGTAACGACCGTCCATTATTGCGACAGGTCCAAAAAGTCCCAAACAGATTCCCTTCGATGACATGTTGTTTTTAAATTTTCGATACAACTACTCCTCGCTTTAACAACTGGTAAGTATTGCGACTATTCCAATGCAACGACTGGTTCAAAAACTTCCGAATAGAATCCCTTTAATGACATGTTATTTTTAAATTTTCGATTCAACGACCACTCGTTATAACGACCATCTTCTTTGGGAAGCCAAGGTATCGTTATAACGAGTGTCGACTGTACTAACAAAAAAATTGAGCTTTCTTCGAACATAATTTTTCTCATAATGAACATGTTATATGCGATCAATCCCCAATATATTCGAGTAAAATATTTTCTTATAGTTGACCAAATTTTTATTATACAGTTCAATAATTTAAATATTAGTTGTTGATGTTGTTGTTGTTGTAGCTTATGCCCCTTGACAGTATATTAGATCAAGTCCATATAAACTACTGGAAAGAATGGTCCAGCTCCGTTTTTTAATAGCACCACAAGGCTCGCAGTTCAACTTGGCTAAAGGAACGGTCCTGTAATTTTGAACCGAGTCAAGTGATAATACCGCGAACCTCCAGAGGAAAATTTTGTGAACTTGGAGGACATTCCAGCCATTACGAATTTTTTGTGCAACAGCCGCCATTAGTGTACACGGTGGTGGATTTGTCAGCGACTAGCATCAAACCAAAGACGAAAATATTAATTGAATGCATTAATGAATTTAAATATTTAACGCAAAACGGTAAAGGGAAGCTTTGTGATTTTCGTATAACTTATGGTAAATAGGCAACATTTGTAATTCAAATTTTTTATTCATTTACAATATATTTTTTGGAAGTTTTGGAGAAGTAAAAAAATAAAACAAATAAATAAAAAATAAATAAATAAATAAAGCGTAGCAGAGAACATTAAAAGCTTTTATTCACTTTAGTAAATAAACATTTTAGGATTTCTATAGTCACAGAAATCAAAATTGAATTAATATTTGATAAGTGAAAACAAAAATAATTTAAAATTTTTCCGAATTTCATTTAAGAATATCTAGATTTTCCCTTAATAATAAAATAAAGAATATTTCTTAGGGAAAAAGGTAATTTAGAATGAAATAAAAAGATAACTATGTTAAAAATTTTAAATATAAAAATCTTCTTTATGATATGTCAACATTTTAAGAGAGGTCGTCATGCATTAGAAAAATCATTTATTACATTTATTGTGTAGTACTTATATATATATATATATATATATATATATATATATATATATATATATATATATATATATATATATATATATATATATATATATATGTATGTATGTATATATATATATATATATATATATATATATATATATATATATATATATATGTATGAATGTATGTATGTATGAATGTATGAATGTATGTATGTATGCATGTATGTATGTATATATGTATGTATGTATGTATATATGTATGTATGTATGTATGTATATATATATATTTATATGAATGTATATATATATATATATATATATATATATATATATATATATATATATATATATATATATATATATATATATATATATATATATATATATATATATATATATATATATATATATATATATATATATGAATATATGTATTATAAACATTACTTTAGAGCTTTTTCCTAATTTTTTAAAAATTTTAGTCAGGTATAATACATATTTTGTAAAAAAACAATAAAAATTATGTATATTTATGAGAAAAATCGCAGTTTATATTCATACATAAAAAAACATTGTCATTCACAACATTATGCGTAACATTTTGAAGAATAGGACATAAAATAACGTTTACAACGTGTTAAATTTTAAAATCTTTGAGTAACAAAACCGAAACATTTTTAAGCGACCCTTGCTGTTATTTTTCTTCCATGCTGCTCTTTCATTTTATGAAAATGGTGCAATGAAAAAATAATCATATTAGTGCTACCTGTTGATTGTTCTAGTTTGCGTGAAACGGAAGAGACAAATGTATATCCATACGAAAAAAAAAGTGTGTTTCAAAGGCGGAAAACACTGTTAAATATAAACCTTTTACAAAGAAAAACTTTTAAATAAACTGTTTTAAATAAAGCACTAAATACGCTTTTCAAACCATAACTGTTTCGTTTATTCGTTTTATACAATGTTTACTCTTAGAAATATTTACTTTTGTTTTAGACATAATGAACATTTGTAATTCTGAAGGAGGATTTGTTATGAATTTCATTATCTCATGACCCTACTTTGTGCGAAAAAAAATGTTAATCACCATCTATTAAAAATTTAAAGAGTTTGTTTCCGATTAAACCTTATTTTTTGTTTACTACAATCCAACGCGTGTTTTAAATTAGCTACTTGTTTTTATATTTGAAGTGAAAACGGGATAAAAGAAAGAACTATAGAAACTTTTGGGTGTTATTCTGAATAAAAGTTAAGGTAAAATGATCATTTAGAAATAATTTAGTGATACATTACTGACTGAGTTCTAATGGTTATTTAACCGTATATCAAATGTTTTTAACTCGCCCTTGAAGCAGAATTTCAACGAAAGTGCAATAGTGCCAAGAACTTTCTATTTCCAAGTTCACAATGTGAAAGGGTTGGAGTCCTGCAGATGATCTAGTCCAGTGGTTCTCAACCTGGGGGGTGCGCCCCCCCTGGGGGGGTGTAGAAGAATTTCAAGGGAGGCTTGAGTTTAAAAAAAAGTTAAATAAAAAGTGAAACTAACTGTAATTTACTGTACTCAATTTTGCTGTCACAATGTAACCGTAACGTATTTTCGACATACGAACACGAACACGATAATTGTCGTAATTGTAAAAACACGATAATTGTGGTACGTCTGAAAGTGATCTGAGGTGTGCTTTGTCACAGTTAAAACCTAATAATCATAAACTTGTCAAGGACAAACAGTGCCAGACGCCTCATTAATATTGTGAAAGTGACTGGTATTACATGCTAATCTCACCTAGATCCTTGATTACCTCAAATATATTTGATCTGTATTTAATTTTTTGATTTCATGTGTTCTAATAATACTATGCTCCAAATTAAGATATGTGTAGTAATACTAAACTTTGTGTATGAAATTATCTATTCTATATTTTCATTTAATAACCAGCCTCAGTTTCAAATTCCGATTGTACTACTTGTAATGACCATATTTGGTGGTGGTGGAGGCGTGACCTCCCATCAGAGTTCAAAGGGGGGGGCGGGCACACAACCTGAAAGGTTGAGAACCCCTGATCTAGTCATTAAGAATTGGATTTGATAGGTAGATCGTGATCTCTATCGCTCTCGAGTTGTTACGATGAACATTCCTCTTCGTGCTGTGTTTACCGCTGGTACACTTTGTCTTTTCGTCCCGTAAGAAATACTTAATTAAATGTTTATAATTAGATAAATGAGTTCGTGGACTGATCTGGGGTTGCATTTTTAGCTTGTTAGAATAACTGCAATGCAGAAAAGTTGGAGCTTGGCTTGTGGCTTTCGGTCCGAATAGTGCTGGCAGTGGATTGTAGAGAATATCTCACTTCTACCCAGACTTGGGTGTATATAATTTGAAGTGGCACTCTAAATGAATTTGATACAAACACAGTTTATACATGAAACAATGTTTATTGAATTCGTTGCACATATAGAATTTGCTTTTACAGCAATAAGCATACGTACTACTTGTACGGAATATATCTTAACATTCAATAGAAATACACTTTCAAATACTCACAAACCAGCAGAGAGTCAAACCAGCAGTACTCCCACGTAAAATTTGGGCTAAGCACTAGCGCAGGATAGCACCTCGAGCTGCTTTCCTCGTATCTCCCTCTCGCTTATCTATCAACCTTAACAACACCTTTTTCAACCTCTGTATTAATCAAGCTGCTTGGTATTTATACCAAGCGCGTATGCCGAAATTAGCATATCTCAAGCAGCTTCTTTAACTCATTCACTCAAAAGTTCGATTCTTGTGAATCGAATCTTATGTATACCTTACAGGGTTAGATCCCAACTTTATGTAATTAAAATATTCAGTTGCATATTTAAAGTTGGAAACAAAGTAGAATATTAAATCACTAATAAAAAAATGTTAAAATAAAGTATTTTTTAAAAAAATGTATAAATAATAATTACGTATTAAGTTTATCTTAAGTTAATTGAAAATTAAATAGTGTTTCATTGTTAAAAAATATGTATCTTTAATTCACTATTTAATGTTGTTTATGTACTTAAAATCAAGATGTTCAATTTGTTGATTTCTTAAATTAAAGTTTGTTATGATTTGTTAATAAGTATATTATACTCGATCAAGCCATGTAGATCATTGTTAGAAAGCAACAGCAATTGTCTGGAGCTCATCTGTATTGTTATTGTAATCAAGCAGTCAAGTTGACTGCTCTCTGAACTATGATTATTTTTAAAGTGTAAAAAAAAACATGAGACATTCTCACTTTAAACTGCAGTATGTTTTTGATTACTTTTTAACTGTGAGCACCATACAGGTGAGTTCACATTTGTCTTCTGGTGCCGTTTAAAATTTTGACCGAGCAACCTCACGCGCGACATCTAGACAACTTTTACCTTCTTCTATCCACTGACCTCATATAAGAACTTTTCGTTGTGCCGTTATAACACATTAAAAAAGGTTGAGATGCATATTCTGAAAGAGAAAATGTGTAAGTAAAATAAAGTTTACAAAAAGGATGACGAAAAGAGTGATGAACCAGGGATTGTCTTTTATTCTGAAGTATGAAAAAGAATGGCTTAAAATACAAGTTACTGCCTCATTCTAATATAGCTTATATCTGGACGAGGGAGAAGTGCATCACGAGTCCCCCTGCGAAAAGCATCGTTTTCCAACTCCAATTCCCTCTCTTATTCATCGGCATCCAGGAGTCCCACTCTCTTGTCTGTCGTGTCCAACCGCTCGGGAAAGATCTTCTTTCCAGGTGGCTGATGCGCTTTGCATCTTGTGCAGAAGTCCGCCAAATTTGGCAAAGGGCCAAGCGGTTGAAAGACTGAAAACAAAGCGACTTAAAGAGAAGCGAGAATGCATGTGTATCTGGGGAGGCGAAAAATCAGCCACACTGGTAGCGTGAAATACCAACCCTTTCTCCCCTACACCAGAGGAACTCTCTAATAACGGAGAGGTTCGCTTCTTAGAGCTAAAAGATAGGTTTTCGTTGAATAAAGTGCTTGCAGTCAAGGGGCAGTATCCATATTAATGTGATGAGAGCATCACTCAGGGGAAAAATCCTATATTAAAAACATTGTTTTAAAGGGTGGTACAAAATGTTACGACAGGGCCCATATCCGGCCTTTACACGAACATATTGAATTGCGTTCGTTGGGATTCGAACTGAGCATCCCAGTCGGAAACCGAACGCGTTACCACTTAGCTACCTCGGACCCTTATTGTGGATAATAAGATGATATGTATTCTTGCTAGAGAAAATTTTTGTTAAATAATAGCTAAACTTGGTTGTATGCCAGTTTTTAAATAAAATTCTTTAATAACGAGATTTAATTCGAAATTCTTTTACTTCACTGTTAAAAAAATATCAAGCTAACACAGTAAATTTCTGTGATGTATTTATGAAACCAATTTTTATTTTATTATCAAAATAATTCTATTTCACAACTTTTATATTTCATTCATATATTTCACAACTTTTATTACACTCTTAATTACTTTATTAAAGCAAATCCACTTAGAGTTTATTTTGCCTTCTCATTTTTCAGGAAATTTTATTTAAGAGCTCCCTTTACAGTGCCTACTTTATTTTTCTCGCATTAAACTGAGAAGGCAGCAGAAAAATTTACTTTTAATGTCAGCAAAATATAGCATTGAACCCCAATACTACGTCGAAAGTCGTTTTTAACCTTCTAAGGAATGTAATTAAAACAAAGTGGGAAAAGAAATATTTCGGAAGAAGAAAGCAAAAAAAAAAAAAAAGAGGAAAGAACGATGTTAAAAGAATGTTGATGAGTTAAAGTAACAAACTTAACAATCAGAATCCTACAGAAAACATTTAACATGTCTAGAAGACTTAAAGGTTTTATTAATTGTCAGCCCGAAAAAACATTTAAATGCTGTCGAAACTTTTTGTTTTTGTTTTTGCTAGATTATTTTTCAATGTTTACTTTTGAATTCCTTAAAATTATTTAAGAGATACTTTGTTTACTACATTATAACCGGCATTCTTTCTCGGATGCACCTGATCCTGCGTTTTTGAAGTATTTTTTATAGCTCTGCTTCATTTGTGTACTTTTTTAAACATTAAAAATGCTTGTAGTACTTTGAATGAATGCTACTCAATTGCACATTAAATGTTGATATAACAGAAAGGATAATTCAATGCGATAATCTACGATGTGTCAGAAAAAGATATAAAACACTAGTGTAGTGCAGATGCAACAAAATACGCTAGTCAATATGACCTTCTAGTGCAGATACAACAAAATACGCGAGTCAATATGACCTTCTGTGAGAGTATTACACGTGATTTGGAATTTACATGGAATTAGCATTTATAGGAAACTAGCTGAAAACCCGCGCTTCGCTACGGAGTACATTGAAATTAAATACAACGGTCAATGTATGCAATAATTCCCCAAAAAAATAAATAAATATATATATATATATATATATATATATATATATATATATATATATAATAAATACGACGATCAATGTATACAATTGATGTAAAAAAACATATTTATAAAAAAATCGTAAGGGATATTTTTATAGACAAAAAAAAGTCCAATCGTCTGCCGCATTAGCAAGAAAAAAATATTTTTTTGTCTATTTTTTTTTGCACGTGACGATAAATTTATTTAAAGTACCAGAAAAAGAAATCACGTGATCAGCATTTAATAAATTAAATTCTAAAAATTAATCTTTAAAAATTCACCAAAAATCAGGAAATGGAGGTAAAATTCGAAAAAAAATTTCATTTTGAAGGAATTTTATGATCTTTCTCGTGATATAAATTTTATAACCCTCAATGCATTATTTTAAATGCAAACGTAAAGAAAGTTTAAAAAACAGCTTAAAAATTTAATTTTAAATAATCTAAGAAGAATTTTTGAAAAATCTTTCTTAGTGCACCCCTACACTATTAGAAGAATCACCATGCAAAATTTCAGCCCTTTAGGTCCAGCGGTTTGGTCTGTGCGTTGTATATCAGTCAGTCAGTGAATGAATGAATGACTCAGTTACGGAACTGTTTTATATATATATAGATTAAATAGTTTTTAATGATAATATATATACAAGTGAAAGTTCTTTTGCCGGCTATCCCTATCCGATGGCCATATTTTGTTCAGAACCGAATCTCGTTATCTAAAAGACAAAATACGTGCGGGGTTTAGAACTAGGAAAAAAATACTTTTCGTTTCACCTCTTTATCAACTGCTCAAAGCGGTCAGATTTATCTATAAGTTCTAGAATCTAGGGTGTAATGAAGCATCAGTCTAGTAAAGAGTTATTAGATAACATAAACTATCTTAGTGATAATTATAGAAAATATTTTCTCCACATATCTTGCATGTGGTTGACTATTGACATCCAAACAATATTTGTATTCCAGTCGTTTTGGATAAACCGTAGAACTGGCCGTAATCATTTGGCTTTAATCGCGTGAACCATGGACCGAATAAAGCGATCTCATACGTAACATTTGTGTACCTATATTAACGTACCTTCATATCCTTTAAACGAGGCAGAAATTGTCTGTAGAGATGTCTGGATCAATAGGATTTAAAAATTATCCTTTACTAATAATTCAGTTCTTTACTATTATTTTATCCATCACTGATCATCATTTCAGTATGAATCTCTTTCATTTGCATGAACCTCAAACTGTGCAAGTGTACTTTAATGTTGAATTTAAATCCCGTGTTCTATAATAATAATAGTTCTAAACAGATTGTGTATTGAACATGTTTTGAAGTACTTCGAAAAAATTCCGCCTGCTGTTGAACATTTTTTTTTACGGGACAAACTCGGTGACCTCAACACTATCCGTCTTTATTCATACAGGGTAGGGGATTCAAAACCAAAAAACATTGACGATTCAAAAATAGCCTTATATATCGTAACAAATGGTAATGAAAGGTTTTAAGTGAACTATATAGTGATTTAAGTTGGGTGTATGAGAGCATCTTCTACCTTCAAATTTTAAAAGACCTTCAAATATCTTCCTTCAAATTTTAAAATACCTTCAAATTTACCTCCCGGAGGTGCAATACATCTTTTGCACGTTAATCACTGTATGAAAATAAATAAATAAAAAAAGTTAAAAAAACTGTTCACATTCGTTTTTTGAAATGTCTTACCAAAAATGTCTTGGTTATTAATATTCAGCTTATTATAAATTTGAACAATATACGTACAAATGTAATGTCATCATTGGTGGCAGTAGAAAATAAAAACTTTGAACGTTTTAGAGAGGAAAACCAAGAAGCGAGCACAAGTGGAAAAAAAAAATCTGAAATGCCATATCGCTTTCTTCAATAGGTTAGACATAATACAGTCTATGAACTTGATATTGGACGAATGACACATAAAAATAAATTTCAAAAGGTTTATAAAACAAACCATTTTAAAAAAGCTTTATTTATCGCTATTTGAGAATTTGAACCCAGTCTAGTCCACTCGAATTCCCTCTTGTGAATGGTATAGACTGTGTTAAAATTCTCAAATCTTGTAACGAATTGTTTATTAACACTCGATTACTGTCCTCAAAAAACTTACGTCATTGCTGTCGTCGTATCTGTGATATTCATGATATAAAAACCATGATATATCAATTTTTACACTATTATTTCAAGAAAAAGGGGGGTAAATAACTAGAGGCATGCATTGTTTTGCGTTTTGTTAACGGGAAAAAACAATGATAGGTAAAAACTTTAAAACGTGATGAAAGTAGGGGGCCTTATAAAATTCAATGTAAAAATTACAAATTTGTTTTACATAATTTTTAGAAACTTACAACAGGAACTACTATAATAACGTTTGTAGATAAAAAAAAATTACACTATCAAACTAGTCACTCTTTTCTTCCTTTTCGGAAACTTCTTTGCTACACTCATTAATACAAAAAAGCACAATGTTGCAATCATAAATTCTGCCCACAAAACTTGCAGCTATACTTCATCAGTCTCTTTGATTTCATGGTCCAACAGGATTGTCAACGCTTTCTTTTTCCACAGTCGGTGCTCGGAAGGTTGTCTTGAGGAACGTCAGGTTGTTGATTTACAGATGTATTTTCTAAACTCTTTCAGAAATCGACCGATGTAAACGAGGTGTTCACCTAATCAAGTGACCATCAATCAGCTCTCTCCCAATTCTTCGAAGAAACAGCCGACGTTCAAGAGCTTCATTTTTGCTCCCTATATGTGTAACTTGAGCATTTATTCCAGCAGTGTTCAGGACTGAAAAATTTACAATCATCGGCCATCTTCTAGTACCCATTCAACATTATAATTGGAGAACGTTTTGCCAACTATTATCTACTCCTATTTTATGCTCATTGTAATACGTTATCAGTGGCTTTTTCCAGTTGCCAGTATCTTCATCAATCGAATCATCCATGCGTAAACTTAAGATAAGCAGAATTTTTTTTTTCTTTTTATGCTTATTTTCTGGGACATAAGAAACTAGCATTCCTTCTTTCCTAAATCCATAAATGCTGGAAAAAATTGCTGAGCGTTTCACCTCTTTCATCTCTTTGGGGATCTGCCACTTTTTTTATTTTTTTCAACGTTCCCACATAATACAAGCCAAGCTTTTCTAAGGTTTGGAGCCATGCTTTGATAAGGTTTGGAGCAGAGAGACATCACTGAACCAGTTATCAGCTGTGACATTACTATCGTGGATTGTGACATATCAAAAAATAGAAAAGCACAGACAAACCAATTAAGGCGAACAAACGGGACGGAAAATGAAAAAGTGAAATGACGCCTGCCTATACAAAAAAAAAACGGATGAAGGATAAGGAATTGAAAAGCAACAGTTAAGAGAGGAAACAGCGAGGGGGCTACATGGAGGGGACATTGAGATGAAAAGGGAATTGTTGGCAAAGAGGAGATGACCCCACACATAGGAGATGTTCTGGGAAAACATGATCCCTAGAAAGGCAGGGGAGAGTCGAAGGCGGAATTGTTTTAATAGGAAACGCCCCTCACTCTTAATGGTCCAAAGAAAATATTTAGGTGGTAAAAATTAGCGAATCGAAGTAGAAGTGAGAGAAAAGATTGAACATGAGTAACGAATGAAAATGAAAACTGCGGGGCGTTGAGAAGATAAAAATAGAGATAATGAGAATATTTAAGAAATATATGATTGATTTTGGCGCTCAGACTCGACACACAGCTATGAAGTAATAGCCTCGTAAGCGAGAAGTTTCAAAAGCGCATATGCGAGATTGCGCCCAGACTTAGCGCATCGATATAAGCCTGCAGGCCAATGATGATAGGAGAATAGATGAATATTGGAGCCGAGAGAGATTGCCGGACCCCTTCAAGCTAGCGATGAGAGGAGAATAGATGAGCTGCGGAACCAAGATAGGTTGCCTGACCCCTACAAGCCAACGATGGAGAACCGATCCTGCCGTTAAAGCCCGCTTCTTCAGACGCCATACAGCGATTCAGATGATTGCGTTCTCCGGAAAAAAGTGAATCCCGATAAAAGATACCCCAATCGATGCAAGAGAATACGCCGTCGAATGTTTCCCTCTGCAGTCTGCAAAAAATGGAGGTAACCTTTCATTACCTATTGCCAAAAAGTCTATAAATCCCCGAGTCATATAAATTAGACTGAAGTTAAGAAATAATATATATTGCGTACTGACAATGAAATCAATTTAAATAAGTGAAATAGTATAATTAAATAATCCATTGATACAATGAGTGTTTCTTTAGGTTGATAATTATCAGTAATATAATTGAATGTGTAATGATATATGTGTTATGTTAATAAATCACTGTATTATTTAGAATTCAGTTTAATGTTATCATTGCCTACCACTATACTAAATCACGACCACCCCAATTAACACTATGACAATTACGTCCGGTGTTAGCGATGGGAGTAATCAATCTTTCTACTATGTCCATGCTCTTGTTGTTCAATTGGTATTGCCCGTCCGATTGCTTACCAGCATAAATTTCCAAATTGGTTGAATAAAACATTTTGGAATCAACAACAATCCAAAAACATACAGCTACAAAACAAAAAATCAGATTGATCAAAAATACTTACGAATCTGCTGCCGTCGTATCTGAGAGATAAAAGGCTTGGGATGTCAATGACCTTCACTTTATAAGAACAAAAACTAAACTGACATCTGGCACCTACTGCTAGGAAGATAGGAGGGGGAAGAAGCATCTCTCTCTATGGATGGACTTTCAGTCAGCAAAAATAGTTACCGTGTATCTCATGGATACAAGGTCAGTAATCGAGTGTTAAGAAATAAATAAATAAAATTTTGAGTTTTAATTCATATTAAAGGACTGTCGTGTAACTTTTTTAATAGGATTCCGAAAATGTTTTTTTTTTTTCCCTAGACTTTTAGATTGAATATACACGGGAGAATCAACGAAATGGATAACAGCCACTTGAATAATCTGAAAAGCAAGGAATTTAAAGTTGAAGAATTGATGTCAATTACCAGAATCATAAAATTAAATTTATTTTACAAATTTGGCCGAAAACTTCACAGAAAAATTCGCTTAAAAGAAAAATGGAATAATCATGATTAAAATTTTAATAAACTCTTTCTTCATGACGGTATATTATTTTATAACTAATTTTAAAATATGCACTACAGGTAACCCTCCTATAACACGGTAGATAAGTTCCTAGAAAACGCCGTGTTGTGTGAAACCGGGATATATGAGACCCAGAGCCTGTACAAAAAGGAGGGTTACGTTCCAAAAACTTATTAAAAACGAACTTTAAAAAAAAATTCCATATAAGCAACTTCCGGCTTAACTCCGGCATGACCGGATAAAATGAAAGTTTCTCATAAAGAGATTAAAATGTACATCTAATCTAAGCAAAATCAAAAGTGTATCTGCCGACGTCATCAGCACGAATTCCAACGACGCAGCGTTCGTCCACGTGCGGGTATTATGTCACACGTGTAAGCTGTGCATGACACTAACCGCTATGACATCGTAATAGAATTATAAATGAATAAATTATAATTTGTTTATGCACTTTCATGTAAAGCCACTAACTACAGTTCATTATTCTTTTCAGTCATTATTCTAAGGTAAATTAGTTTTTAAATGTGTTAAACAAAAACCATATTATCTAGTGCTGTAGAAGTACAGTGTTATAAAAAGGTTTTCGCAATTCTTTTTTCCGTGTTAGAGCTAAACCGTGTTGTAAGATGTCGTGCTGTAGGAGGGGCTACCTGTATTAATTTATTTTAATATATATTAAATATTTATTTTAATATATATATATTATTTTAATATATATTTATATTAAATATTTATTTAAATCGTAATTAGTAATACGGACAAATAAAACTGCATCTAAAATAATTTCTTAGTGGTTAAATTTTTATTCAATAGGATATTTCAAGACCACATAATACCTTTTTGATTAAATATACACAGATAATCAGCGAAATGGCTAACAGCCGAATAATTGGAAAACCGGTGAATTTAAATTTGAAAAATCTCTTATCAACTACTAGAAGGATGAAATAAAATATGCAAATTTTGCAAATTTAGTCAAAAACTTCACAGAAAGATTCACTCAAAAGAAAAACATAATAATAATTATTAAATATTTTAATAGACATTTTCGTCATTATCGTATATTGTTTTATAACTAATTTCAAAAATTACAATATTTATTTAACTTTAATGCGTGATTAAATATTCCTTAGCATCCTAATTTCTAATGCAAACAAATAAAATTGCATCTAAAATGATTTCTTAGTGATTTAATTCTCATCCAATGTAATATTCTAATACCACAGAATAATTAAACGTCAAGAACGTCATAAAAAGTATTTTCAAGACTGAATAAATAATTTTGTTTGCAAAATGAAAACTTCTTAACACTTTCGGAAGATTTAAAATTGAGTTATGTAATTATTTCTCATTTGAATTTCGTTCCTAAGTTATTTGCCTCTAAGCCATGATTAAAAAAAAAGATATTAAATTTTAAAACATGTAATTAAGCGGGCAATTAACATGAAATAATTTATCTCTTCATCAAAGAAATTTTCAAGTACATCAATGTTTCGAAAAGTGCTAATTGTAATACTTAGATGATGTGAGATATAATTAAACCCTGAAATGAAGAATATATTTTTTAAAGGTTCAGTTATGTCCCCGCAGATTCTTATAAGAGAAATAAAAAAAATGATAATATATTATGCCCCATTTTGTATCTCTTTTTTAGAACCATACTTTAATTCCTGAAAAAAAATGTGTTTTCGTTATTATATAAAATCATTTAAAATTTGAATATACATCCGTCGAAAACTAATGAAGCAATTTTTACATATGCCCGTGCTGGCAAAATTGTCCCATGATTTCTAGGTTTGAAATTTTTTCCATGTCATGTAACATTTATGGACAATTAAAATTTCATTTGACCATGATGCATTGGTGTCATAATTAACTGATGACAAAATATGATTTTTTGTGTTTCAGAAATTTATGAACAATATATATATATATATATATGTATGTATGTATGTATGTATGTATATATATATATATATATATATATATATATATATATATATATATATATATATATATATATATATGTATGTATGTATGTATGTATGTATATATATAAATATACATAAATATACATACATATATATATATATATATAAATATACATAAATATACATATATATATATGTATGTATGTATATATATATATATATATATATATATATATATATATATATATATATATATATATATATATATATATATATATATATATATATATATATATATATATATATATTATGTTAACCGAATGCTATCGTTATTCAGTAAAATTGCACTGGTCATTATTCCATAATTTTCCCCATAACATGAAACTTCTATATTTTTAACACATGCAAATAATAAATGACTAATATATTCTTCAGAAGACTGAAAAAAACTGTTTTTTGACATCCGTAATATTTTTAGCGAAGACATTTAATCTCTGTGTCTTAAAAATTAATAAATTGATGCACACATAAAGGTTGAGTGTCTTTTTTTAAAATTTAAAACGTTTTCAAAAGCATCTTCTGAGAGAATATCTGTTTCAGTAATCATTGAAATACGTGACTTTAATTCATGTTTTTAGCGCAGAAATGCATCCGCATCGCTGATAATAATTAGAAACAATTGGCTCAGAATCACCGAGATATATTTACTGTAATTACTTTTGACAGTAATTTGTCCCATTTGTAATTTTCTCATTATCTGAAAGACATTCCAGTCCAAATCCATTTAAAAATCCATGTCAATGTGTTTAATTTATTGCAATTATGTTTCGTATGTTACATGTGAGTTAAAACGTTTATTGCAACTTCATCGTTTATTATTTTCAGAGGTTCCGCGAGATACATTAAACAACTCGTCGCAATGGTAGCAATTAAAATTACTTTTCTCTTCTCTTAATTAAGAATTAATTAAGAGAATAGAAAAGGAATTTCAATTACCACCTTTATAAAAACTTATTTACATCGTTATCCCTCTCTGCTTCGTATTAATACTTGAGAGTACAAGGTTAACAAATGACAAAACATACTACAAAGAAACATATTATTTTAAATGTTGTGTTTTCTAATAAAAGCATGCCTAGCAAAAATTAACTTACTCTATGCAAATTCTTCAGTGTGTCTGAAAACATTCCAAATTGTAAAATACGCAAATAAGTTAATGGGTTTTCATCTTTTTTCGTAAAATATTATGTATGAAAATAACACTTGCTTACATAAAAATGTTATTTCTAAAAAAATATTTTTTTATTTCAATATTGTTAGCCTTTAAATTACTTTCAGCATGATTATTACTTTCTGTATGTTTTGATTTATGGCTGAATTACAAAACTTCGCTTGCTATTCGTTAATTATGTAATGGAAATTATTAGATGTTGTTGTTGGTTATGTCCCTGGGGTTCTGTAACGATACCCCCCCCCCGCCGGTATCTATAAAAAATAACAATAAAGTAAACAAAATAAATGACAGGTACACAGAAGAAATATTTTTAACGGGAAAGACAGATCGGCGGTATGTCTTTTACATCTCTCCTTTCGAGACGGGCGTTGCAGGCAGAAATCTGACTTTGGTCCAATCTTCCATGCCTTCTGCAGAATTCTAAACCACATCAACGGCGTGGCTTGCTGATCCTTTAACCTGTTTCTTACGGGGTAGGATAGCATGTATCCCACAAATTCGGGCCCAAGAACTAATATATATATATATATATATATATATATATATATATATATATATATATATATATATATATATATACACACACATTTATATATATATATATATATATATATATGAAATACCCGGAATGGACATCTCATGGAATAGGAGCTTACATCGTGGCCGGAAAATAATAAAGTCAGCTTCAGGAACCAACTAATTTATTAACGAGTAAAGCAACACATCTTATTCCATCGAGCCAGTCCAACGTCTACTCCTAGAAGCGCCAAAATAGAATTAGCTCAGGGAGGTTGCCAGAATTGGAGGAGGAAGTTAGTGTGTGGAAAGGCGAGGCATTTACGCCAAAGAGTCGAAAGTCAAAGAGTAGAAAGAGGGGTTACCAGAACAGAGATAAGTTTAGACTGGGCTATTATAGGTATTTAGTAATATTATCACACACACACACATATATATATATATATATATATATATATATGCATAAACCCCTTAATGGCGTTCTTACAAAAGGCTGTGGAATTTCCCGTTCTAAAGAGGGAATCTGAAAAATGGGCGCCCATAAGCTAAAGGTGTACCACTTTACAACTAGGTGGAATTATTTATTAATCAATTAGTAATTCCGATATGATTCGTGGACATAATGATGGATCGATTGAAATTATTGTTGAAATGGGAATATGATTTTCGTCCATAAAATATTATTTCGAAAATTTCACTCCATGGGTATTCCCATTTTTCTCTTAAAATTTTCTTCCCCCCCCCAAAAAAAAAAAAAAACAGTTTACTCATTGTTAGTTCTGGCATTGATTCTAAGTACTTGTAAGTTGCAGATTTTATAACAGATTGTAATTTCAAAATCCACTCTAATTTTTTTTTTTTTTTGATAGAAGTCAAGAAAATTAATTTCCAACGACAAACATCATTCAGAAGTAAAAATTACACTATAAGTATAAAACAGAGATAAAAATTTGACTTATTAATTGCTCAATATTCCCCTTGCTTCCCATTATCGGCCACAGAAATTTCCGAATTGGCCACGGATCTGAAGAAAAGTAAATATCCATATCTTGATGTTTATTACAAGTAATGCGAAAAGGAGATGTCGAGATTCAAGAAGTAACAAAACGCAAATAATATTTAAATATGATTGTTGAAATTGGGATGCTAGAGTGCACGAAAATAGGTCACAAAACGTTAAAAAAAGAGTTTTTACATGATAAGCAATGTTTCATTAATAGGAGTGTTAGGATTTCACCATGATTAATATTCAAAATAGCCATCGACACAAAAACGAGTGCACTGTAGTTTATTTAATAAATTCCAAATTTCATGGTTATTAATAAATTGAAAATGACCTGAACTATTTATCGAAGGTGAATCCATGTTATTTTTAGTGTTACTTAAATAGATTCCACAGTAAATTTACCTTACATCGCATTTGCTATTTAGTAATGACAAAATATTCATCCTAGCCATTAAAATTTTAACCAATTTTGCACGTATAACGGTAAAAATTGTGTATTTCATTTCGCTATACTTAGATTCATGGAGATATCGAATTACTAGAACTAACATCTGATTAATTTATTCATCTTTAAACTATTCTCAGAGATTTTGCAGAGTTTTTCAATTCAATCGATTACTTAAAAACTTTGTGTTTAAATTATGAAGAAACTTTCTCACAGTCATTCTTATAGTAATACTTTGTACGTATGGTACCTATGAGTTTTTAATCCTTATCAACTTATTTTATTTAAAGTCTGGATAGATAAGAACTAACAATTAATTTTAAATACATTTTATATATTGATAGAAACAAAACGTATGGGTAATGTCTGCTTATCGCATTGATTAAAGGATATCCCGTTCAATGACTTATCAAAATTGGGCTGAAGTTGGATCCTCATACCATAGTGACGTGATTTTCGTGAGATTTCGCTCCCAAATACCAATTTTCGCGGTTTTCTATCTTTGCCTCTTTAATTTGTTCTATGGTGAAGCTATGTACACAAGTATGAATATTCTTTAAATGTATACCAGTGAAAATGCACTGGTGGGGTTTTGAACCCTCTTATTTTAAGTCAAGCTACATACAGAAGTATGAATATTCTTTAAATGTATAGCAGTGAAAATACACTGGCGGGGTTTAGGACTCTCTTATCTTAAGTGAAGCTATATACACAAGTATGAATATTCTTTAAATGTATAGCAGTGAATATGCACTGGCGGGGTTTAGAAACCTCTTATTTTAAGTGAAGCTATTTACACAAGTATGAATATTCTTTAAATGTATACCAGTGAAAATGCACTGGCAGGGTTTAGAACCCTCTTATTTTAAATGAAGCTATATACACAAGTATGAATATTCTTTAAATGTATACCAGTGAAAATGCACTGGTGGGGTTTAGAACCGTCTTATCTTAAGTGAAGCTATATACACAACTATGAATATTCTTTAAATATATAGCAGTGAACATGCACTGGCTGGGTTTTGAACCCTCTTATTTTGAGTTTTACAGATGGTTGTTTCCGGATTTCGATACTAGATAATTATCAAATCATATTCTGGAAGCTTAATAACATTCTTTTATGTATTAAAATTTTTCAGAAATATAATGAACGTTCTAAGTTATGTGTAGATATGGAATTTATATTTGGAGCAACGATAACTAAAGCATTTCATGAATTATTTGAATTTATTTAGCTTTGAGAATTTTAATTCGGTTTCTTTATAGAAAGCTCAAACAAAAGTTTATTCGTTTCCCTTAGAGAATGAAAAGAATTTTTTAAATAAATTTCAAAAAACGAAGTTATATAACTTTCTAAATTCTTTTTTGAAAAGACGATGTTTTCAAAAAAAAATTACGCAATAAAGGCGAATATATTAAAATTCAGTTTCAGAAAATAAATTTTCAATTGAAAAATATATAAAAAAATTCAGGTGATAATAAAAAAAAAAATCCAGGGGATCCTTTATAATGCAAAACTGCTCATTAGTATTTTAATTCATAAAAACGATATAAATTATACAATATATACTTAAATATAAATCTGGAAGAGAAATAAAAGCTCGTTCAAATTAGTTAAAATTTAAAAAGTTGAAAAATTGTTGTGATAGAAAAATGTGCAAATTAGTTTTTGCATTAAAACATGCAAACGTCTCCATATAAGTTTTTTTAAAGAGTCCGCTGAGAGAAGAATTGGTTTCTCCATTTCCATACGGTTTTCTCATTTCATCGTCTTGAAAATACAAAATGAAACATGTGCATGTATGATAAATAGTTAAAAATTTCTTTAGGGATAAAGAAACCATGTTCTTTTAATTCCTGAGGAAGTAATGTATTTTAAGGTTAAGAAAAAAATCCGTGTTTTGTCATTCATAACACATAAATTATTTTTCTTTTCATATGTTGATATTAATTTTGATTTTTGGCAGAGGTACTACTTTGCATCGTCAAAGTAATTCAGCTGATTTCTCGACAGTATGCATTATTCCATTTACACCATTTAAAAAATCGTTTATTTAAATTATATGGATGACCATTATAATATTAAGCTCGTTAAGTTACTGTCGGGACTCTGAATGATAGAATTTATTATTTTCTTGAATTATGTTTTATAGAAGAGTATACAAAAGTGATGTTACAATTCAGTTACATTTAGCAAATGGGTTTGTGGCGGCCCTGTGGAACAGCGCGCTGGATTTTGGTGCTGAGGGTGCTCGGATCGAATACCGGCGTTGCGCCACGAAAAATGCCTCCGTTTGTGTCGTCCCTTCATAGGGGATAATGTTGTCCGCCTATAAGGTGTCTCCATAATAAAATGGACAGTAAACAGCGGCGTAGGAAAGGCGAATGTTTGACACGACAAGTGCCTCCGTATTGGTAAAAAAAATTAAAACTTTCCGAAAATTCCCAGACAAAATGATTGAATAAATTTGATATTATATTACATCGCAAAAATAAAAAACTTAATGAATATATTTAAAATTCTATATGACCCTTTAATACATTTTTACTATAGACTTTGTAAGGTATACACAAGATTCGATTCACAAGAATCGAACTTTTGAGTGAATTAAAGAAGCTGCTTTAGATATGCTAATTTCGGCATACGCGCTTAGTATAAATACCACGCAGCGTCATTAATAGAAAGGGGAGGTTGTTAAGGTTGAAAAGGTGTTATCCTGCGCTAGTGCTTAGCGGGCCAGAAGTTTTCATGGCAGTACTGCTGGTTTGACTTACTGTTCGTGAGTATAAAAATATATTGTTCTTGAAAGCTGTGTTTATACATTCCGTACAAGTAGTACGCATGCTTATTGCTGTAAAAGCCAATTATATGTGCAACGAATTCAATAAACATTGTTTCATGTATAAACTGTGTGTGGTTCAAATTCAAATAGAGAGCCACTTCAAATTATATACACCCAAGTCTGGGTAGAAGTGAGCATAGATTCTCTATAACTTTCATTTAAAAAACTACTGTCTTGAAAAAAAGCCACATAAAACCTAAGACAAATAAAACCACATATTAATATATAAAAAGAAGAAAAATCTCGATTGTATTTTAAAATCTTTTGGACCGCGCATAAGATTTTGTATTTGCTTATAAATTACATTAAATCATGTCTTTTAGGATTTCAGCATTAATATTTGGGTGTTCTCATGATATTTTTAGCTCCAATATTGGCGTTAATTTGATTCAATATTGGGATACTCATATTTTCAGAAATCAAAAGTATCTAAAGAGATGCTATCAAATACGTTCTTTAAAAAGCGATTTTCATCCTTCGAGAGAATTGCTGAGAAAAAGCCCATTTTAATGCATGCCTAAAGCCCTAAGAAGAAAATATTTGTCGTGATCCAGTTTGACATTTTTTTTTGAGTTCTCTGATGATTTCATATTATTTTAGAATATACTGAAATACATCCAACGATCTATAGTGTTTCTGTAAACATCGGTAAAATTGAACCTGTTATAATACCAGATTACATTCATTGTGCTGTCAAGCATATGAAACCTACAATTTTCACTTGATTTCTTAATTGTTCTCTCTTTCCATTGATTGAGAGATAATCAAATTTTTTTTCAAAGTCTCTTATTCTGTGATAAAGCTATAAATATTACATAATGAAAATCTGTAAATTAAAAATTTATAAATACATTAACATGCACGTTTTATGCTACCCCTCTCCCCGTGTCATCCCCCTAGTGTAGGAAAGCTTACACCAAGTAAAGAGACCCCGATGCAAAAGAGAATCACAGACGAAATCCTGCTCAACCGACAGCTGTCTCAAAGAGACGCCCATACATTCTAATGGTGCATATACATTGGTGCAGAGTTCTCTGCATGCAGACCCCGGACTCCTGTCATCACATTAGTCACAGTAACATTAGTCAAATTAGTCACGGTAAGCCCCCAAGGTCCCTCGTGTTTCTTGATCTAGTGTCCCTCGCCCCCATTTTCACCATTTGACCCCCGGACCCCGGTGTGTTTGATGCTCTGCATCCGGACCCCGAGGGGAGGCGATCCACGCATATATAGAGTACAGAGTGAACATCAATCACTGGATTCCCCAAGGCACAGCAGAGCAGAGTGAATGAATGCAAACGCAGCATAAGAGGTGAGCAGTAGAAGCAGGAAGGGAGCAAGGACAAACAGAAAAATATTTCTCCCCCTCCACGAATTTCATACTACGGAGGTGTCCGTTTCTAAGTCGCGCCATGGCCGTTTAGAGAGATCTAGAACTCCCGCACTGCAGAGAGAGGCCTGGGCCCTTTGCGGCATACCAATGGTGAACAGGGGGAGTACGCCAATATGAATTTATTCTAATTTTGGGAAGGGAATGAATTTCCGAAGGCCACAAGATGGAAGAACTGGGGTCAGGGTAATCACATTATTTTCTAGCCAGCTCATCAGCGATCTCGTTACCGGGCACACCGACATGGGACGGCATCCATTTTCACTCCTCTGACCAAGCCTTGCCAACTTGGAAAAGATACCTTGGCCCGTACTATCCAAGATCTCCTGCCAGTTCCTGAAATACTGAATGGATCATATGCTGTCCGTCAGGATCTAAACGCTGTCCCCTATCAGAACAGAGTGCATGATCCAGAGCGTTACTGATCGCGATAAGTTCCGGTCTGAAGACGGAACAATGGCCGGCATTTCTAACGCTGCCTCTAAAATCAACCTCGGAAGTGTTAAAATAGATGCCACTCCCAGCTCTACCCGTATCCGAACGGCTACCATCTGTATAGATTACCAAGGCCCGGTGAGGAATATCATTAATGACTTCAAGAGCCATTTGCCTGAGTAGTTCCGGATGATGATTATGTTTGGTAATACTAGTCAACAAATCCTCCCGGAAATCAACATGTCCGAGGGACGTACTATGAGTGAGACAACTAAAAGGTATGGATGGCTCTACGTCAAAACTAATAAAATCACGTTTCCACGCATAATTAAGTGGGTTATCTGGCTTTAAACGTTGGTTACTAGTCCAGTATAAAAGGAGGGCTTAGGTTCTATTATAGGAACCAAAACTTTTAAGTTTGTTAAACTTTCTGTAGCAATTAACCTCAAATCTCATAGGCAATGGCTGGATGTCCGCTTCATATAGAACCACATTCTTAGGACATCTGTTTCTAAGTCCCTTGATAATTCTCGCTGCCCTGAGGTGCACTCCCTCTAATTTCTTCAAGTTAGTAGGAAAGGCCATTTAAAATATTTGATATCCGTATTCAAGGACAGGCGGTATACAAGGACACAAAAGTTCTGAATGTCACAATCGGGACTGCGGAAAATGTGTTATGTTTGAATTTCAAACATATCCATTCATAATGTCCTAAAAATGCAAATTCAAAAGCTGTTAATGATAAAATTATTAATAAAAATAAAGGAGATGATAAACACGTGAATTCAATATTGCTAAATCCTATGCATATTGATATAACTGTTGACAATGTTTCTGTAGTTGCTCTTTTTGATACTGGTTCATCTGCTACTCTCATTCGCGGAAAAATATATAAACAAATTGATAAACCACCTCTAAACCATCTTCATTAGATTTTATGGACTTGGTTGCAACAAAGTCCTTTCAGATGGGTTTTTCAAGGGAAGTATTGTAATCCAAAGTAAGGTGATACAAACAAATACTCATGTTTCCTTGGATAAAGGCCTCCCTTTTGATGGTATTGTCGGTATGGACCGCATTAGTCAAACTGAATTTACTTTTGTAAACAATGATATACAAATAATTAATGATGGCGATTAATCTATTGTTTTGGTGAATGTTGAGAATATTTTTGACGAAAGTGACAATCTAGACTTAGCCCACATTCTGAACAAAGAAGTTAAAGAACAAGTAACTGATTTGATTCAAAATTAAAAACCTCTAAAAACCAAGACAACTGATCTTCAGATGAAAATTGAACTCACGGTCGGCATTCTTTTTCTGATAAGCAAGCAACGACCAGTCTATGGCCAGTGATTACATGAAAATATAGTCGTCATAGTGCCCTCATTAGAATATTTGAACGATATTGTTTGTGTTTGTGGCGTAATTTATAAATTTACTCTATATATTATTCAAGAAAAGTCTTCAGTACTTTCAAATTTCGCATTTGAACTGAATCTCTAAAACACCCTTAACTGTTCGATTGGACGACATCTTATTTTTTCAATTTTCAACTCAGAAAATATGATGGACCTGCACTTGACCTGAATGTTGCCTTTGATGTGGTGCCAATTCCATTTCGTCGTTACACCTGTGATGAAATTTTTTTATGTCAACTGATGCAAATGAGACAATCCGAGTTACTTTGTCCGTTTGTTTGTGGAGATGATTTTTTAAGAACATTTCTCCTGTTTCCTTTTCTATCTCTCTTTCTATATTGCAGTTACTGTCTATCGTGCTCCCCATACCTGCTGTCCCGGAGACCCTGTTCTGTCAAGATAGCCGAGGGTCGTTCGTGTACGAGGGTCGTTCTAAAAGTAAAGAACGTTTGTTTCTTTAGTCATTTTTATTAAAGATAATGAAAGAAAACTTATTGTACAACACATTTTGATATCTTACCTATTTTTCGAAGTAGTCGACGTTCAAATTGAACCATTTGTCAAAGCGCTGTACCAGCTTTCCTATGCCTTCTGCATACTCACTTGCCGCCAAGTTTTTGAACCAGTCACCAACTTTTTCTTTCGGTTCGTCATCCCTTCCATAGCGGTTTCCGCCCAAAAAATCCTTCAGTTTGGTAAAAAAGAAAGTAACCACTGGGGGCCAAGTCCGGGCTATAAGGTGGGATGTTCAAGAACTTCCCAGTTAAATTGCTGAAGCAAATTCTTTCGTCAACGCAGCAGCATGCGGGCGAGCGAAGAAGCACAATGCCGCTGGACAACAATCCACGCCGTTTGTTTTGAATGGCACGGTGTAGTCAGAGAAGGGTCTGGCAGTAGGCTGCGGCATTTAAAAATAATGCACCATTTTCGAACTGAAGATTCATTCATAACATTTTCCATAAACTTCAGTTATCTGTCTGTAAATTTAAATAGGGCGAACGTGTTTTTGCATTCAGGAAGCGTATTACGCTACGAACCTCACACTTGGCGGGATCCTTAATTCTGTCACACATTTTAAAATCGCAAAAATAAACAGTAAATGACCGCAGTTACTCGCCGTTAGCGTCAAACTGACGGGAATGATTTGGTAAGTAAATTTCACGGAAACGAGGGTGGTGGGAGAATTACGCGGGTCGTCAGATCAAAACGTTCTTTACTTTTAGAATGGCCCTCGTAAATGTCGTACGCGCCGACTTAAACCAACCATAGCGACCTGCTTGGAGAAGCGAAGAGTTCGTCGATATACAAGAAGGAAGGACAACGTGACAGGAGAATTGTATGAACGTATGATGAAATAATATTGGGCAAGGGGCACGACAGCAATGTGGAACCGTATTTTTTAGATTTCAAACTGAATGTAGTTGCCTCTCTATTCATAGCTGCCCTTAGACCATAGTAAAGTCTTGTTTTTAAGTCTGTGTTCATGTCCCTGTGCCCGCTCATCCATCCCTCCATCCATGCATACATACATACGTGCATACATACATACATACATGAATACATAGAGGCATACACACACACACACCCATACATACATACATACATAGAATTGAGCATTATTCAGAGCGAAAAATTTATACAATGTGCAAGTACGTAATTGATTTCAGTTAGCATGTTACTCCTGTGGGTAAACGCCTGAACAAGCTTTCATAGCTGTTATTCAGAAAGATAGTTTTATTTATTTCGTAATGAGGCATACCAATTTTATTGCTAGAAGTTCAAAAGCTTAGTTCAAATAAAAATAATGTGGCACATGTTCTTAATCGTAATATAATTATAGCCATTTAAAAGAAGATACACATAATACTGTAAATAGCGTACTGAATACATCTGACAAAATCACAAATTTTAAGTACAAAAAATTGTATTAGATAACAAAATCAACCTTTTTGTTGCCTATTATTATATTTTTTTAGGTCGATGTTTTATCCTTATGACAACCCTTTATTTATTTTCTGTTTAATAATGTTTGATATTTATAAAATCAGACACAGCATGCTATTAGCTATTTATACATTATCTGCAGATGTTTGCATATTTCCAATCCATAAAACGAGACAAATGCTAATTTATTTCCCTCTGCAAATACGATGAAATATTTTTTTTCCCGTTTAATTTGCAAAAATATCAGTATAATTTTTAAAAAAAATTGGATAATCATTAGTATTAATAGTTAATACACAAAACATATTGAATCTGGAAGTGAAAACAGTACTATATATTCGAAAAGACATTTGAGAGTTTTTATACTGAATTCATGTACTTTGAAAGTAAAATATCAGTCAGTCTCTCCATTCTTTGTTTGGGATGTAGAAATTTACAAGATCTTAATCAAACGAATCATTAATCCCTGATTTGATATTAACTTTAGTTACAAGCAGTGTATTTTTCGATTCAGAATGACATGGGAAATTTATGCAGACAGAGGTAGGAAGAAAAGTTTCGACGAAAACTAATAGAAACAAGACAGACTATTGTAATAAAATAGCAAGTGATGCTTAAAAGAATTTTTATCTAATGGAGTCTCATTTAAAGTAACTAAATGATAGTAATATATTTTAAATTAATTTTTGATAATAAGGCAACGTTAAAACTATTAGCGACATCTGTCATATTCACCCGGTTGTCGACTGCAGCCTATTGTTGTAGAAGCTAGCTATACAGAGAGAGAGACCAATAAAATAAAACTTATATTTTTAGTCTCTTATTTAGCTAATTCCGCTGGCAAGCATTGATCACAATATCAGTATAAGAGAAATTAACCGCAACCGTTTTGTCTGCAATATCGATTTCGGTATTGTTGCGGAAGAAACTAATCTAATCTAATCAATCGCTATGCGTTACTCTAAGATATGTTACACAAGTTCTAAGAAATTTGTAGGTCATTGATAAGCTGCAGATGATAACTAAATCAAGAAGTGGGATTTATCAACTAGAGAATCTAAATTAAATAAAGCTTGATTTTTTACGATATATCAACTCCAATAAAGGGTTTCGATGTAGAATCGATGGGCACCTGCTTGGGATCTGGGTTCTAGAACCCACTTTCCCACATGGTTTGTACGACTCACCGAAGCGAGTTCACCTGTGTGGTGGATTTGAGCTCGGAGAAGTGGGTTCACCGACCAACTTTTTTTCTAGTGTGCCGTCAGTTGAATTGTAATTTTATTCAGGTGCTGTATTTACTTATGTTTTTTTAGGTTGGTTATTATTCCTCCAAAGCGGTTTGAAATTCCCTATGGAATGGCATATAGAATTTGCTTTTGGTTAAGCATGATATTGGTTTAAACAATTCATCACAGCTCCAAAGGAACTCTTATACAGAGGTACAGTTGTTAACAACGATCTGGCCTTGGACTAACACTTCGAAACCATTTATTATAATAATTGAAACTTCGCATTTTACAGATATCACAAAACATAAAATATTATTAGCACTAGTACCAAATTAGCATTAGTAGTTAGCATCCATTGCTTGTTCATCCTCCCACAAAAATCAAGTTCGTGCAAATTTAACTGAGTCCACGAAACATATTAAAATAGCATACTAAACGTATAAGTCGATCATATTTTCTTTAAGTTTAAGAATAAATTTCTATGAATGTACAATGTATTATAACTAAAATAGAAACTTCTAAGGTGGCTTCATAGCATCAATTTCCGGACACCATCTGAGTTCACATAAGAAGAGGTATAAGACTCATCTTTTAAATTGAACCGATTTTGTCCTTGGAGTTCTTTAAAACCTAGGGAACAGTGGTTAAAACAATAGAATGCCCTTTTTCCCCGTGTACATATCGTTTTTAGATTCAAAGCTGTATGCATATCAATGATTTTAAAAGAGCAGTTAAAGAAGAGGAAATAATACAGATTTGTCACCCCACATTTTTTCATTATTTACGTACGCTTACTTCGATAATTTTAGCGTTTTATGTCTATATGTGTGAGATTAGTTCTACAGTCGATTCCGCTTAATAGGACCACCGTTTAATCGGATCAGTCTCTTATTCGGACCGAATCCCGTCTTGTAACATAAGGCATGTTCGTTTAATCAGACCAGCCAGTTATTAGGACCTAAATGATCGCGTCCCGATGTGGTCCGATTAACCGGAATCGACTGAATTTCTACTGAGAAACCTTTCGCAGATTTCACAAGATTAATAATCTGGTATATCATAACTGTTCTTTTGTTTTCAAGTATAATTTCCTACAATCTAAAATTTAATCCTTTATCGTATTGAAAGACTTCCGTTTAATATAAAATCATAAATATGTCCATATATATTTTTTGTTTTAATTTTATTAGCTTGAAAATCTTTTTATGTATAAATTTTCAGCCATCGTCTATAATTTAGAAAACTTTTACAATGTGATATAGAACAATCTTTTCTAGGATAAAACTTGTTTCACTTAAAAATTATTATTTGAGTTTTATTAGTGACACATGGTTATAGTATTATAGTTTTATTTGTGACATGTTTTCAAAACGGTTGAGGCATTGGTACTCTAGTTTTATCAGGGTTTTCATATATAGAAAAGTTTTAGTTCACTTAATTCAATTCATTTGTGACAAAGTGCTGCAATTTTCCTTAAATCGTATTTAGACGCTTGATAAGTAATGTTATGAAAGATAGTATTCTGGAAAGGAATTTAGTTTTTATTGCTGGTAGGGCCTTCAGATTAGAATGCTAGAGCGAAAAGCCAAGGGCTCTAGAACCGATATCCACACCTGAGAAATAGACATTGCTAGAACTTCCCTTATTAAAAAAATGGACTGTACTGCACTTCGTATAATAAAGAGGAAATTAAACTTGCTAATAAGGTCAGAGGTTATTGTTGAAAATATTAATACGTGTCCTAAGTTTTTAATGAATGCATTTAAACACAAATGCAACAATTTCTATTCAAAATTTTTATTAATCTAATTCTATTCCAAATGATCGCATCATCTTCTTTGTAGAACCTTTTTGTATAAAGTTCAATGTTTTTTAGTGAGTTATATTACTGTTTAAAATGCTTACTGTACTGTTGTGGTCCACTCGTAACAACCGTTTATACAAAATAATATTGTACAATTGTTTTTCATACAATGAAATTCATTTCTGAAAATTGTTTGTAGAAAGAATTACGGGGGAATGGAATATCTTCAGTTATATTCCCTTCACTAAGCTGAAGGACACAATTATTGCCACGCTACTGTTGAGCTGGACATAATCTGTTATAATTTTTGATCGTAGCTATTAATTAGCTAATGTGGTATTATTATACTAGGAGAAACAGTTCATTCACTATCATTATAGCTTTGAAATTTTTAACTATCATTCTTATTAAAAAATATTACTATCCTACACTGTTTTAATATTTTTGTAAGGGGATATTTTATACTGCCATAAATAAATGGCAAAATAACAAAAGGGCATAGAGCTCGCCTTCATGGGCGGAGCCAATTGCAAATATATTCATCTACAAAAGACCAGAAAACCTTGGATCAAGGTTTTGTCATTGTTGTGGGTCGTTCAGCAAGACATAGATAATAACTATGTGGATAATTCCAAATGCGGTTCCAGTGGCGCACTCAGTATTTTTTCTTCGGGGGGTGGGGGGGTGATATGAACCGATAAAAATATTTATAATGCATCGGGGGGGGTGATATGAACCGATAAAAATATTTATAATGCATCGGGGGGGGGGGGTGAGATAAAAATAAGATAAGAATATTTACAATGCAAAATCAATATTCATACTACAATTTCTATTTCCTTGTAGCAAGGGGCCCTGCCCCCCCCCCCCTGGGTGCGCCACTGTGCGGTTCAATTCGACATTTTTAGAGCTAACTGACAAAGTGCTGTCATCAAATACAGATCGGAAAAATCCTTTGTCTATAATAAACCGTCGATCAGCAAGACATAGATAATAAGTACGCTGGATAATTCCAAATGCGGTTCCAGTGACGCACTCGGGATTTTTTCTTGGGGGGAGGGCGAGATGAATGGATAAAAATATTTATAACGCATCGGGGGGGGCGAGATAAAAATAAGATAATAATATTTACAATCCAAAATTAATATTCATAATACAATTTCTATTTCCTTGGGGCAAGGGGCCCTGCCCCCCCCCCCCTGGGTGCGCCACTGAGCGGTTCAATTCCAAATTTTTAGAGCTAACTGACAAAGTGCTGTCATCAAATACAGATCGGAAAAATCCTTTGTCTATAATGAACCGTCGATCAGCAAGACATAGATAATAAGGACGCTGGATAATTCCAAATGCGGTTCCAGTGACGCACTCGGGATTTTTTCTTGGGGGGGGGCGAGATGAATGGATAAAAATATTTATAACGCATCGGGGGGGCGAGATAAAAATAAGATAAAAATATTTACAATGCAAAATCAATATTCATAATACAATTTCTATTTCCTTGGGGCAAGGGGCCCTGCCCCCCCCCCCCTGAGTGCGCCACTGTGCGGTTCAATTCCAAATTTTTAGAGCTAACTGACAAAGTGCTGTCATCAAATACAGATCGGAAAAATCCTTTGTCTATAATGAACCGTCGATCAGCAAGACATAGATAATAAGTACGCTGGATAATTCCAAATGCGGTTCCACTGACGCACTCGGGATTTTTTCTTGGGGGGGGGCGAGATGAATGGATAAAAATATTTATAACGCATCGGGGGGGCGAGATAAAAATAAGATAAAAATATTTACAATGCAAAATCAATATTCATAATACAATTTCTATTTCCTTGGGGCAAGGGGCCCCCCCCCCCCCCCCCCTGAGTGCGCCACTGTGCGGTTCAATTCCAAATTTTTAGAGCTAACTGACAAAGTGCTGTCATCAAATACAGATCGGAAAAATCCTTTGTCTATAATGAACCGTCGATCAGCAAGACATAGATAATAAGTACGCTGGATAATTCCAAATGCGGTTCCACTGACGCACTCGGGATTTTTTCTTGGGGGGGGGGCGAGATGAATGGATAAAAATATTTATAACGAATCGGGGGGGCGAGATAAAAATAAGATAAAAATATTTACAATGCAAAATCAATATTCATAATACAATTTCTATTTCCTTTTGGCAAGCCCCCCCCCCCCCCTGAGTGCTCCACTGTGTGGTTCAATTTCAAATTTTTAGAGGTAACTGACAAAGGGCTGTCGTCAAATCCAGATCGGAAAAATCCATTGTCTATAATGAACCGTGGTACAAAATTTAAAGAACACGAATCTGAAAAATGCACGGAGCTATGCCATATGGGTGGAGCCAATGACAAATGTGTGCATCTCCACCACACCGTGCAGCCTTGGACTTTGATTTATCCATTGTTATGGGTCCATCAGAAAAACACAGCCGAAAGAACCCCAGTAGGAACAGATTTCTTCGGAATACATTTTCCATTTAGTGTACGGATCGGCTGTACATTGCTGAGGAGGGGATCAGAAGGTCGAAATCTAGACAGAAGACTGGTACATTGCAGGTGTATATATTTGTAAGTGACTAAAGAGTCTGAAAAAATTGTATCTTCAACCAATCATTGCGTCTAAGTTTAGAGGAGAGAATTCAGGCATCATGGAAAGTGGTGAATTCTATGTTGTCTTTCTTGAGATGGCTGTATAGCTATGGCGCTGGCACTCGGCACCAGATTCAAAGGGTTCGAGTCACCCTCTTCGCATGGACGTTTGCAGCCGTTCGGAATCGGTTTTTAGTAGGAAGTCCCGGTCTAATTATCGCTCGTGTAGCTAAAATTTACCCTAGAGCTCCTAATCAAACCTACTTTAATAGAATGTTCTTCGTAGAAACATTATCCGGAAGCTCGAGATCGCATGCGATTTCTAACTTAGTTTCTTTTTGTGTGTTGTGTATTTTGTGAATAATTTATAATTCTATATTTCTCTGGGAGGTTTCTGTTCTTCTTTTATATGTTACTAGCTGAAAACCCGCACTTCGCTACGGAGTACATTCAAAGTAAAAACAACGGTCAATGTATGCATTTAATGCCAATATATATATATATATATATATATATATATATATATATATATATATATATATATATATATATATATATATATATATTTATAAAAAAATCGTAAGGTATATTTTTATAGACAAAATAATGTAGAAGAAGATATTCAAATCAAATCTAATATAAATAATACTAAAGAATATAGTACAGTTAATATAGTACAGTTTGTACAACATTTCTTTTACTGTATTTTAATATTTTTTTGGATAATGTCCAATCGTCCGCCGCATTATCAAGAAAAAAAAATATTTTTTTTGTCTATTTAGTTGTTATGCACGTGACGATAAATTTATTTAAAGTACCAGAAAAAGAAGTCACGTGATCAGCATTTAATAAATTAAATTCTAAAAATTAATCTTTAAAAATTCACCAAAAATCAGGAAATGGAGGTAAAGATTCGAAAAAGATTTCATTTTAAAGGAATTTTTATTATCTTTCTTGTGATATAAATTTTATAACCCTCAATTTATTGTTTTAAATGCAAACTTTAAAAAGTAATTAAAATTTAATTTTAAAAAATCTAAGAAGAATTTTTCAAAAATCTTCTTTAGTGCGCCCCTACACTATAAGAAGAATCGCTATGCAAAATTTCAGCCCTTTAGGTCCAGCGGTTTGGTCTGTGCGTTGTATGTCAGTCAGTGAGTCAGTTACAGAACTGTTTTATATATATAGATGATACCCATGTGTTATTAGTTTTAATACTTTTTGCCTAAGGACTAGTCTCAACATATACGACTGCACTAGAAATAGAAAAAAAGGGAAGAGAGAAAAACATTAAATATTTAAACCATGTACTATTCAAGTGAACAATTACATGAAATATAAAATTCAAAAGAGCTCGCACAAATGTTTTCAAAATGTGAAATCGATTTTAAAACACATCTTTTATATAATAGTAAGTAAAAAATGTTTGAACTTGTATGGGTTATTAAGTTTCGATTATTTTTATCCGCGGAATCGGGAAAACTAAGCAAAAATTACCAAAATATATGAGATACGTAGAAGTTAAGAAATGATTCTTTCATTTTTATTGTCTCTACCAGCAAGTGGTAGATTATAAATTTATCGAAAAATTAAACATTTTTCCGCCGTTTTAACATTGTCACTAAGGTACCGTGTAGGAACGAAAAAGTTTATTGAAAATTGGGCATTTTGCCACTCTGAGCAATTGTCTGGAATATTATCAAGAAGTAAGGAAAATAAAGCAATTTACGTTGCTCCCGATTATAAATCACCTAAGATATTCCAGGCGAGTAAGTAATTTTCATTTCGCAATGACATACCCAGTTAGAGAATACAGTTTTGGTGGAAAGAGTTTATTTTTGTGTTGACGGGGAAAATTTTTTTTTTAAAAAAAGCGGAGTTTGGATGTAACTTCAAGATTTGTTTTTCTTTTGTGGCATCCAAGAACTTTGCAAGTAAAATATTAATTTACGGTAGCATTAATCAAATTAAATGTTGATAATTAATTTGGATGTCATGTTTTGAGAATAAAATTTGGATTTTTATGAATATAAAATTTTTATGTACAAACATAAATTTATTTGTCTTCACGCATTCCAATTAAAATGTGAGCTTTTTGTTTAAGCATTTGGGAGATCTCCAGAAAGTCAAACCTACGATGTCATCGCTATTTTATCAATGTGTCACATGAAAATTGTATTCAAACTAATATTTCATTCCCTTTTATAACTTTTTCCCCCATATATATCATTAAAATTTACTATACCATTTTGAAAGACGACAAAAATGTTATTATCTTTATTAAATTTATTTTTAGTATATTTTTCGTGAGTGGAAATTAGCTATCCTTTGTCTAGTAGAAAGCTGTCTATCTAGAGACGAAAATTTTAACTAAGAAATCTAAAAGACTTCAGATTCAGGATTTGGACTATTATATAAGCTTTTATTTTAGGATAATAACACTAATTATTCTTAATTCATACATAGTTCTAGAGTTAATAGCATATAATTACTTGTTCGTCGCGTTAAAAGCTATTTATCTGGAGACAAACATTTTAATTAAGAAATTAAAAATACGTCGAATTGAGAATTTGAATAAAAGTATAAGCTTTTGTATTTGTAAAATAACACTAGTTATCTTAATTCTTGTATAGTTCTTGAGTTAAACTTATGACGTAAGAGTTCTTGAGTACAGCTTATACCGTAAATACACATTTGACAAACCAAGTCGAGGTTTTTAAGAGAGACTTTAGAATGATTGCAATACGACACATTTTCGAAAGTAAATACTACTCTTTAAGGCTGTAAAAAGGAGTATGAACTTTTTCAAAATAACGTAATTATGACATTGTTCTGTACACATGTACATTACTGAAAGAAAACTGAGTATTAATACTCTAGTATCAGAAATAGAGACCCTTCATATATATGGCATTTTCTATGTAATGGATAAAGAAATATATATAGAGAGAGAGATATGTAGGACACATATATGTACTGGAGAGGAAAAAAATATCAACAAAGTACAAAATAACCGGACTATTAGGATAAAATGTACTTCCTAGACAAGCTGTTGATGTTATACCATCTGCCGTTCATGAAAACTTCATGTTTCGAAAAATATTTTAGTTTAAGATACTGCTCCTTAGCAGTTTTGTTTGAGATCTTTAGCGGCAAATATCGAGGGGAAGCAAGATAAATGCTCAGATATATTTTTGGGCAATCCTTTCGAAATACTTTGGAAGAAGTAGTTTGGTGATGGATGAAATTGTTCGTGATAGATGTGTTTGTCCGTCGACAGATCGCATTGAACATCATTCATCGATTAACTTCCTTATTGATATAAACTGTTTGATGCTATAAATATTATAGGCAAATGTAAAAGGAAACAGACTGTTGGTGTTTCATTTAAACAAAAAGGGGATTGAATTTGCTTTTGAATCAAGGATTCTTTACATTAGGAGGTATAATAATTTTTTATTTTACTATTCGTAAATAGCCTTTTTATTGCTATATATTTCATTAAAAATTATTCCACTTAAATCTAATCAATCAAAACTCATTTGAATTATTGGCGGTCATTTAATGTATTACTCTCGTTCTCCAAACTTGAAAAAAGTCCGTTGCGAAATGTTGACAAAAACTCGTAGAAAACAAAACCCATTGAAGTTAAAACGACAATTTGCAAGTTCAACTGTACTTAAGATATTCATTTCCCCTCTACTTTAAAAAAGATAAGGTTCCTTCAAAATCGTACTAATCGACTTAATTTGCAAAAATTTATTTTCCCTCTAAAATTTGAATTGTTTCAAAGTTTTGCCTATAGTTTCAAAACCTTAGATTTTTATGATTTTATCTATCTTGTCTTCGATTACGGCGAGGCATCTAGTGTGGTTTTAGAAAGAACTTTCTATAACTAAAAATATTTATTTTCTATTCTGGGAGTCTGGAAATACGTGTAATTTATCCTCAATTTTTTATATTAAGTTCAAAATTGAATATTTGGGAAAAAAAAAGGTTTTCAAGGTAACTTTTTCTGATATTTTGCATTTTATAATATTATCTTGTCAACCCTATACATATGAAAATTAATTTCTTATAAATTAATAGAAAAAGAAACAAACAAATTATTCTTCTCCGCAGTATCACGTCTACCACAGAGCTCTAAAACTGGCCAGTACTTTGTGAATATTTAAAAAACTCTTGTTCCTGTATTTTCGGGAAAGAAAGTAACAAAAACTGGAGCTCCAAGGAAAATATATATGAAAAAATTATGCACTTCTTATACAGTGAATAAGAAACTATATCTATTTTTTAAAAAATAAAATACAAATATGTGTCAATCCGAAATGGGCAAACTTTAGTTATTTTTATAGCACACCTTTCATATGAGTGTAATGTTTTGCAATTTATTACACTGTCATTTTAGGACAAAATTATGTTAATTGTTCACTTGGAAATGAAATGTTGTATCTCAGTGGTTTATTTGAGGAAAAAATTAAAATTTGGTCATAAAGTTTTTTAATTCCCTTAATGAAATCTTACATATTAATTACTTCATACATTTTAACACTTCATAAAAACTGAAAACAGTCTAATTAATTCATAAGTAAAATAGAAATAGGTAATATAATTTTCATGCAGGCAAAATTCAATGGATTTAGTATGTTTTATAAATCTACTTTGCGGAACTTTTGTATGAGAGCAGAAGAATAAAATAAGATAAATATATATATATAGCAAGTTTCTCAGTGGTTGCTGTTTCATAAATTTTCGATTTAACTCAGGCCTGAGTAGCAATTTGTGACTCATGACAACATGAATTTAATACATTTTTCCCCACTTTGTGTTCAATAGAGCTTTCACATTAAGTACCCGAGTCTTTCAACGACTTTGCTCATGGCATCTGAGAAGTTTTTCTTCCCTTGTCAACGCGTGTGAGGGAAAATTTATAACTTACGCTGCTAATAATTCTTTACTTTTCTCTGAAGTACCCTGAAGGAGGAAATATCTTTAAAACCTTATAAAAACGTAATATTTTTAGCAATGTATTTGATTCTTTATGACAGTTCAACATTTATGAAGATATATAAGAACTTAATGCTTGAATGAAATATAAATGTCTAAATTATGAAAAACATAATGCGGAAAAGTTAAGAGTACCGTAATTAATATATATATATATATATATATATATGTAAGGAAAAACATAAAACTAAAATATAGGGGGGGTTTTGTTAGGGAAAAAAGGGGAATTGGCAATCAAAAATTATTTACTCACGAAAGTTCGCTATAAAAAGATGAAGGGTTGTTAATAGCAAAAACTATCAATAGGGGTCGCCACTAGACGGGTACCGTTCAGAAAAGAGATATTTTTCGGCAGAAGTAAGTTAGGTAAAAAGAATACATAGGAAGAAATGTGGAGAACATTCCATGATGAATCAGCAGAAAGATTGGGCGGGAGTCTAACAAAGAAAAGCTAGTTAGTCGGCACTTAAGTTTGAGAGAGGTAACACTTACGTCTTCATGAGAGATTTCAAATGGGGTAGAACTTTGTCGGAGCTCTGGACAAAACGTAATGGAATAAAATCCAGTTAATGGAACTATGTCGTGTATATTCATTGCAGTGCCCGATTTCTTTTCATTAATTAATAACCCATGACAACGAACTCTGTCATATATATATATATATATATATATATATATGTATGTATGTAAATATTTACATATATATACATATATACATATGTATATATTTACACATACACATATATATATATATATATATATATATATATATGTATGTATATGCACAAAAACAAATATACTAGTTGCTTAAATTATATTTTTGTGTACTTTTCATGCTATTAGTACTCAATAAATCTAATATAAAGTGAAAATATACAAACTAAAATATATCAGAATGGGCCAGATTTTATATGGCATCGTTGCAGCAGAATATATCCCCGGCTTTACGGAAAAGGAATCTTACAAAAATGATGCTTATTAAGTAAGCTCTTTTTCTTAAGTTGATGCAAAAAAATCTAAACGAATGTATGCGATTAATCAATGAAAATCACATGCTGAAAAAAATTCCAGCATTTTTTTTTCGAAGAATATTTCCTGTAGTTTTTTACTTGCTATGGAAAAATTAGCTATAGGCAGAAATAGAAAAAGAATAAACGTTGAAGATTTATTATTTAATAATAAAAAAAATCTTCATGAAAGCAAATCAATTGTTCTCTAGATAATAGAATGGTGTTCTTTTAACAATGGGGTTGTAGGGGTAAATTTTAGGTCAGCATATGGTGGGTCGGCATATGGTGGTTATATAGTCAAGAACACGATTATATCACTGAAAGGAGCACAATTGAATTTGTAACTTGAACTGATAATATTGATTTATTTCAATTTTATAGTATATTAAGTCGGTCAACATTTGCACTTATTTAATATTCTTAAATATATTTCTAATAAATTTTTAAAGAATACTTTTTTTTATTTCAAGATTCTGTGGGGTTCGTTGAAGCATTAAATGGCTAACGTTGCACGAACCTTGAGAAAATAATAAATTTGGTTTAACCTAGTTAAAACGCAAAAGTTCTCAAAATATTTCTTTGATATTTTTAAAATTACTGTTACATATAGGTTGAGACGAAATTGTCTTGGTACTGCTTTTTTTATAGTTTCGAAATGTGGTAGAACCTACGTTGATGTTGATTGACTTTATAAGAGAAAAGTTTAAACTGAATCATGTATGTCTTTTTGAAGTTTTGTGCATCACCCGTCTAAAAGTAATTGAATTTGTGCACAAGTGTGCCCAAATTTAATTATTTCCTTTAAGTAATGCTTACATGACAATTTCAATTTTCTCTCGGTGAAAAAGAAAAAAAAAATAATTCCAGTGACAGAAAAAGGATTGTACATTGTTTGTACCTGAATTTTTTTCATGTTTTCGATTAAAATATTCGGATATAAACATGCTTAGAAAACGTATTGTTCTTCTGATACTACAAGGTTGTTATCCTACTGATTCTTATCTTTTTAAATGATCCATGACAATTCAGCAGATGTATATAAAAAATCTGTTCTTTAATTTTTTTCTCAAACATATACACTCATATTTTTCTTTAAAAGGTATAGAAGAAGGAAAAGTGCATATAAGTGCATTTCTTATATTGCGATTTCATAGAATAATTAACCGTCTTTTATGGTTTCATTTTACGTAAAATATGGCGAAAACAAAGTAAAAAAAAAGTTGGTAATACTGTATATATAAATATAAACTTTAGTAGAAACATTTTGCGTACAATCCAAAATTAATAATGTGAAAAAATTAATAATGTGAACTAACTTCAAGATCAATAGTCTATATATTAGTGGTGTGCAAGCAATTTTCGTTCGCGACCCCGTTCTTGCAAATAAAAATTACCCCATATGCAAATAAAAATTGCAAATAAAAATTCCAATGAAATTTTTTTTCCTAGTAATTTTTTTAATTAGTAGAAATATGAACATTAAAATTGGGAAAAGGAAGCCTATTTTTACAAATTCTTTTAAAAATCAATGAACTGTAAATTTTCGGTACATACGATTTTCGATACTCGTATTTACTTTGCATAATAATCAAAGCAAAAATATCTTGTTTACCGTCTTACACGTGCTTTTTGGCAAATCTCATGTTTCTAGACCAGGGGTGGCCAACACGTTGCACGTGTACCACATTGTGCCACGGCGGAGTTTTAACAGTGGCACGCGAAGACTTGTTGAAAAATATTTTTGAAAATTTGAAAAAAATAATAATGTCGCCTTCAGGAACTTTGTCAAAATCCGTAAAAACCCTACTCATACGCTACTGAATACAACAGCGCGTGAAAAAGGCGCTGCTTGATACCAATACAACGATACGGTAAGACAGCGTGGTCATGGGACGGGCCCAGTGGTTTGAGTTGCCTTGTTTTGGCACCGTTTGTATTGCCATGGTTGTCCTTTCTCGAGCGAGAGCGTTTGCGACACTTTGGCTGTATGGCTCAGTTGATTTTAAACTGCAGAGCAAGACGTCAAGCTTTTTTTAAAACTGTTTTTATATTTTGGCGTCGAGCGTCGTTGTTTTAAAAATTTTATTTTCACTATGTCCATAAGTAAACCTTCGACATCGAAAAGAAAATATGAAGAGGATATTGCAATTCGTGATTGTAGTATCAGCCTCCATTAGCTATAGACTGTGCTTGATACTAAGCGGCTTTTCCCGAGTGACGGGTACACCCCTCAAGCGGTCACGAGGGAAAAAGGTCAGTTTAGAATTGGGAGAGCGAGAAATAGCCAGTCCCAGCGCGTAGGTTGGCGACTGTGTAATGATTCCTCTGCGCCATTCTCAGTCAGCTAGTAATGCTGTTAGCGAGTAGGCTGAGAGTATCATCAGAACGCTCCATAGAGCTTCTGGAGTGAGCGGATTATTTTTATTCTTTGTTCTTTCTATAGGTATATATGTGTGTGTGTCAAGAAAATAAACGTCTTTTGTCCGGACCTCATCACGCAGTGAAAGAACTGAAACGACCACCTAAACCACGTTTGGGTTGACAGTGATTTTAAAATTGTCTGGGAAGAACAATTTTTGTTTACGCATCAAAAGTTTTCAAACCTTGTTTGTTTGATATGTGGAATTTGTGTAGCAGTGCCCAAAAAAAATTAGCCTGGACCGAAATTTCAAACACTTTATAGTGATTTCAACAGCAGATACACCTATACCTCGCTATGCGGCCGCTCTTTAAACGTCAATTCGCTATAACGGCCTTTTTTTAAATATGGCACTTTTTCGATTTATGGTCCCCAATGTTTCGTTATACGGCCACAACAGCGGAAAGTGATGATGGCAGCATATTAAAGCTTAGTAATTTTTTCTTGTTAATGTTTGTCATCACATTAAAACAGTCTTTAAACATTTTATTTTATATATTTTTTAATTATATGTATACATACGTGCATATGATTTCATTTGTTTTTGCTTATATGTTTATTTTTTGAATTTCTGTTTATTATTACACTGTTTTGTACTTTTATTTTTATGTAAGCATTTTATAGGAAATAAAAAGAATAAAATGCTTTACGAACTAAAAACTATATTACTTATAAAAAATTGGAACAGATCCAATTAAATTTGTATGGGTTTGCATCAAAATAAGTGATTCGTTTTACGGCTTTTCGTTTTACGGGTAACTTTTCCGGAACGTATCTAGGCCGTAAAGCGAGGTATGGGTGTATCCTGTCGGATCACACTTGTGATCGGAATTTATCAACTAAAAAAAGAAATCTTAAGCCGACCGGCAATCCTTGTTCCAGAAGAGAAATGAGGAAAGGGAAAGTACGGTGAAGGTTTCTTATGAACATTCTCTGTTGTTAGCCAGCAAGAAAAAACCGTATTCTGACGAAGAAGAGATAATAAAAAATATCCTTTTAATATTTACGAAAAATGTCGGTAATATTAATGCCAAAAATAGCGTTGATAAAATAGCTTTGTCTAGAAATACCATCACGCGTCGAATAGATGACATGGGCCAGGATTTTGGCACTGTGACGTAGGTAGTAATAACGACAAGCGTTTCGCTTCAATTACTTTACTACGCCACCTTAAACAATTACAAACTACAACTACAAAAAGAAAATATGTACAGCGAGTTAGAATTTACATGTTAGAGATGTCAGGACGGCTCGGGTTCACAACCAACTCTGGCCTACCGAAGGCCTCTCGGACCAGAGAGCTCCGTCTCTCTCACACTCAAAAACAGCTCTCCCTCTCGTGGAGTAATGGGGGTCTTCTTTTATACGTAGGCGAATTCAAAAGCGTTCTCCGGCGTTTTTAGTGCTCGTAAGTTTATGGGATTCCACATGTCGCTATAGTGTCAAAATTCTGGAAAGCCATCGAACCACTCAGGTATTTATGACTTGTATAACGTCAGAATCGCACATTACACAAAATTTATGGCCTCTTATCCTAGAGTTTATGAGACCGCTCAGTTTAACATTTCGCCGATAGATGACAAGTTCATGTTGAGGGGTAGGAACGAGTATCACATACATATATAGTTACAATTTTCGTGGAGTAATGGAGACAACGTCACAGCACACACATTGTCTTTGGACTAGAATATTGCAAATACTTTTCATTAACTTTGAATGAAAGCTGTGACATCACAGACAATGCGCAGTTAAGCATATTTCTGCTTTACGCGAACGATAATTTTGATTTTCTGGAAGAACTTCTTGATTTGCTCCAACTAATTTTAACTACAGGTGAGGACATTTTTTAAAAACTTAAAAATGCAATTGAAGTTAATAAAGTAGAGTGGACAAAATTAGATAGTGTTTGTAGAGATGGAGCACCTAGCATGGTTGGCAGGATAAATGGTTGTGTTACACTGCTTGAAAATTATTTGGGAAGAAAAGTTTTTAAGTACCATTTTATTATAAATCAAGAAGTTCTTTCTGCCAATAACTTAAACCTATCTTATGTTGTTCACCCTGTAGTGGGCTGTATCTACAAAATACGAGCTCGAGCTCTGAATCAACGACGATTTCGTGAGCTTTTCACGGAAGAAACGGAAGAGAATGCCGAGTTGCTCCTTCATTGTAGTGTGCGCAGGCTTTTTGGAATTTGAGGGAGTATGTTTAAAATTATCTGGAAGAAAACAATGAACTGCCCAGTGAGTGCTTGCTATTCAATAAATAAGATTGGCTATGGTATTTAGCTTTTCTTATCGTTATTATGAGACATTTAAATAATTTAAATTTAAGATTATAGGGAGAAAATTGAATTTTTCCTATCCTAGTTGGTCATATATTTATCCTCTTTTATGAACCAACTTTTGCTTTTTAGTCTTGATTTTGGAGAAAAAAGATCGACACATTTCACATTAATGCAGGAACTAGCTACCAAAGTCAATAATGCTCCGAACTATGATAGATTTAAAAATTTAATACCCATTTTGCAGGATTCATTCAGTGATAGGTTTGATGATTTTCCTGATAAAAAAAGGCGGATATTTTCCCAAATACTATTTCAATTTCTCTGCAGGACGATTATTGGTGACCACTGGAAATCAAAATCGAAATTATTTACCTACAGCACCATACAACACTGAAAAGCAAATATAAGGAATTTATTTCAAATGTAAGTAATCCAAATTGTATTGAATTTTAGAAATTTGTATCAACAAGAAATTTCTCGAATGGAATTTTCTGTAAACTAAAATTTATTTTTTAGAGAGAGTATGCTCTTGCTGGCGTACTATGCCATGGCATTAATTAAATAAACAGCTAGATAAAAAATCACTATCACTAACCGATGATCGTATAGTGGGACTAACTTTTCTAATACTTAATTAAGACAGACACTTTAAATTAGCACTTATGACATAAATCATATATATAATACCTTGATTTATTAACACACAATACATATACAATATTCAATTACATTCATTAATATTAACATTGGATTCTATATCAACATCTCGCCCAATATCTGCTTATCATAACTTACGCACATTCCAATTACCCTGCATTCACTATCACTAAATCTCTGTTCTTCTCTACTTTCCAACTTATGCTTTTTATAATATAAATTAATATTCATCAAAGTTAACATTAAATCCTACATCACTACGTTTCTACATAATATGCATTTCTACTCATTTAATTTTATCGAGCCAATGTGGTAATCGACAAAAATGTTAGGATAAATGACCACATACCACAATGCTGTACAATTGCTGTTCGCTGCTCACTGCACTTCCATTCCATCCCGTCTGTGCACTATTCAACGCTAGAGCTCTCTTCCGAATTCTCCGTTCCATTACGTGGTGGCCTAGAGACTCACTGCTCCGCCAGTCTATCGTAGGGCCCTACTCCATCACTGTCGGGTCTAACGTGAGACATCTTCTACCCACCGAGGCTCATTTCTACCTGCTTCCAGTCTATATCATCCCTCTTATTTCATCTTCCCTCCTATTTTCTATATATTTTTAATTTTCAATTCTGTTATACTTTTCATGCCTGTTATTGGGTGCAGACCTTCATCCAATGATTGTATGTAATCTTCTGCCGTTGGTTCAACTCGTTCGGTGGGGGGGGAGTCAACATATTTTTCTGGTCGTGCACCTTCCTTCACCCTTTAATCCACGAACTCCTTCACATGGGGGTTCCCTTAAAAACTGGTTTAGTCCCGTAAAACTGCGGGGGTTCCATCACTCGCCCCTTCTGCGACATCTTTCTCTCTCTCTGCATCTGGCCTTTCGCCTCTTAAATCTTCATCCTTCCCTTTCAATTGTCAACTAAGTCTATCGGCTTTTTCCATTATTTGCCTATTTGCAACTATCGTTATCTTGTCTCCTTTCATAAGCACGAAATGTCACAGATCCACCGTGACAATGGGTAAGTGTATATGAGCAGGTCTCTGCATGTTCCGGCCTCACTCGACTTTTACGAAATTTCATGAGCTATCTTTACACTGTGTATTGTGACAGATACTCGTGCCCACGCACATCTGCCTTGCGATGATAAATTTCCCCTTCACGAACACTTTCTGATTTCAAAAACTGAATACTTTTTTTTCTAGCCCTTTTTGGACGAATTCAAGTCGCGATCATATGCATTCACCTTGCTTAAACGCATTCAAACACTACACTGATGCTTTCCTACGATAACGGTTTTTCTTTGTAACATGCAACGTCATTTACTAACGCAAACACAAAGCTCCAAGTACTTAACCACTGCTGCTAATACAAATTTCCGCTTTCGTTTTGGTAACCCTTATACATTTCAAGATACCTACATTCCTACGCGGTGTCATAGACAGAAACTGCGCAAAATGTGGTGTTATTTAGACAAAGGGTTTATAAATGAATCAAGCACATGAAGAAATACTGGTATAGGAAAAATAGTTGGTAGCCAAAAGTTGATAGCCAAAGTTGTCCATCAAAAACTAAAGGCTAGCGAAACATTATGTTTAAGTATTTATTGTATAAATAGGTATGAAAGAAATTTTCTCTTCAGAAGGTAATAGATTTCAGTGCAAACGTTTGCATGTTCTTTAAGTTTATAAGTGAAAGAGAAAACAATTCAAAGCAAGACTTCTTCCCATCACAAGGATAGTTAATCGTTTAGAGCTTCCGTATGCAGATCGGATTATGGTCCGTATGCAAACCATAATCCGTATACGGTTATTCATGTACAGGCTTAGACACTAAATATCTATAGAGGCATTAGACTGTTAAAAAGAAGGATTATAAACGTTCGTGCAAACAAAGGATAAAGTCAATTTGAATATTCAATAACTGCAAAGGAATAAACTAAAACAACCATAACTGACCACTTTCGTTTGTCGTTTATGGTTAAAAACGAGTTAAGTATGGTAAATAAGTCGCATGGAAAAAATTAAATATCATCTGGATGGTTTAATTATTTTAGTATACGCGAAATTGGATGATTTAGATTCAGAGTCTTTTGTCGAGTAGAAAATTATTATTGCAGTACTTAACCCTTTGGAAAGAATGAAGATGAACTGACATGCAAATAAAAAGGAATTCATGGTTATACTAAATGAATAATTTAAAGACGAAACATTAATAGAACACTTTGTTATTATTTGTTGTGCGTAAATGTCTGCCTCTCCGTGTATATATATATATATATATATATATATATATATATATATATATGTAATGATATGGATGGAGAAGCTGGACGGCTTGTAGTCGCATAACCAGGATTGCAATCTCAATGTAGTCGTAGTGGCATAAGTAATGGCGAGTGACCGGGAAAGGCGTAGGAAGACAATCCAGGCGAATAATACAGACATTACGTTCTGGCTTAACGTCTCTTTATTTTCACAGTATTTTCATGATTAAATGTACTTCACTATCTAAACACTACATACTTAGTTTAGGATTAACATGCGTGAAAAGTATCGTTCGGGGGCCGTTTATCGGGAAGAATCCCGGCGACGCAACGCCGCGCGTTATTTGACGGAGAGCTCAAAATCACGTCATGTTAGGTTGAGAGCAGACAAAAAAGACTACCGAGGCGCGAAAATCTCCCGCCCGAGTACGGGTCTAACAAACTTCTAATTTGTCAGAAATGGTCACGTGATTAAGTCGCGTCATATGGGGTGATGGTTTTCGAATGTTCGACCCGGTTCGATCTTATATAACTGTTATGTAATGCTCCGCGCGTGGCTTTAGGGGAAAAACTAATAAATTATTTCGGTTTGGATTTAGGTCGCGATCCAAGGTTAAGGGACGGTATTCTGTTGCGTTAAGATGAAGAATTTGGAAAGGGCGTGTTAAATAGTAAAAAGGGTTTTAAATTTATTTCATATATATATATATATATATATATATATACTAAGATCTTACAATTTATTTGTTAAAAGTTAGTGAAACTAGTATGGAACGGTGATCAGGAGTAGTGCTTTTAACTAATGATGAACTGTTTTCTTTCCGAACACCCAAAAGTGGAGCAGACTGTAAAAATATAGGTCAGAACGTATAAGAAACAATCCCAATACTTCATTCAAGGGAAGTATGTTCATAAATGATCCCTAGATTGTGAAGAAGATAGTTGCGAAAGAAACGAAAACGTGCCCTACTAATGAATTAACGACAGGGCTTTCACAGAATAGATTTTCATGGGGTACACAGTTAAGTGACGCAAATAACTGAAAAAATAAGTCTAATTTAGAAACAAAGGGCTTCTACTGTGCACTGAAATGTACAAAGAATGTCAATCTTCGTGTAAAGTGACCATCTATAAAATCTAAATCTTTGTGTATAAAGACTTAAAAGAGAAGTAGGTGGTTACGGGCGTATCAGTAACCACCTACTTCTCTTTCCAGTACTACTTCTTTTACTGGCGTATCAGTCAGATTTTCATGGGGTACACAGTTAAGTGACGCAAATAACTGAAAAAATAAGTCAAATTTAGAAACAAATGGATTCTACTGTGCACTGAAATGTACAAAGAATGTCAATCTTCGCGTAAAGTGACCATCTATAAAATCTAAATTTTTGTGTATAAAGACTTGAAAGAGAAGTAGGTGGTTACTGGCGTATCAGTAACCACCTACTTCTCTTTCCAGTCCTATTTCTTTTACTGGCGTATCAGTCAGATTTTCATGGGGTACACAGTTAAGTTACGCAAATAACTGAAAAAATAAGTCAAATTTAGAAACAAATGGCTTCTACTGTGCACTGAAATGTACAAAGAATGTCAATCTTCGTGTAAAGTGACCATCTATAAAATTTAAATCTTGACTAAATAAGACTTGAAATAAGACTTGAAAGAGAAGTAGGTGGTTACTGGCGTATCAGTAAAAAGATCCTGAATATATCAACAATTTACAGTATTTCATTTATATAAAGTCCTGCTACCGCTAGAAAGAAAGGTTTACAATTCAGTGAATCTATATTTCTTTGAAAATCTATATTAATATACCATGTATACAATAGGAATTACTTTATCGATAAGAAAAACACAAAAATGATCTAGTGTCTGCCTATCGACGTGTTCAATATCCTGACAAGGCAAACCATGAATTATCTTTATCCATCATATTCAGTAGGATACATCTTAAGAGTCTTACTTCCGTCGATACGCCGCAAAGATTCTGCATCAAAAGTGGATTCATCTCGCCTGTCAGGCTAAATAGAGTAAAATATGTGCTCTTTATTCATCTTTATGTTCTAAGGATAAAAATGGGAAAGGGATTTGAGTGCCGTAACCAATAAGGGCTTCACTTTTCCTTTTCATGGTGTGGGAGGTAGATAAAAGAGGGATATGCAGGAAGGATATAGAATATCGGGTTATGGGCTTATTTTTAGGTTTAGAGATTGGATAAGACCCTGACTAACCGGTTATTTAATTTTAATAGCAGTGATATATTGAATGGGAAAAGAGATTTTAAAAGGGATATTAAACAATGTTTTTTGTCTGCTCTGAATCGACGTAAGTTTTCTTGGTGTATTTATTTTAAAACAAATATGTGTGATGCATATGAATGTAAGAACTTAACACTAGAAAGAAGGGAATTTTTTTCTTACTAAAAAGACTGAACGCCGTCCAAAATGACGGCGTTCAGTCTTTAAAAATAAAATCAAGAATTTAAAATATTTAATTTTTTAAATGGTTAATTACTTTAAATTTTGATAAATAAATAAACCAACAGAGATAGATAAAAATAATACGAATATAGACAAGAAACAAACAGAAATCAAGCACTCTGGGCATCCACGCACCAACGGCAAGATTCTGTATAAGTGCCGGAACTCAACCATAAAATAACATAGAGGTAATCGACAGGTCTCGTCATCAGGGAGCCTAACCATAGGGTGCGTTGAGTCCACACTGTAAGTTGTGTTTGTCTTTTCATTTTCTTTTTGACTTATTGCTTCCTTGGGGGACTCGGGGCCTTGGGATGTCTTTTGGGCTTACCTGCATCCTATTCAGAAAGTTCCCCTTGAGATAACTGTTATGGTTAGGCTCCCTGATGACGAGACCTGTCGGTTACCTCTATGTTGTTTTATGGTTCAGTTCCGTCACTTATACAGATTCTTGCCGTTGGTGCGTGGATGCCCAGAGTGCTTGATTTCTGTTTGTTTCTTGCCTATATTCGTATTATTTTTATCTATCTCTGTTGGCTTATTTATTTGTTTTTTTCATTATGGGGATATGAAGCTTCTGCGCTATCCTCTATTGAAAATGTTTTCTTTGCAGGATATGTTTTATGTTAAAGCGATTTAGCAGTCTATGCTTGCATTTTAATTTTTGCTTATTTCTATTGTTTATATTTTAAATTTCGATCTATTTCATACCAAAATATAATAAATTAGTATATATTTAGATATATTTTTATGCAGGTATGCCTAGCTGTCAACCTGGTATGGTTTATCCGTAAAAATATATGCATGGTTTGTGCAATCCTTATTTTTCAACACCAATATTTCCGAAGAGCCAATATTTCTGTTATTAGTAAAAAGAGGAAGAGATGAAAAGTAACCAACATTTTTCCAGTATTATTTTAAAGTTTTCTGCCTGTTTTCTATATTGCCGTCAAATTGACGAATTTCAATTTTAGTAGGTATACAACACATTTTCTCACCCTCTTTACTATCGAATATAATTTTGTAAATGTATGTGCATATTTCGCGTAAAATTAGAAAAAAAGTCATAATATTCGAAAAGCCCGAGGACATAAATACAGACATAGCGCTCAATAGTATGTCCGAAACCGTCAAAATGATGGCAGCCGTCTTTCTAGTGTTAAGGATAACATAATAGTTTGTTTTTTTTAAGAAAAATTATTTGTACTAGAATATTATGCTTTATTTTTTTTTGAAAGCAGTAAACGGAAAATGAGCATTCACTCAAAGACTTTCCGTTACTTATAACAATGGAACTCCGATAACTGGCTGTCGTTGTTAAACTATGCTCTTTTGAATACTGCGATGCTAAAGAAAAATGTCGCTTCATTTTTCTTTCGAGAATTCTGTGTTCATTCAGAGAAAAGAGACGACACAGAAATATCATAGTTTTGTTTAACAACCCTGTCGATAATAGAAATTCTCATTCACAATAACATTCTTTGCATTTTTCCCTGTCTCACTGTGTGCCCCCATCACGCAGTAGTCATTAGGTCTCGTAATGGGCATAGGCAAATGTATTCGACATAAGTGCCGTCAGCATTTTTCTAAAAGTTGACGCCGCTCATTTCGACGCGGAATAACATAGGGTGATTTCCTTACACATTTTTATTTCACGAAGTTAAAGTGGTCCGATTTGACGTTTCCTTTATCTATCCGTAGATCTTATTAATGTTACTAATTATTGTGTTTATTGATCCGACCTTAATATAACTATTAAGAATCGGGCCGCAAACTATGAATCTTTAGAGCTGATGGATGAATTATGCATGTATGCCTCTTTGTAATTATGAGAGATTCGGAAGGATACAACTAATTACTTAATATAGATACAACTAAGAAAGATAAAAATAATTACTTAATTCCTAAGTCAGAGAATAGAAATGGTGGCTGAAGAAAAGATAGAAACCTACCAAAACAGTGGATGATGATGAAGGAGAGCTCAGAAATATATCTCAAAATTGTAATACATTTTTTACATACGGCTTTCCTGCTCATACAACCTTCATGATATAATAACTTAACAAGATAATCAATTTCTTTGAATTAAAACCATGCTTGCGGTGAATACCATGGAAGTATTTTTAATCTTACTCGGATTGGTTACTTTGATTCATTCGGTCATTTTGTTAGTGACGACACCAGTCAGGAGGAACGTGTTTTTGCACTGGGTATTAAAACTGGAAACGGTATTATACAGAGAATTCCTGTATAAAAGGCTGATGATATACCGGCTAAGCAAACAGTCTCAACTGCCAGATTCTCCCGTGGTTTGCCTCCTGTTAGCTTTGTCTGCAGATATTAACTCCTCCTGCTTACCAATGATCCACCTATTCTTCAGCCGAGAACCTAATTTTGTTGCGCTTCGGAAAAATTTATTTCTATTCATAAACTAAGTCGGTTATTTATGATATTATGTATAGATGCAAATATTCTACTGATTAAAATTACTGCTCATTGTTTTAAACAATTTGTGGTTCATTATTGATACCAACACCATATGCCTTCTTCAATGTCTGATGAAGTCTTTAAGGGCGTGTTCACATAGGAGTCCGTTGCGTTGCGTTAAGGAAAAGATGACGTTGAGACGAAAATAAACCAATCATAGGCCTCCAAACGATTAACAATGGAATTTTTAACGCCTATTATTGATTTGTTTTCGTCTCAACGTCATATTTCTCGTATGTGAACAGGTACTTAGGGTCAAGTCTTTTAACCCTCAAACGGTACAGTGGTTTGAGACGAAATTGATGGTACGGTCGGTCTGGTCTGCTGAATAAGACAACTCATTTAGACATTTTAGAGGATTTGCTGAACATTCCAAATTTACTCATGAGTAAATGAGCTTTACACCTTTGTTATTTAAACAGGATATTACTTTGCATACCGGAAACTTTTGGGTACAAGTAGGACTTAAGCACGCAATTCTTTAAGGGGACAGTGACGTCAAAATGGTTCAAAAAATCGATTTTTCATTTCGTATGTCGAAAAATTGGAGACATTTCGCTCATTGTAAAAATATATAGTCTATATAGTTTTCAACCTTGGGAAGCTAAAAACGTTAAGTTTAAAAGTGTAAACAAAGCATTTAAGGGGACTCGGTACCAAAAAATTTTTTTTCTTAAATAATGCCTATATTAAAATTCTGAAATCATATTTAAGTAAGTCTGAATGATACAAAATAATAAAACATTTCAAATTGTTAAAATTTTTATAATTTTTTATAAAAATTTGAATTTTTTTAAAAAAATTCAATAATTTTCAAATTCCTACTTCTTTTTTAATTTTTATATTTGGAACTAGATTTTTTTACCACTTGTTCATCATACCTAACTACATAAAACTTCTGAGCAGATTTTAAATAATATAAGTAGATCAGGGTAAAAAAAAATAAAATGTGGTTGCATATGGAAAAAACGATAAAAAATAGTACTTTTTTAGATTTATAAATTTTTTTAAAAAGTTTTTTCATAGATATCAAAAAACCACTCAGACGTTTTGATACAGTAAGTATCAAGATTAATCAAAAAAAAAATTAGACCATTTGCATTAGAATTGTAGAAGCCTTAGCATTTCGAAGATGGGGAGAATTTGAAAAATCACAAACTGAGAAAAATGAGTTTAAAGATTTCATTTATAGAAAAACCATATTAAATATAATCTTACTTCATGAAAACTTTTTTGCCAACAATAATAGGATATATTATTTGTTTTCACAACAAAAAATAAAAGCTAGAAACCTTAATTTAAAAAATTGAGATGCATATATAAGCTGTTATCCACTCGTTTACTGCAGTAAAATTATCTTGAAATAGACAAATGCTGTAAATGTACAAAAATTAAGGCATAATATATACTACTTACTTGTTATATATTTATAATAAGATGCACTACTGTCATAAATCCTAAATAATAATAAACATAAACTATTAATAGCTTAAGATATGAATTTTGAAACCACCAAATTTTAATATTTCAATTTCTAAATTTAATGAACAAGGGTCAATTACTTTCCAATAGATTTAAAAGTAGCCAGCACTATAAGTAATTCCTTCTCTCTTTTTTTCTACAATTTCTCTTTTAGCTTTTGCATTTTTTACAATTTTTCTTACATATTGATATTTAGATGTAGGTCGTCTTTCTCGAAAAGATTTGTTTTCGCATATCTAACATTTTTGCAAGTCTTTATGTATGGCACCCTGACTTTATTCCTAGTATTTTATGAACTTCTTTTAATGTAAAACTCACACCTTTTTTATGTATTCGCAAATTGCTTGTCTAACAGAACGATCTACACATTTTTTATACACAAATATGTCTTTGGTACACCTAGACCAAATCATATTATGCAAACTTTCATTTGCATTTTGCGTTTTGTAACTAATGCACTTTTCTAAAAGTTCATTTGATGCTAGTCGTTGGTAAATAGGAAGTATCTTTGGTAAAAATTCTTCTTTAATCGGTGTTCCAACATTTAACTTATGATTTCCTGGTTTTACACCTTTCGAAACTGCAGACTGATAGAAACACCATGAATCAGCCCCACTTGGACATTTGTGGTGCTGTGGTTTTTGGTCAGTTGAAATACTGTGGAACAATGTAGCATATATTGCAGTTTTCATATTATTTACATCACCCTTGTTCTGTAAAATTGCTCTTTGATAGTATTTTGTGAGCTTTTTTATTGTCGTTTCCTTAAGACTACCATGCCCTTTGCCTCCTAAATTGACACCACGAACACGCCAATCTTTAACAGCATTTCGCAAAGCTGTCCCTAATCTCTTACTTAAATGATTTACACATTCTTCCTTTTTAATTTCTACAGAAATATCACAAACAGGAAACAGAAATATCACAAATAGCTGAAGTTTTTGAACCTGATCTATAAGCTTCTTTCACTTCCTTATGAACTTGTTCGAACATATTTTTTGATAAAGTACAAGTTGCAGAGTTAAGCTTTTCAACACACCTCATATAAGTTCGTGAAGAAAATGGGGCCATATTCATTGACATACAAAATTTTTCAATAACAGTATATCCTTTCCCAATATTTGAAAAGGCACTGTCAACTTGAATATTTAAATTGGAACATTCTTGTTTCCTTTTAGTGTCTGATAATACATTGGTGCACTCTAAACAAACAAGTTTTAAATTTCTGTAAAAACCAACTGCACTGCTACAGTCTAATTTGAGAGATATGTTTCCACAATCTACACATTTCACATTAGAAAACAAATTTCACAGTTCAACAGTATTTACAAAAATATATTCACCATTAATATTTTCTGTTTCTATTTGATTACAAGATTGAAAATTCTGCAATCGAGCACAACTGTTTGATAACATGCTTGTGTTCATGCAACGTGATTCTGCACTGCTATCACTTATTATGTTACCTTCGGTTTTTTTCCATCTTTTATTATTATTTTCTGTTGCAAGAACAGATTTTCTTTTCCTTCTAGGCATGATTTCAGAAGAACACACAAAATAAATAAAAATGAACGAAGCTTCCACTTCTCTAAACGAACTCGAATTATAAAACGCAATCCATGAAAAAAAAACAGTGTTCAGCACTCGTAAATGTAAACAAGTTGGCGCTACGGTTGTGGATAATCTAACTTTGAAAGCAGCATCGATATAGAAATAATTATTTTTACAATAAACCAGGGAGACGATCAGATCTCAGCTGTAAACATTGAAGCAGCTGGGATTTAAAGGGACATTTAAAGGGAAAATGAAAGATATGGGTTACGAAAATTAACCATAACTCCTTAAATATTTATCAGAATGACACGAAATTTGGGTGGAATCTTCTAGACATGTGAAGGAATAATTTAGAATAAAAATATGAAATTCGTCAATTTGGTCATTTTTCGACAAAATGAGATGTACCGAGTCCCCTTAAAGAGCGATTTAAAGGGCAAACCTTTTTTTCTGTGCTTTGCCTCCTAAAACTTTTACACTCCTTTTACTTTATTTTGGTTTCGAACCCACCGAATATTAACTTAAATTTTCACGTTATTATCCCTTCCAAGCTGTGTGTTTTTTCCTGACATTCAAGCGATTTGTTTACACTGTTGATTCACGTGCTTCATATTTTATCTCTCGCAGTTTTATATCATCTCTCAGCCTTCTCATTTCATTTGTGAGTATATTTTCATTAATATATCTTTTAACTGTTTTATTTTGTTAATTTTTATTTCGTTTTGCCATACTTCGAGTTAAAAAGTTCGGTAAAATGAAATACTATGGCAATCTTAGGGAACAGAGCAAAACATTTTGACAGTTGTGAACGTATGGATACGAATGCATCTGGGAAAAAATAAATTCTTCAGATGCAAATGAAGATTTATTCAAAGGAAACTGTAATATCATTACTGAAATAGATATTATTGGCTGTTTAGTTAATGTAGTTGCAACATGTAAAGTTGCGGTTCTTCAAATAGTTTTGAAGTTTATGAAGATGTTAGAAGTCGAAAAATATTAGCCTCTATTTTCGTGATTATATGTTTAAAATCTAAAAATTCTACATTGTCATCATGTATTTCCCAAGCATATTCTATAAATCTTCGTTTAGTATATACCATGAGATATATTGGTAAATGCAGAAAACCTGCAGATATATTTTGTGGTATTATGAACTTTCCCCTGCCTCCTGCCAAGTTTCAACGCTGCAGAGAAAAGCTAATAAATTCATTATCAACTGTATCTTTAATCTCTATGATGAATGCCGTAAATGAAACTGTAGCATTGCAGGATGGCAATAGGGTCATAGTTGCAGCCTTGGATGGCTCATGGCAAAACAGAGGTCATACATCTCTCAATGGGGTTGTATGTGCTACGTCCCTTGAAAATGGAAAAGTAATGGATTATGAGTGCCTAGGTAAGTTTTGTGGAAAGGAATACAACAGTTTTTATTGAAGAATTTTTTTTTGTTGTTAATTTTAAACAGTAATAAATCTTGGTCTACGAATGTAGACCACACGCTTAAACATGTTAGTAAATGTTACTCGCCTAACGGAGGGTTAACTGTACAGAGGCCAAAATATACGGGAAAGACATCAAAGTGGAAAACCTCGAATGCATTGGCCACGTCCAGAAGACAAAGGGGGTAACGATTGAGATCCATAAAAAAAAATTTGAAAATACAAAATCTATCTGATGGGAAGAGTGTTTCTGGATGTGGCCTATTAACTGATCGTGAAATAAATTTCATAACTATTATGGTTTAACCACAAGACAAAATGTGAAAAAGTCTGTGGATGAGATGTCAATATCAATTTGGTTCATTTATTTTCACCGTTTATCCACAGATGACCATCCACAACATGGTCTATGATCTATTCATCCGAAAAGCTGGCGTGGTCATAGTAGGGGAAAAGAAACCGGCGAGGAATATTCCCGTAGTCATTCATTGCCTGAAGAAGATTTTAGAAGCCTTAAAGATAAGAAGCTTCTAAGAAAGTGTATGCATGGGTGTACTCAAAACCCCAGTGAGTGGTGTTTAAGAGTTGTGTTTGGGAACGGATGCCTAAAACTAAATTCCTGAGCGCCAAAACTATAAAAATTGACTTTATGGACGCTGTAATCTGCTTCAATGATGACATTTATAGCCACACAAAGGTGCTAGAAGAAATGGGAATTAATCTTGTCTCAAATATGGGAGTAGCCATCCGTGAAATCGACCACACCAAAATTTGTAAAGCCGAAATTAAATTGCAAAAACATTCAAAATAGGCCCCAAAACAAAGAAATATACTTAAAAATCAGCCAAACTCCTAAAATCTTGCGCAAACTGAATATTGTGCAGGAATGTTTTAAATTTATTAAAACTAATTGACAGTAAGTTTTTAAAAGTGTTTTTTTTAAGTTTTCTCAAAATGACATTTTTTTTCTTTTGGTACAGTTATTTTAAATACTACAGGCTTTCAACTTTATCACATTTTCTAATAAGTAATTTGTCATCTTCTGAATTCAAGCATATTCATTTCAACATCATATGATTCTTTTAAGTTAGATCAGAAATTTATTCATATTTTGATCACTTAAGTTTGGAATTATTTACATAAGTTGAAACTCCTTTAACCGTTTTGCGTGGGAGTTCTTTTATGCGAGATATACAGACGACACAAAAAAAGGCTTCCATAATTTTGTCCCAATCTTTAATTACATCATTTTTAAGGGACACAGCACATATAAAGTAATGCAGCACATATAAAGTAATTAAAAAAGGATTGATTTAGCATACAGAGCCATATTTGTCAGCTAAACCCTGTTGGCCTATGTGTTCTCGTCTACCGTTCAACTCCAAATGCCGAACAACAAAGCGCTCCCCTTGGAAGTAGGGTTGCCACACGCCAACCTTGACACGGGTTACCAGACGTGGCGCGCCTCGAAGTGTCTATGGCTTTTATAAAACTTAAATTATATACACAATGTCACATGAAGTACTTAAGATGATCATGAAACTTTTCAGAGTAAGATTTTTTTGGTTTGTTTCTAAAGTTTACGCGAAAATGTGCAAAAATTTTTCATCGTAAAATTGCCCATTGTGTTCGAATTAGTGTATAAAAAAATATTTATTGACGTAAAAAGTTTTATTTTAAATTACAGTATTTTAGAATACTCCATTAATATCTGGTAAAAACTTTATGGCAATACACAAGTAATTAAAATAAATATGGTTTAGTAAAGAATAGCCATATTTTCTGTGTTTTCATTTGTCGAAGACGAATTTCATTTGTCAAATCGAATAGCAGATTACCGACTAATTTCCAGCCAATTAATACAGTTTCACATTAGGCCAAGAAGCACTAGCTGCGATTGCCTGTGCGAATATTTCACAAAGAACTGCCACTCTTTCTTTCAATTGTGGATATCACGAAAATGTGAATGCTTCTTAAGGGATGATTTTGACTGTGAAAGAAAATAGGTTTTTTATGTTTTCAATGTTTTATATTGTTAAAAATATTGTAAAGTCTGAATGGTTAAACGTAATTAAATAGGTCTTACTAAGCTATAATGATTTCTAGATAGCCGAAAATCAGCCGTAAGAAACAATGTAATTTCAATAAGATACAATGATTCACGTCACTTTTAAAGATAGATTGATATATATTATGTTACTTGAATTTAAACCGAAATTAAATTACATAGTTTTAGTTCAAGCACCTAGCTTTCAGAGTATCTCTTACTCCAAATTCCTATTGGTCTCGATTTATTTATATATTTATTTTACTTCGTCACATCGAAAGATATCTGTAACGTTCGAAAAACAGTTAACCTACCTAACTTTGCATATAAAAGTAAGTCACATTTCCTTGTTTTTTAAAGAAAGTAAAAATATTTTTTTCGAGCAAACGTGACAGATAAGAAATAGAAAAAAAACCCGGTTAGCATTTAGATATTAACAACATGATACCATTGTCCAGATGTTTGGGGGAAGGGTGTAACGTTGGCTCTTATTGATATATATATATATATATATATATATATATATATATATATATATATAATATAAGAAATAAACACCCCCTCATTTTAAATTTAAATTATTTTGGTATTAGGTCTACGATTATATACTTTTAGGCTATGAAAAAAATACGCTGTTTTTTTTTTTTTTTAGGGAGGGGACAACCCCTACTGCTCCCCCCTTGGAGCCGCCGCTGCATGATACCTCATAAAGTATTCCCCTTTATAATTAAAAAAACATAATATATTTTAACTTATCTCAAAAATACATTTCCATTCACATTCATCATACATTTTACTGAATACATATTTGAATCGTGTAAACAAGACCATGTCTGTATATCCATTCTGACCCTAGTTACCGATATTATACTCTTATAATCAAATGTAAGTTGTCGCTTACATAAAATATATATCTTAGATCTACTACGCCTTTTAAATAAAAATTATATCATTGCACAATTATTCGCTTGAACTTTTGATCTGAGACACAGAAAAAAAAAATCCAGTATTCGCTCTGGCTCAATTAGATCATAGTTCGCGAATAAGAGGGAAAAGGTAGGGCAACGTGAGATGAAAAAAAAATTGCACATTCGCCGAGGTTGATATGCCTTGTTCTGACAAGCTGTCAGTTTTCCCACCATTCGAGATCGAAATAAAACACATATGTTGTTAGTATATTTTTTATCATAACGAAAATGCCAGAGCGTATGGCAGTATTTGAGATAGAGGAAGTTTTTTTTTTCTTTTTTTTCAAAAATGTTATCGGAATATGACGGAAAACCAATGATTTCTATTTTATGTTGTTTAAGCCAGTTTATATCATAGACTTTATCTTTCGGGAATTTCTAAGATTTTTCTTATTTAGAGAGTTTATTTGGAATGCTTACATTCAGCACTGCGATTACTTAATATAAATCTTTCCACGAAATTTATATTTTTATCCAGAGCTGACGAATGATATAATTAAGTAATATGCATTATAAAGCTCGATAAAGTAAAATTGCCAGTTACGGGCAAAAAAAAAAATATTGGGATTTTTTTTTGAGGGGGGGGGGGGGGCGGCTGGATTTTTGAATTTCAAAACAAAAGACTGTGCAATTTATTGTACCGGCAGTGATAAGATCCATATGAAACACTCCTAGGTTTAGTGCTAACGAACAGCGAGTTGTCCTTAGATATAGGAAGTAGAATACAGAATTGATAACAAAATGGTTTAGATGCTTAATAAAGATCTGCCGGTATTTGTAAGTAACATTTCTCTAAATCACCATTCTGTGCCATACTGAATAAATTTACTTTATAATAACATTTACACCAGTTTTTCATTAAGTGCAAATGCATGATATAAAAAATATGTAAATGTCATTACTATTTTTTTTTTTTTACAAATTGAATAGTTTACAAGTTATTTTAACTCTTTATTGTAACAAACCAATCAGTTTCCACCATACACACTATAATTTTTATTCATATCATTAATTTAATTAACATTAAATAACAGTTCTATCTATTGTTTTCAAAACTGTTTTCTGAATAAAAAATCATTATTTCACGTACTAATATTCTTTATTTCACAAATGACATCACTAAATGACATTCAAATGTAATAAATCTTTGCTTAAATTGTAGTAGATATATGAGAAAAGCAGGGGTTATGCATCAAAATAATTCTTTTTCTTTTTATATGTAATGGTTAGAGGGATATTGGGCATTGTTTCGTCCCTTTAATTCATGAGGAACAACTTTTCAATGCCACAAGGTATTTCAATATTCTCGATGCCCAAGTGTAGTTATATGTAGTTAGTATCTGAAAACCCGCTCGCCGCATTAGCAAGAAAAAAAAAAAAATTTTGTCTATTTAGTTGTTATGCACGTGACGATAAATTTATTTAAAGTACCAGAAAAAGAAATCACGTGAACAGCATTTAATAAATTAAATTCTAAAAATTAATCTTTAAAAATTCACCAAAAATCAGGAAAGGGAAGTAAAAATTCGAAAAAAGATTCATTTTGAAGGAATTTTTATGATCTTTCTCGTGATATAAATTTTATAACCCTCAATGTATTATTTTAAATGCAAACGTAAAAAAAGTTTAAAAAACAGCTTAAAAATGTAATTTTAAAAAAATCTAAGAAGAATTTTTGAAAAATCTTTCTTAGTGCACCCCTACACTATTAGAAGAATCGCCATGCAAAATTTCAGCCCTCTAGGTCCAGCGGTTTGGTCTGTGCTTTGTATGTCAGTCAGTCAGTCAGTCAGTCAGTGAATGAATGAGTCAGTTACGGAACTGTTTTATATATAGAGATATGGAGTAATAGCCCAAGTGTGCTTATAAATTGTTTACCCCTCTGGGGATGGATATTTCCAGTAGGACAACACTTTAAGCTATAAAGCTCACATCGTCCGCAGATAGTTTGAAGAACGCTATGCAGATTTCACGTTACTTAGTTGACTTCTACAATTACCAGATGTCAATCCAATTGAACATCTGTGGGGAAGATCGAAAGGGCATCAGACAACTGGATCCAGAGTATTCAAATCATAGAAAACTTGAAAAGAAGGTAATCCGATATTCTCTGACATACTTGAAAGCATCTACGAACATCTAGAATTCATGCCAAAGCGAATTGCAAAAGCAATGTGAGCTAAAGTGATCCAATGATGGACTGAATAGTAGGGTGGGTCGAAAAAAATAAATATTTTTTTTAGAAACGCTTTAGTGCGGAAAAATTGCCCATTGTAATTAGAAGAAAAACGGTAGAAAAAAAAATTAAAATCGGTTAACATGTTCCATTCGCGCATCGTACTTGAAGTTTATGAAAAATTGCAAAAATCACTATATTTTTGCAATTTTTTTTCTGTTAGTTAAAACTTTCTGTTAGTTAAAAATAAACATGCTTTAGCTTTTTATAATTGTTGTATGGTTTAAAGGACCTAAATAAATTAAATTGTGATCATAAATCTAATTTTTTCTGTTCGCGCAACGTCTTTGAAAAAACAGAAATTTACCAATTTTTCGCAATTTTCACTGTGAAACTCTTCGCTCGATTTGCTAGAACAAAACGACCGAGAACTCACCACGCGGAGATGGTTGCACGTCGAGTTCCACACACAACCTACCCAACCAACCATCCAATTGTTGGATGTGGTGTTTACATTATATTTACATCTATTTACAAAGATTTTCCATAGAGTAGGATTATTTGGCTTACTCCATTTTTTCCTTTTTCTTTTTATATCTATACATATTTAACGTCTGATTTTTTGGAGATATGATGCATAACAGATCTAGACTCCAGTGTTGCTCGGATACAGCCATCTCTAGCTTCATGTCCACATACTTTATTCGAGGCCTTTGTCACAATTTTGACGCACCTCTCCACAGCCTGTGTGTGACCGGGAAACTTTAATATTTCTCTCATTGGCATAGTATCAGAATTTATGAATGATTCAATATCATCTTCACTTAGGTTCCGCACCATTGGGGGAGGATACACCACACAAGAATTCTAATTAATAATTTCGATGTAATCGGAAGCTTGAAAGTTTATCTTTGGTGGTACGAAATTTTTATCAGTCTTCTTAATTGGGACTATTTGTATTGCTTTTAAGATCCTTCTGTAACCAAGCTCCCGAATATGTTCTCTTCAACATATTCAGAATGTGTTTCCTCAACAAACATTGCTAACAGAACATTCTCTGGGTGCGCAAAGAATGCATTTCGTTGAATTAATGGATCGACAACTTGAAGTAATTCTTCGGATAAAAACCGTGATGTTTGGATTGCTTGAAAGACATGTTTTTGTCCGTTAGTAAAATATTTGTTCTTTTTTATGGTAAACCACATAGCAATATATGATTTAAAGATGAAGCCAACTATTTCTTTTAAGTTTCCGGATGGATCTCATGAGCTTATATAAAACCTAAGGACTCTGTTGGCCGCAGTTAGCCATCTGGTATGGGACAAAGGACAGGGTCCCTATTTGCCAAGTCTTCTGGACATTGTCCCAAGGTGAATACATTTGAAATGTCAAACAAATATTGTTGGTCTTTGCTCACCAAATTCCTGTCTATATCAGGAATCGAACAATCTATGTGTTTATAATCAACCATATGGAGTTTTTCACAGCAAGTGAGCTGCTGCCCGATTGGCCCACTAAAAGAATTAGGTCCTGCAGTTTGACCGTCAATATGTTGGAAAATGGGGTGAAAACGAAGCTCATTAAAGTGCAGGAGGCATATGAACCACTGTAGCGGGCTTCCTACATGATTTTCTAGTCGGTGGATCACACCGTTCTTCCATCCAGATTTGGTTACATTGCCTTTACACCCTACTACTTGTAGTTTTTCTAGTGATATTAATAGTTTAGACAAACGAGAAATAATGCTATGAGTTATATCATTTGATAGACTCGAGGAAGGAGATACGTGTTCATTATAAGTTGATCCAGGTTCCTGAATAAGAGAATAGTGTTCTTTCCCATTCCTGCGAAATTACTTGGCATTCTATTTTTCAACGAACAAAGTATCATCTTTTTGTCCGTCAAAGAAAAGATTCCAACTTTCCTCAGTATATGTGAATTGACTTCAATTGAGTTTAAACCAGTTCGACCAAGTGAGTTCTGGTGCGTTTTGTTCTAGCAAAACGAACGAAGAGCAGCACAGTGAAAATTGCAAAATATTGATAAATTTTTGTTTTTTCTAAGACGTTGCGCGAACGGAAAAAAATAAATTATTGATCAGAATTTAATTTATTTAGGTTATTTTCCCATAAAATAAGCATAAAAAACTAAAGCATGTTTATTGTAAAAGTTTTAACAAACAGAAAAAAATTGCTAAAAAATCGTGATTTTTGCAATTTTTCATAAACTTCAAGTACGATGCGCGAATGGAAGATGTTTACCGATTTTAATTTTTTCTATGCCGTTTTTCTTCTTTTTACAATAGGCAACTTTTCCGCACTAAAGTGTTCCGAAAAAAAAATTATTTTTTTCAACCCACCCTACTGAATAGGTAGTCATTTCAAATTGGCAACTCAGTGTGTTTAAATATATGCAGTATATTCTAATTAGGCAATTTATTATATTGCATTCCCTGCAATATATTATTTTTCATTATATGCAATATTTCGTTTTGCATAACTTGATGGTATCGTAGGCTTCTGGCATCGAGTACCATATTTTGCAAATTTGATATCGTTGTTGATATGGGTATTTGTAGATATTGGAAACTGGCTATACACTGTATGTTCTGCTCTGCTTATATTTGCTGTACAAAGAAATGATTTAGAGCTCTAAAACTAATCTAATGCATTTACAGACATTTCATGTCTATCTTTTTGCCTGTATTTCCTATTCAGATATTTAAATGCATGAGTTTATTATTTTGAATATGGTTTTTCAGTATTTATTAACATAAATTTAATATAATATACTGATCTCTAAATTAAAAAAATCATATATTCAACTAAAATGTCTTAAAATCTAAATAGTTATAGAGGAGAAAGTTTGATTATGAACCCTGCATTTATTATGGACCCCTTAATATCTGCCGTATGAGCAGGTGCAAGCGCTAATTATTGGTGTGATCTAGAGCCCCTAGGTGGCTGCAATGGATAGTCAAGGTCATTGACCCCAGTTCACTCGCGAATGACGTCGTGTGGCCAATTGTTTGTTTTTCGAGTTTTCAACCTTTTTCTGGGGAATGTAAAAGTGAATATTTTACATATCTGCTAATATGTTTTGTAAAAACTGATTCCCGTGCCTTATTCTGCACAACATGAAGTTCCTTTTGATCTAGTTGGGAATTAAATTTGATATAATTCATAATGTGAAAGACGAGTTTGTTTCCAAGATGGCGTTGTTTGAAATATGGACCCTATGGGTGCTGGTATTATGGACCCGGGTCCATATTACCAAAAACCGATTTCGATGATGTAATAATAATGTTTCCATGAGAAAATGCGATTCCACAGAGGATTTCATTGTGATGCACTTTATTTTCATGTTTTGTAATCCTTTTCGGTTATTCTGGAAGCTAAGAATGCAAGTTGAGAAGAAATCTCCCGCTAGCAAGGACGCTGTAGTGCGCATAAGATGTTGGGATAGGCTGAAGATGATTGAGGCTATCCAAAAGCTAAGATGCGGAGAAATGGGACTAAAGATGACTCCTTTATGATGAGTGTTTGTGTATCAAGAATAACTTTGAGATTACTGGCTTCACAAGTAGATAAGCCAGCAGCAGAACTAGGGATTAGTTTTGGTTTGGAGAGCTACTGTCAACTTTTGTTATACAATGGTCTATTATACTGGGATCTACAGTCTAAAGCCGATTTCGAACGGTTAAAAACATCCATGCAATCAGTGGGACTCGAACCCACATGATCTGAACCAAATGCCAGTGCCCTAGCCATTCGGCCATCTTCTGGCACAAAAACTAGGGACGAAGCCTGTTTTACTAGACTACATTGAAAAAGAGTTAGTGGCCTATTTGCTAGAGATGGAGTCAGTGTTTCACGGTCTCACTCGACAAGATGTGAGGAAATTGGCGTTCCCATTGGCTGAACGCAATAATATCTTCCACACATTCATAAATGAAGCATCAGGGAGAGACTAGCTAAACCGATTCATCACTACTCAGACAAATTTCGATCAGAAAACCTACAGGGACGTCATACGCACGTGCAGAAGGATTCCCAAGTGAGCAGGTGGCTGGGTTATTTTTATTTGCTGGAAGGCTTGTGTTCTGGGAATCATTTCTAGAATCTTCAATGTAGATGAGACTGGTTTAAGTGTGGTTCAGTCAAACGTTTTCCAAATCATCGGGTTGAAGAGAAAACGTCAGGTGGGCGCTCTGTCTACAGCTGAACTTGGTTCTCTGGTAACTGTGGTTTGCTGCATGAGTGCTGGAGGAACATATTTTCCACAATGATGATATTTTCTCGTAAAATCTTAACCGATCAGCTTATCAATGGAGCCACATCCGGAGCAATAGGAAGAGCTCATCCGTCTGGGTGGATACAAGTCCATATGTTTACAGAGATGGCCCAGACCAGCAAAAAGCATCGTGCATCTTCTGTGAAGGTGCATTCAAAGATGGTACATAAGGAGAATATTGGATTGTTTGTATGATGAGCCTACACTGGACTCAATCTGTGTGCACCGGAGCCGAAGCTGAGTTTTATATTTGCGACTTTTGTCGCCAAAATTAAAGTTTATTTATATAGATGATATTTAATGATCCAGCTGTTTAATAATATATTAACTTTCTTTCACTTTTTCATTTGAAAACTTTTCTCTTTTTTGTTTCCATCTGTTTAATAAAAAGATAAATGTTTTTTTTTTTTTGGTAAAAAAGGTGGGGGGGGGGGTCCATATTACCTTCCACTTTGGGTCAACTGGAAGTTTTGACTTTATTCACTTATGTGATTGTATACATCTTAAAATTTGATATAAGGGAAAATCCACTTAAGGATGTTTAGATGATGAGTTATGAATGAGGTTAGAGCCCCAAAATATGAAAATCAGTCTTTGGTATGGCCAAAGTGTGCCAAAAACAAAAAAGGTTTGAGTGTATATTAACGTTTGCGTGTAAGTTTGCATTTTATATCCTCCCAAATGTCCCTCTGAACATAGAGTATCATCTTCTTCACTGGAATCATGTTTTAATTTGTTCAATGCAACAATTTACAGTGTCATCTTATGGTTGTTATGAATATATCTTTCTTAAGTTACAAAATGCTTTTACAACAGTCTACAGTCTTGATAAAATGACATCTAGAAACGTACTCAGGCCTACCAGCAAGCTTTTGTAAATACAATAAATATCAGTTTCTTTCTTAAAAAAATGTATTGTTCTAAGCATCAATAAATATAATTACGTTAGTATTAAATATAAAAAAAATGTGTTTACTCTATTTGAATTCAACTATCAGAGAATTTCACAATCCTTTTCTCATGGTACTAAAAATCCTGATAAAATATTATTTATCTTTCTTAGAGTTGCAACAACTGCTGTGAAAAGGAATATTAAATACATTCAAAATTCCTAATTAACCCTATAAAATTTGCCCGACTTAAAAATCGAGTGGATGGGTTTAAAACTGAAAATAAATACAGAAGGAAATCAAGCACGCTTATTCGATGATGTGAACTGGGAGAGTAATCTTGCTCTGACAGCCATCAATAAAAGCTCTCAAGTTTTGAATGAAAAAAATCTTAAATTTATATTTTTTTAACCTGTAGCAAAATAGAGAACACATATTTTTAATTAAGGTTAAGGTCTGGAATGCTTTATTCATGTATCTTTCAAGAAGTCTATGCGATAAATATAGTCACTTTTGTACATAACCATTATACATTTTTTCAGTCTATATAAACTAGTATTTCCATTATAAACATACTTTTTCTGAAAATTTCTTCTTGCAGGTTCATTGAAGTGCATTTATTTCTTAAAGATCTTTTGCATAAACATTAAATCATTCTTTACTCATTGGAAGAAAAATCTTGATAAAATATTATTTAACTCTCTAAGAGGCGCAATTACAGCAGTGAAGAGGAACGTAGAACCAATTCAAAATTCCTAATTAACCTTCTAAAATTTGCCTTAAAAATCGAGTGAGGCGATGAGTATAAAAAAGGAAATAATTACGGTATAAAATCAAGTACGTTTATTCTATGATATGAATTGCGGGTGTAGTATTACCCTGACAGCCATCAGTAAAGGGTCTCAAGTTTTGATTAAAACAAAATCTTAAATTTCAATTTTTATACCATGAAGCAAAAGAAAAAAGGCATGTTTTTAATTAGAGTTGACGTCTGGAATGTTTTGTTGTTCGTGTCTCTTTAAAGTGTGAGCTATAAACGTGGTCGCCTTTGCATTAAACAGTAACTTTTTTTTTGTCGATCGACATCTAAATTCAATTTCTTTAACAAATACTTTTAACATTCCCGTTTTAATCTTTACTTTACGGGTTGGGATAGCATATATCCCAAGAATACGGGTCCAAGTATGAATATATATATATATATATATATAAATATATATATATATATATATAAGAATAAGATGAAAGAGAAAACCAGTAATAGCTCTAAAGCTACTTGCAGACAGGAACAAATAACATGAAAAGAAAAGTATGAATAAGGTTTTTGACAGCATTTCTTCATCAGCGGTGTCAATGTTGTCTAAAAACCAATGGATTGTTTCCGATGAGTATGATCAATACAATAAACACACTCAGACACCGTACAATCCATGAATAACAGAAGAATTGATTAATAATTGAATTATGAATGAATAAAAGTATTTAACCAAAGAACACCAAGCCTAGCGCTAGTCAGAGTGGAAGTTAAGAACTTTTAACCGCAAGATGACTGACGTCACAAAACTTGCAACCATTGAGGTAGTGGATTCTCAGTTACAGACTTACTTAGGTTACCGTATTTTAGGACTATTATTCCCTTAATTATTTAGTTTTTTTATTATTATTACTAATATATATATATATATATAAAACAGTTCCGTAACTGACTGACAGACAACGCACAGATCAAACCGCTGGACCTAAAGGGCTGAAATTTTGCAAGGCTATTTTTCTTATACTAGTCTAGGGGTGCACTATGAGAGATTTTTGAAAAATTCTTGTTGGACTTTTCTAAATTAAGTTTATAAACTATTTTTGTAACATTCTTTAAAGTTTACATGTAAAATAATAATTCGAGGGATATAAAATTTATAATTTATATCACGAGAAAGATCATAAAACCTCATTTAAAATATCTTTTTTGAATCTGTACCTCCATTTTCCGATTTTTGGTGTATTTTTAAAGACTAATTTTTAGAATTTAATTTATCAAATGCTGATCACGTGATTTCTTTTTCTGGTACTTTAAATTAATTTATCGTCACGTGCAGAACAACTAAATAGGCAAAAAAAATATTTTTTCTTGCTAATGCGACAGCCGATTGGAAATTATCCCAAGAAATAGTAAATACAGTAAAAGATATGTTCCTCAAACTGTACTATATTAACTGTACTATATTCTTTAGTATGTTCTATTACATTTAATGTGAATATTTTCTTTTGCATTATTTTGTCTATAAAAATATCCGTTACGATTTTTTCATAAATATATTTATACATATTTTTGGCTTTATATATATATATATAACACCCTTAATGGCCGTTCTAAAGAAGGAAACGGAAAAATGGACCCCACAAGCTAAAGGTTAATTACATTAGAAAACGTCTAATGTATAAATGCCACCAAAGCAAAAGCAACCATACATTTTTATATGAAAGTTATTTGATAAAATTAAGATACTATATTACTACATTGATAGGAGTATTAAAAAATAACTGAAGATTTTAAGTTCTAAATATAATTATTTCACATCTAGAACTAACTGTTACAAAGTCTCTCCCATTACCATATTTAATTTTAAAAGAAAAATTCAATTTACTAACCTCAGGTTATCATCGACGCAATTTCATCCTTCAAACAACCTTTTTTGCTAATGGGATTATATGAGCTGAATCCCATTATTTTGTCTATAAAAATATCCGTTACGATTTTTTCATAAATATATTTCATAAATATATTTCATAATTTCATAAATATAAGTCATTTTTTTATGAAAAGTATCAGCTGAATAGATACTTTTCATAAAAAAATGACTTTCGTACTCTTTAAATATTATATAAATTGCGGCGTTAGATTTTTCTTAGTTTTTCTCTGATTATTTACTTAACGGATACTCGTGAGATGTATTAGGCAGGAAATTGAATAATAGGTTACCAGAAAACCCGGACTTTGTTCATATGAGAAATATGAACCTCACATCCCTCCAAACGGTCATCACAGACCTAAAGAAAACAAAAACGAAAATATCGCTAAGAAATTATTATTCATAAATTCACACGATTCCCTCAGTTCGTATTTCTAAGACCGACGCGGCTTCAACTTCTACAGGAATCGAGTTACAAATGACCCATCGCATGGTAAAAATAGTGACTAAAACAAACACAGTGAAGACGTTGATTCTCTTATAACAGAAAAAAGTGAACGGTAGTCATTGTCAAAAAGATAAACCTCAGGAGAGTCAAGAAGAAAAAGAGTGAAAAAAATTTTGTAAGTTGAAAAAAATATAATAATAAATATATAAGTAATACACGGAGGAAAAAAAAACTGGTTCGGCGTGCGGTTGCAAATAACGGAGATATTCAACCAATCAGCGTAGACCGATGTGGTCGGCAGCGCCATTATAAGATAACAAGTGTCTGGCAAAGCAGTTAGATCGGTTCCTGCTGCTATAATGGCAGGTTATCATTATTTATGCGACTTTGAACGTGGTGTTACAGTCGACGCACGAGAGACTGGTCACAGCATCTCTTAGGTAGTGATAGAATTTGGATTTTCCGCGCGACCATTCCACTAGTGTACCGTAAATATCAGGTATCCGGTAAAACGTCAAATCTCCGAGAGCGTTGTTGCCGGAAAATAACCGTGAAAGAACTGGACCGTCAACGACTGACGAAAATTCTTAAACGAGATAGACGTGCAGCACTTCCTCCAACTACTGCGGATATCAGTGCTGGGACATCAATAAGTGTTAGTGTGCGAACTGTTCAACGGACCATCATTGATATGGGCTTTCGGAACTTCAGGCCCGTTCGTTTACCGCTGTTGACTTCACGGCACAAAGCTTTTCACCTTGCCTGGGAACGCCTACACTTCCATTGGACTGTTGATGACTGGAAGCACGTTGCCTGGTCTGACGAGTTTCGTTTCCAACTGTATAGGGCGGATGGACGTGTACAAGTATGGAGACAACCTCATGAATCCATGGACCGTACATGTCAGCCGTGGACTGTTTAAGCTGGGGGAGTCTCTGTGATGGTATGGGTCGTCTGCAGTTAGAGTGATATGGGACCCCTGATACGTCTAGAGACGAGTCTGACAGGTGATTGATACATAAGCATCCTGCCCGATCATCTACACCCATGCATGTACATTGTGCATTCCCAAGGACTTGGTCGATTCCTGCAGGACAATGCGACCCCCCCCCCCCGTCGAGAGTTGCTTCCGAGTGGTTTCAGGATCAATCTACTGAATTTTGACACTTCCAATGTCCACCTAAATCCCTAGACATGAATAACATTGAGCATATCTGGGATGCCTTGCAACGTGCTGTTCAGAATAAAACTCCATCCCCCTCGCACTCCTATGGATATGTGGACTGCCTTGCAGAGTTCATGGTATGAATTGCCTCAAGGATACCTCCAGACATTAGTCGAGTCCATGCCACGTCCTCGTGGGAGCACTACATGATATTAGGCAGGTGTAACATTTTTTGGGGGGGGGGGCTTTTCTGTGTAGTTAACATATAACCGCATTACTATCTTCATAACTGAAAAATACGAGGAGTTGAACCGCTGACATCAAGAACTTCAATGTTTGTAGTTACTAAAAAATTTCCAAGTAAGCCATGGCATCAACCTAAGAGTGTGGGACATACGCACTTCTGGAAAGTTAAAAGTTGAATAAAAAAATGAAGCAGTACATAGAGTTCTTTTAACTTTTAGCCGTAACATAACAGCCCTTCTAGGTTTGCCAATAGAGTCTAAAACTTCAAATACTATATTCCTTTTAATTTTTATTTTAATTTTAAATTAAACATTTATACATACATATATATGTAATATATTAAATATTATGCCCCCCATTCTAGCATTTAAATTCCCTTTCCTAAATCCAACCCCCAGTAACATTACTTTATCGCTACCAAACCCTTAGGAACAGAACTTCCCATAAATCGCATGCCTTTGCATTTCTATACGTATACATGTTAGAATTCAGGCGTGGGTTCGCATCGCGAGCCCCAATACTTGCTGACCCTACAAAATAATAGACACGTATTTTTTCACCCTCTCGCGCGTAAGGTTGAAAGGTGATATTAGCTTTCGAGCCGTTTTCTGAAATGGACGGATGTACTTTTGTCACTCTAATAATAGTCCAGTCAATGAGTGCTCAAAAGAGGGGTGTAGAGTGCATGGAATATGCGAGATTTTTTTTTTACTTCAGGACTTTGTTAGGAGTAGTTAGTAGGTAAACATACTAAAAGTCCCCGCCCCTAGGGGATGAGTTAAAAGGGGGGGTGGAAAGGTACAATTTTTTGGTTTTTCATTTATATCTCGGAAACGGTGCACTGTGAAAAAAATGTTAAATATAAAAATGAAAGCTAATAAAATTTCCTATAAAATTGTTAATATAAATATTTGTTGAATTCCCAACGGTTTTCGAGATATACGTTATTGAAAATCGATAATTTTCGAAAAAATCATTTTTACATTACTCTTTTTGTCAAACATTTGCTTCTAGTGCCTCCCACGATCGTTTCTCAGAAAAATTGTCGCAGACGAAGTTGTAGAGCATTAAATTTCCTTCAATTTGATATAGACTTTTGCAACTTTATATTCAACCAATCAAAATTTATAGTATTTCTAACATGTACACTCAATTCCGATGTTGTTCTAGAAATGAGTATGTTGAGTACCTGTTGCGTTTTAACTGCTATAACTTGCTATCATAATGAATAACAATACTTTAACAATGGAAAAAAGGTAATTGCAATTGAAACACAACACATTTTTATAATTATATCTTTTATTATTACGAATCATATAATGAAAGTATTTACATGGACTGATAGTAATTCTAAAATGAAAAAAAAATGTGCATTCAAGGCAACATCTTGGTTTTTTTTTGAGGTGGAAGTGTCGAGGCTCATTCATCTTCGTCAGTAGTGGAGACGTCGTCCAAAGAGATTGGTAGAGTATCGATGTCATCACCTTCTTCCTTAATTAATATTGCGACTCCGTTGTTGCAATTGCCCTTGCAATTAAGGCATGTGACAGAGCAGTTTAATGATGCTTTTCTACAACCAGTACTGCCACTGTCACATCGTTTCGTGCATCGACAAAAAATGATCTTCAAGGTTCCGTCAGGAGCAGCATCCAACTCTGAGAGTTTCGGAACTAGTTGCCCAGCCCCAATTCGGCACCCCATCATTAGTTCCTCCCCTAACAACAGGTGTACTTGGTGGTACGTCCGGAATGCATGCTGCTTAACAGCTCCTGCAGTTGGAGGGAGAATTGAGAGATGAGGCTTCATGTTTGCAGCTGCATTGATAAATGATTTGTAGCGGAACTCGTTGAGGGATTTTTCTGCAAGAGCGCCATACCATGAGAAAATACTCATGTACTTTCAACCTGTCTCAATGGAGTCAGGAGAAGAAGAACCGCTGGCAAATACCTCAGCTGCACTTTGTATGATTTTGTACTTCTGATGGATTCTGACAAAACCCACTTTACTCTTGCGATATGCTGGGGAATTTGTGTCACAGCATGTGAATGCATGTAGGAATAACGAAGGGACATAGTCCTTCATTTTAAACTCCCTCTGCAGCTGTTGTGAGGGATATACACTCGTCCTGGTCTTTCCTCTTCCAGGTTTTAGTAGCAGAATGTTGCGATCAGTTGGGGTTTTGGCTACCAAGAGAACAGCCAAGTCGTCGTCCACTCCAATAACAGCAACCGAGAAATTTTTCGATTTGTTGATAGCTGTCTTCACAATATCAACGTCAGCACCTAAAGCTTGGAGCGTATTTATCACATTTTTCTGCAGCTGCGTCATCAGCAGGTTTATCAGCTGACTCTTATGAAAGTTGGAAAGGAAATCCTCTTGTGTGACTTTAATTTCACTTTCCAAACTGACATTGATGTCCACACATCTCCTGAGTCGATATCGTCGACTCTGTTCAGCTGCTTTTGTGCTCTCTGATGTGTCAGTGTACACATCAAAAACTACTGTACAACCTATCCCCTGATTATGAGTCTTCAGAAATCTAACATAACCATCACAAATGGTTGATACAGTTGTCTCTTTTTACCAAACAACTTTTTGGACTAGGAATCCCCCATCAACAACAAATTTAAAGGTAGTTAAATCACCATCCTTATCAATTTGCTTAATCAGTGTGTATAGTGCTGACTTTCTGCACTTCCCTATTCCACGTTCGTTGAAGAATGCCAAGGGGTAGGGAGTCAGTTCATATTACATATAATTCTTCCAAATCCTATTCCGATTTCTTGGTAATGGAGTTTCGCTGAAAAAGCAAGAATGGATCCACAACAACTTTTTCATTGTCAATCTTGATTGTCGAATTCATTGAGGAAAGAGGAAGTGCGCGATCTTTCCATGACAGTTTTATATTTGTGAATGGCAAGTTTTCCATCTTTGCCATTGCTCGTTTGCCAATTGTAACTGCATCATGACATAAGCTTGTATCATCTCCTACGACTCCTGTCTCTATTGACATGATTTTCTCGGTCCTCAGAAAAGGAGGGTAATTATCAAACTATTGTGTAAGTTTGCCAATGTCACTTGCGTCTCGACTTCGGAGAGTTTCTCCAAAATCATTGTGCTGCTCTCTTGATGAAAACAAAACACCACAATATTCTTCGAGTGAAGCACATATGTCTTGAGTTTGTCATCCCAATTACCATTTCACTGGTTGGTTGGTTGGTTGGGGTTTTATGGCGCAAGATCCAAAATAGGATATAAAGCGCCAAACACAAGCTTTCACTGAGAGCATTATCTGCCATACCTGTATCACGAGTCATGCCATCTCGGTTTGAGGATGACAATATCAAGGTTGTCTCGATGGTCTTGTCTGAACACATGCCGGACCAGAACCGGTCATTTCTTCTCATAGTGAAGTAGACTTTATTCACGAACTTATCGTACTCATCTGGTGTCAATAGAGTAGAAAGGCTTTCCATATCCTTTACATATATGTGGCAAGACTTGACATACGGGAAGTGTCCAGCAGCGTGAAAATAGGGTATCATACGCTTACAGCAGTTCAGGTGAGCAAGGAAATCGCTATGCCTCTTTGCATGGATGTACTCCTTTATCAAATTCAACATTTTGAAGTACTGAATCCATAGCATTTCAGTGGGTTCATTGTTGCTGATCCTGTCCAACGCTTCTCCAAATTTGATAGCCACTGATTCGAGTAATTTGTTTTGGTTCAAAGAATTCAATGAGGGAGGCTCGGAGAAGAAATCTGACGTAAGGGTGCTGATGCATGTCCGCTCTTCCTCCGAGAGTTCAACTTCGTCTAATATCCTGTTTGACAAGGTATTTTCAACAAGAAAATTGCTCCGCACTACTCTGGCGAAGGCGTGCCCATTCATTAATTTTCAAGAATTACATTTTTGATAATATTAAATTAAATTTTTATTAATTATTTTTAAATAATAATTTTGATTCATTGAATTTCAAGAATTGTATTTTTTTAATTAATTTAAATGTATTAATTTTATATGTAAACGTTGTAAAAACAAAATAGTGAAAATAATTGTCAAGAAAATAACTGGAAATAAAAGGGTGAAACGGTCTGGAACGGGCGCTTTGCACCTTCAAAGAAAATAAGAACGTAACAGAAGAAGGGTGGAACATTCTAGCCTGTCGGTGCCCTTTTGATATCGAGGGGGAAGCCTGGAATATTCTCGAACTTTCTACCCCTACCACCATTAGTTGTTATTAATCAACTTCACCTAATAAAAACATTACAATAATAAAAGCTATAATTATAAAAAAAGTGTTGTTTCAATTGCAATTACGTTTTTTCCATTGTTAAAGTGTTGTTATTCATCGTGATAGCAAGTCACAGCAGTTAAAACGCAACAGTCTCTCAACATACTCATTTCTAGAGGAAAATCAAATTTTTTTAGAAATACTATAACGTTTGATTGGTTGAAGATAAAGTGGCAAAAGTCTATACGAAATTGAAGAAAATTTAATGCTCTGCAACTTCGTCTGTGACAATTTTTCTGAGAAACGAATGTGGGAGGCACTAGAAGCAAATGTTTGACAAAAAGAGTGAGGTAAAAATTATTTTTTTCGAAAATTATCGATTTTCAATAACGTATATCTCGAAAACCGTTGGGAATTTGACAAATATGTATACTGACAATTTTATAGGAAATTTAATTTGCTTTCATTTTTATATTAAAATTTTTTCCTACAGTGCACCATTTCCGAGATATAAGTGAAAAACCAAAAAATGGAACTTTCCCCTCCCCTTCCCCCTTTAGCTCACCCCCCAGGGGCGGGGACATTTAGTATGTTTACCTACTAACTACTCCTAACAAAGTCCTGAAGTCAAAAATTGTCGCATATTCCATGCATTCTATGTATTCATTGACTGGATTATAAACGATTCGGCCAGACAGCATAAAAATTTATTTCTTTCAGGCTGAGTCTAGCTCCATCCATGTAAATATGAGCTATTTTTTCTTTTCAGGTTGTATTTTAAGGACGTGATGTAATGGATATATTACATGTATGTATGCATGCATGTATGTATGTATGTAAGTATGTAAGAAATAAATAAATAAATAGATAGATAAATATATATATATATATATATATATATATATATATATATATATATATATATATATATTTAAAACTTTCAATGCTTTACAAATAAAAATAATGTTTACAAACTGATAAGGTTTCTTATATTATCATTGCGTCTAAACTAAACTGTATAAATGTTTAATCATTCAAAAAAAAATTATTTGTCTTGCGAAATACAACGAGATCAGCTATGATTAGCTTTTTCTAAATTTACATTTCACATTTTATAACATTTTATATGAAAATTGATTTTTTTTCAACTTTTCACTCCAACGTAAGTAGTACGATATTCTTTAGACATGTACGTTCTAAACAACATTATTATACAAATATTATTCATTCGTATTTTTCCTTTTCATTCTGAATATGAAACAAAAAAAGCTATTGAATTAATGAAAACAACTTTATTTAATAAATGATGATTTTTATTATATTCCAAAAGAATTGTTTTATTATGAATTGTATTATTTAAATTGTTCACAATTACTTTTCACTTTTTTACTATTTTAATTCTAAACAAAAGGTGAAAAATAAGTGCAAAGACAAATATTAGATAGACATATTAATAGATGTTATTTCAAAAAGTTCCTCAACTTATGTAAATGAATATTTTGTTTGCTCTGAGGATTCAGATATTTTATTTCTCTATTTAATATACATAAATATTTGAGAGGGAAAAAATAAATCACCGTGTAAGTTTCCTTTAGCAGAAAATTAAGCTTTATAATAAGACTTTAGAGGAATTGCATATGATTATTACAATGTGTTTTTTTTTGTTTGTTTGTTTATGCCATAGAAATATAGTTCATTTAATGTATTGTCATAAAGGGAAAAAAAATAGATTATAAGCTAGAACACCAGCTTATCGAGTCCTATTTATACTCGCATATTTACAGATTGACTGAGTTTTTGGAAATTTGCATGCCAGTAAGACATCTTCACTAGCTTTTCTACAATTTTCTCTTGAATTTCTTTCTTATGATTACCAAATTTTCTCGAAATGAAATTTTCGAAATCCAATTTTTTTGGATTTGAAACTTGGACACATTTTTTTAAACTGAAATCAGTGCGGAGATGGTAACATCTGAATTAAAAATAATGGATGAAAGGTAAAATAATTATCATTCTTCAAATACTTAGTTTAACCTTTTTTTGATTGATAAATGAATATAATGATTTAAACAGTTATTACATTTTTATAGATTGGAGGTAAAATTGAGTTTCATAAGCAATCGGACACGGTTGATGTTATTGTGAAGTTATCGCAGCATCTTTATATAATCTGTCTATAAGAATTCCAAAATACAAGTATGAATTCCAAAATACAAGGATTTCTAATTTTTAAACAACAAACATAGCATATTTTAAGAGTAATCTAAGAAAGTGTGTTCTATCGCTAAACGGGAATTGTTTCCTCCATAATTTCTCAAATGGCGTGTAACGCTATATATTACGGAATCATTGTTAAGCGTTTTTGTATACAATATGTACTAATTAGCATGCTTATTTACGCCATATGAAACATGTCTAATAGATCGGATATGCATTTCCCTCATGCGAGTAATGCAATTTATATGGGCTGCAGAAGTAAGTGCGTTCGTTTGAAAGCTCTCTGCAATAAGCACTATTCATGAGCTCAGGGTTAGATATACTTAATTTAAGCAGAATAGATTGTAAGCTAAAATACTAGCTTATTTAGACCCATTTCTACTCGTATATTTACAGACTGATTCAGTCGTGGGATATTTACTTGCTATTAAGACTACTGCAATAGGATATGGTTATTTAATGTACTTTAGGCTGCCTTAAACTGTTGAAAATTATACATTTTATACCTGTTGTTGTCTAGAGCTCGCTCATATGTTTTATATTTCCCTTATGTAATTATTCTTTTTCTGTCTATTAAGTTACTTTCCATCATTTCACATGCTCATTTCTGAATAGTGTTGTCGTTGGGATGGTTCTGTATGAAATTACAGCGTGTCCAGCGAAGGATTCCCTGATTTCAAAATTAAATATCTCGAAAACAAAGATCTGTAGAAGAATGAAACAAACGGTATGTATGTCGTGAAAGCTGAAAGAATCTTATGCATTAATTTTCGAAACAGTTACAAAAGGTGCTACTAGATGGCGCTCTACAACTCGTAACTGCATGCATAAATAAACTCGTAGTCTTTGCAAGCAGTCTTTGCAATCACTACATCACAATCTTCTCCAAATGTCCACCTTTCGCTGCACGGAGGTGGCGTAACGGAACAAAATTTTTCATCACACCCTGTAGTGACTCAACAGAAATCGATTCAGCTGCCACACAGATCGCCGATTGAAGCTCTTCCAGCGCGGTGGGATGGTTCCTGTAGACACTTTTTTTTAATATGCCCCACAAAAAAAAAAACACAAGGACTCAGGTCCGGCGAATATGGAGCCCAATCCATCCCTGCACCAGTAAAATTTGGCTAACAGTGCCATCTGTTAGCAGATTTTGTAACTATTTCGAAAATTATTGTATATAATTCTTACAGCTTTCACGATAAACATGCCGTTTGTTGCATTCTTCTACATATCTTTGTTTTCGAGATATTTAATTTTGAAATCGGGGACTCCTTCGTTGGACACGCTGTAATAATTAGTGGGAAAATATGATTTTTTTTTCTTTCTTTTATACCAGAGCTCCGCCTCCTTTTATCTTCCACGGCACAACAACGTTTTTTTTTTTTTATAATTCCGCGGCACACCACAAGAAAAAGCTTGCAAATATATAAATTACAATAAATACGTATATGTTTTTATTAGATAAAAAACACAACAAAATAGCTCTATGTATCAAGATAATTATAATCATTTAAGTTTTATATAAATTATTTTCAACTGTACATCAACACAAGAACAAAAATATAAAATTATAGTTTACAAGTAAACAACTTTCTCTTTAAATTTTTATATTAAAATTTGTTTATTGGTCTTTACTTAAGCCTAATAAATCAAAGTTAATTTAAACATAACTAATTTATTAATTAGATATTTGAGATTGTTTTGATAAATGTGCGTTTTATATTTGGCTCTATAATAGAAGAGCTACAGTTCATGGTCAAGGCTCTTTAAATATAATCGTTTGTCATTTTCAATTAGAACCAGTGTCGAAAAACTTTGTTCGCATAAGTATATCATAGAAAATGGGAGCAAAATTGCTGTGGCCTTGTCAGAAATCTGTGGATATTCTTTCTTAACTGAAATCCAGCAATATGACGCTCGAGTATACATACAATGTATGGCTAACAACATTTTTTTGTTTTGTGTATAATTTCGACCCAGAAAAATTACATATTATCAAAAAGTTAGAGGACTATTTTATTTAGAAAAATTTCTATTTAATGCGGTGGTTAATTTTTTTATTATCATAATCGATAAAATCACCGCGGCACAGTCAAGATCACCTCGCGGCACAGTGGTTGCGGAGCACTGTTTTAGACGATACATAAATGATAAGGTCCTGTTTAAATATTATCCTCCGCATTAATGTAATTTTAGACTTGCTATTCTAAGTTTTGAAATATCCACATATTTCTTCGAAATTCAAAAATACTTTATTCATAAGAATTTTTTTTTCTTTTCGAAGTGCCTTCTACTTTGTATTTTTCATGCTGTGCGAATAAGTCTGCATAAACTTCAGCGAGTCAGACGTGATCGCATGGGAAAAAAAAAAGGATATTCATTTTTCTCAGAAATGTAGCATCGTACTAAACAAACCAATGAAATAAAAATAGAAAGTCCATGATGGATAGCAACAGAGGCGAGTTTTCCAATACTTGAAAGTCTGCATTAAACCACAAAATTTTGGGAAAACAAAGTTTTATTTTTAAAGGACTTACTATACATATTAACACGTATATGGTTTTATCGTGAATTATAGCATTGCTTTTTCTGGATTTACAGTATACTAACAACGTTTCTTTATAATATTTGATTAAAAATCTTGAAAAAGAGGTTTATTTTTTACCTGCAAGATTTTTAAGCAATTTGTGTAGATGAATGGAGCTATTTTAGTATATAAGTTTATATAATATTAATTTTATCGAAATATAATATTGATGAAATTTATATTTATCATAATATACTAATTTAAACATATTTTTTATCTTATTGTTTATATCTTTTCCACACCCATATAATAGAGTTATTTATGTTCCTAATACTAGCATCTTTATAGATGTAAGTAAATATATTAAATCACAAAAATGTTTGTGACCATCTAGTAGTTTCTAAAATAAATACACAAGTGCTTAGTTTATTCACAATTCTAATCAAAATTCTTTTGCTGTACTGTTTATACTTAACCTGCCATAAACCTGTAAATTGAGCATATTTATCGCAGAATACATTTTTTTTACGAATTTCAAAGGAACGTACCATATTCATCAAAATTTAGTTAATATGCATATTGCTTTCCCTTTATCTATTTTCGTAAATATATTTTTCGAACGTTTCAACGAGAGTAAAAAGTCTGAAATTATTTTCAAAAACAAAATAAATTACCCAGAAAAGCATTTTTTGCCATTAATTTTTTCAAAAAGGAAATTCTAATGAATGTCGAAAACATATATTAATAAAAATTATGTAAATAAAAAAACTCGAAATAAAGCTAATGATTAAGCAACTGTATATACACTAAACACAAAGGAGAAAAAAAAATTCAAAACGCATTTAAATAAAAACAGCTAGAATTTTTATCATAAATTTCCCTTTATAAACAGTTGTTCCATAGGGAATATTTTTCAAAGTATCTAAAACGGTTTCGCAGATATATTAAAAATTAAGCGTGCTTTAAATATTTTATTTTATAATTTTAAACTTCAAAATTTTCCCACTATTTTTATAAAGATAATTGTCTTTGAATAAACATATATATATAAATAAATAAATAATCGTTATAAAAGGTGTGTCAGTAGGGAATAACTAAATTTGTGTCCCGTACTTCGTTAAGCTGTGGGATAGGGCTCTGGCAATTTTTTCTAAGAGGACGAAAAGTGGAAACACAGATTTACTAATCTGCCCATAGATGCAAAAGAAGCTTGGATTGTGAAAGTTAGTCTAGTTTTCAATGATTTAGTAACACCTTGGACTTGTTCTTATTTTAGTACTAGAAGGTAACCCGTCATTTTGACGTCATAATACTAATAATGACGTCGTAATGGAAAAAAGTATATGGAAGTTAAAAAATATCCCGAATTATCTAACAATATTGCATTTAATCCACATCTTGTAAATGCAAACCCTTTCATTATTTTTTATTTATTTAGTTTTTCATACGATTGGAGTAGTAGACTGCCATCCAGTTTTTTCAGCTCACTACGCGATATGAATACTTGAGCTACTTTATTCATTCACATTCAAGTTTGTTTACTTTCAGAATTCATCGCAAAAGTAAACAGATTTTTAAAAACTGTTAAATATACAGCTAAAAGCATCCAATTTTTTTTTTTTTTTAGTTCTGAATGTTTTATAGAAAAATATGCTGAACAAACGTGATTTCATGGAGAAGATATTAGTTTTTAGGTAAGAAAAAATTCTGATCCACATCTGAAATTGAAATTAAGGGGACTCAGTACCTCTCATTTTGACGAAAAATGATAAAATTGTCGAATTGCAGATTTTTACCCCAAAATGAACCTTAACATCTGTAGAACATTCTGACTAAATTTCTTGATGATCTGATTAATAGTAAAGGAGATATGGTTAATTTCGCAAACCTCTGTTTTTAAATGTCCCTTTAAATGCCACACCTACTTCATTGTTTACAGTTGAAAAACTAACCAACTCTCTGGTTTTTACACTCTCTGGTGTTTCATGTTGGTACACCAATTAACCAGGAATATTTGCCAAAAATATTTCCTGTCTATCAAAGACTGGCATCAAATGGTCTTTTAGAAAGATGTATCAGATGCAAAACTAAAAATGCAAATGAAAGCTTGCATAGTATGATATGGGCTAGGTGTTCGAAAGACATATTTGTGTTCAAAAAGCGTGTACATAGATCAGTGGGGGAAGTGATTTGTGAATATAATAAAGGTGTCACTTCTACTCTAAGAGAAATTCATAAAACTCTAGAACTAAAATTCGGGTACCAGACTGCCAGACTTGCAAAAATGTTAGACTTGCGAAAAAATTCTTTTAGATTGCGAAGAAGCACATTTAAGTACCAACGAGCAAGAACACTTGTGAAAGATGCCATAACTAAAAGAGAACGTTTAGAAAAGAAACGAGAAGGCATTACATATAGACCTGGTTATTTTTAAATTTATAATTGGTGCCCTTTAAATAATTATGAAATTTTTTAAGTATTGGTATTTACATTTAATTTAAATATAAATATGAGCTATGATTTTATTTTATTAATAATTTATCATGATTTATTGAATAAGTATAATTATTATACACACACACACATATATATATATATATATATATATAACAAATTAAAAATGATTATAATGTCTACTTTTGCAATTGTGGGGTATTTTTCTACTGAAAATGTGCAATTTTGTTTATTTAATAACTAAGTGCTACCATATACATTAGCTTCTAATTCCATGATTTTAACATCTAACACTTTCTTCTGGTGAGGAAAACTAAAAAAATGTTCCATTATTCATTGAGAAAAAGTTTGGAGACATTTGGATAAAATTTAGTATTGTTTCTTTGTAAATGAAATGTTTAAACTCATTTTTCTCAGTTCGTAATTTTTCAGATTTCCTATATAATCAAAATGCTAAGGCTTCCAGAATATTTCAGCAAATTGTCTCAAACTTTTTTAGTGTATCTTTAGATGCTATTAATGATAAGTAAGCATCTTATTTTTTGATATCTTTAAAAAAAAATTTTTTTTGAATGTGAATTTGAAATATATGCTATTTTCAAGGGTTTTTTCCATAGACATCCAATTATTAATTTTTTTCTTCCGATCTAATTTTTATATAAAAAATTCTGATGCTTACTTTTGTAGAAAAGAGTACCCTGAGTATAAGATAAAAAAATCTTGTTTCAAACACCAAAATTAAAAAAGAAGAAGAAATTTTAAAAGTGTTAAAAAATTTTTAAAAAATTAAATTAAAAAAAAAGTTACTATTGTATTATCAATTTAAGGTCTATTATTGTATGTAATGATTATGCCTTATTGAAACATCATCCAAAAACTTAAATATTATTGTTATTTACAAAAATAAAATTTTTGGTACCGAGTCCCCTTAATCCTAACCGGCCGTTTGTTTACTGAGGGCTTCAATTGAAAGATCAGTACTTCCCGGAAGTGTTATACAGAGACAACGGCTATTATATATATATAATTTTGCCTTGGGTTAGTTTAATTTTTCTTTCAATCTTGAAACTCTTCCTCTATTATCTTTATTGTCTCCAAACTTTGTTCTTGTCGCTTGAAAAATACAAATTGCTGTTTTCGATATATATTGAATATAATCAAAGAGGTAAATTTAAAAGATGGAGAGTGTATCGGGAGGTGGGGGGGGGGGAGTCAACGTTTGATCGTGATTTTGACTCCGACAAACTGGTTGCTAACCAACACCGATTGCCTGGGTTAGATATCAGGCTGATGTTGATGCTAAAATGCTAATTGTACATCCCTATAAAAAAAACATTTTCAATGTTTGTTGAAATGTGCCAATAAATCAGGTTTTTTTAATGAGTCTAGTTTATTTGTTTTGAGTCCTGATTGCTTGATATGAAAGCCCATAGAGGAAATTTTAGATGAGGCCTTTGGGGAACTATGTCTTGAAAACCTGATATCTCTCCTTCAGCTATAAATTCTCCCATTTCTAAAGTTGATGTTTATTTGCTATCTTAATTTTTGATGCGCATGTAGGAATGCAATGAATAAGAAGATCAGAAAGAGTTATAAAAACTTTAAACAAGACCAATGTGCCATTGAAAATGTAGGGTTTCGACGTGATCGAGTACAGGGCGTTTCAAAAAGAATCGTCCGATTTAAAAAAAAAAAAATCACAACTATTCATCTTTCACTCCGTTTTGATCGAATAATGTATAGCCAGAATGAGGGAAATCGCGAGTTTCACGCTGTTGTCGGCAAGTAGCGCTAACGCCTTCTTTCGCCCGCCACTTCATTGTTTGTAAAGATGGTGACTGCACAGCAGAAATCCAAAAAAATATCTGATCTTAAAAGAAATCATAACTATTCATCTTATAATCCGTTTTGGTCGAAAAATGTATAGGCAGAAAGAGGAAAATCTTGAGTTTCACGCAGTTGCCGACAAGTAGCACTAAGGACGTCCGAACACAGAGCGACTCAAATAAAACTCAACTGGTTGGCGACTGAAATTGCTTATCGGTTGCAAACTCGTTAGTGATGCGGCTCCGCACACGGGCCGACTCAAAAGTGATTCAAATCAATAGTTTGCGACCTGTCATGGAAGGAAAAACATCATTATTCCGGGCATTATTTTTAGTTAAATTATTATCAGAAATTAATCTATTTTAAAAAATCGTCACAATAGATTGTCTTTAATCAATCGTTTAAAAACGGACTGTATATATGGGCGCCCATGTTCCATACAACAAAAAAAGTTAGAATTCCATTTCATCGCTAGGCAGAAGTCACGTGACTCGTGTACGTCATTTGGAAGCTTGCCAAAAGAGCGACTGTAACATAGATTGTGTAATAACACGCACAACGCAAGAGAAACTGGCGACTGAAGTTGCTAGCGACTCGACACGTTGAGTTGCCCGCGCACTGATTACAAACGCGTTGCTGACGGGTTTGTAACCAGTTGCGCCGTGTGCGTGGCTCCATTCAATTACATAGGTTACGACTCATGACGGACTGGTTTGTGATTGGAGTCCGATATCAGTTTCTTTTGAGTTGCTCCGTGTGTGGACGGCCTAACGCTTTTTCTTCGCCCGCCACTTCAGTGTTTGTAACTATGGCGACTTCACAACAAAAATCATTTTGTGTTCTACGCTTTGCGAAAACACATGTGAGTCCGTAACAACTGTTCAGAGTGATTTTAGTCGAGAAAATCGTGGTAGATTGAAGTTTCTACTTCTTAGAGCGTTAGGCGATGGTATAAACCAGAGGTGGGGATCGCGCGACCTTAAGGCCGCATGCGGCCTGCGTGATCATCTTGTGCGGCCTTCATAAAAGCTTCATAACACTTGTATTAATTAATATTTACTTTTATAGATTACTACAATTTGCAAATCAATGGAATTAAATAATGAACGGCATGAATGTATGCACGCACGCTCCGCGTTACGAAGCTTGATCCAAATATTCAATTACTTTCAAGCAAGAAACAAATGCAAATATCCTGCTAGCTTAAATTTTCCATCGAATTTTAAAATTATTTTAGGAATTGTTGCTATGTCTGTTATGCATAATTTAATACTATTATTTTTATTGTATTTCGTTATAATGTTAAAATTATTTAACAATACTTCTACTTTATTATTTTTATTTGAAGTGGTATTTAAGGTATCCGTACACCTTCGGGGGTGATTTTTTGAAATTTTTTGAATTTTGTCTTTTTATCTATTTTTTATGATGACATTTAAGTTAAAACTTGAAAAAATATATATAAAATTTAGCTGTTACATTAAAATAATTTTTTTAGGGGGAGAAACTGGATAAAATTGGTTAAAATTTGACAATCCGCATTGCATGGTAACTCAAAAACAAACAAATATATTACAATTTTGTAAATTGCAAAATGAAGATAATAACTGTCTGTGGGGAATAGTCTATTCACAAGATTGAACTATGTATACCTCAAAGTTTATAGCACTTAAAGTACTGATGTTCATAAAAATCACTTAAAATTCATTGTCACTTGCAATTTATACCAATGTAAACAAAAAACTAATCAATCTGCAATCATGAGCATACTCTATTCCCTTTATAAATATATATAGATAAAGTATGCAAAATTTTAAGGCATTTTAAGCGTAACTTTTTATAATAGGATGAATTGCGTTAAGAGAAACGATGAAAAAATTCATTTTGAGAAAACGCTAAAAATAACTTTATAACACATTTCTTACTTTAAAAATAATTATTTTCGTATTAAAATCCACCATATTTATAAACTTCAACCTCTTGGCTTTCTGCAACACTTATTTTTTTTTACCTAAGTGCTCTGAAAATTTTCCTGCGTCTCTTTGAAGCAGGAACAGAATGACGTATTGAATCATTCTTTCTAACGTTGTCTAAATGGTTATAGGCTTGCAATGTAAAAAATCCTGGATAACTAATATCCAACTTGTTAAAAACATTCAGACAACCTTTATATCCATCATTAAATTGCAATACTGCATCATACGCACCAAGTTTCATTGTTTTCAAACAAACAAATATCTCTTTTGGTAATTGTTGTCATATTATGCCATTCAGGCATTCGTTTGCATTTTGAGTTTTACCGTGGAGACACTTGCTAAAGAGTTCTCTTGAGCACAAATCTAAGTATACTGGTTTTATAGCATTCAATACCTTTTTTGGTAGACCAGCATACTTTTCTTTAAAATAATTTTTTTAGGAGGAAAAACTGGAAAAAATTGGTCAAAATTTGACATTCTGCATTGCATGGTAACTCATTCCGCATTGCATGGTAACTCAAAAACAAACAAATATATTATCATTTTATAAATAACCAAATGAAGATAATAACTGTCTGTGGGGAATAGTCTACTCTCAAGATTGAACTATGTGTACCTCAAAGTTTGTAGCACTTAAAGTACTGATGTTCATAAAAATCACTTAAAATTCATTGTCACTTGCAATTTATACCAATGTAAACAAAAAAACTAATCAATCTGCAATCATGAGCATACACTATTCCCTTTATAAATATATATAAATAAAGTATGCAAAATTTTAAGGCATTTTATGTGTAACTTTTTATAATAGGATGTATTGCGTTAAGAGAAACGATGAAAAAATTCATTTTGAGAAAACACTAAAAATAACTTTATAACACATTTCTTACTTTAAAAATAATTATTTTCATATTAAAATCCACCAGATTTATAAACTTCTCCCTCTTGGCTTTCTACAACACTTATTTTTTTTTTCCTAAGGGCTCTGAGAATTTTCCTGCGTCTCTTTGACGCAGGAACAGAATGACGTATGGAATCATTTTTTCTAATGTTGTCTAAATGGTTGTAGGCTTGCAATGTAAAAAATCCTGGATAACTAATATCCAACTTATTTAAAACATTCAGGCAACCTTTGTATCCATCATTAAATTGCAGTACTGCATCATATGCTCCAAGTTTCATTGTTTTCAGACAAACAAATACCTCTTTTGGTAATCGTTGCCATATTATGCCATTCAGGCATTCATTTGCATTTTGAGTTTTACCGTGGAGACATTTACTCAAGAGTTCTCTTGAGCACAAATCTAAGTATACTGGCTTTACAGCATTCAATACCTCTTTTGGTAGACCAGCATACTTATCTTTAACAGATGTTCCGCATGCCAGTGCTCGCTGAAAGAAGCACCAGCTGTCTTTGCCCAGAGGACACTGCCCATGCATATGTTTTCGTGAACTGGATGCACAGTGGAATAATGCAGCAATAACATTTTGCTGCATTGCGTTTAGGTTACCAGTATTGTTACGTATAGCAATTCCATAGTAGTTCTGAAGTCTGTCTATAAATGTATCGGTCAGTTTCCCTTTTCCAGACAGACCCTTGGTTTTTGATTTTAATTTTCGCAGGCGGGACCCAACACGCTTTTGAATATGGCCTATACATTCAAATTTTGTGACACTGTTTTCACCGTATGTGTCTTTTACGCTTATGAATCCTTTGGAATCGCCATCACCATAATATTCAGTATACTGAAGCTGGCGTCTGTTTTCAGACCTTGAGAATATACGTGACGCACCAACGATTTCCATTTTTGACGCTGAGCCTTGAAAGTTACACTGGCATACATGATCAGCTTTCAATGACTCGTATTCCAGGTTTTTAGCCATCTTTTCTAGCTTTTTACATGTTGGACAGTATGATGACATGACCTCCAGATCCAATACTTTTCCACTGTCGATGGAAATTGCTGCAACACATCCGTTTAAAGAAGTATAGCCTCTCCGCTGCCATGTTCCGTCCACTGAAACTCCACATTTCACAATTTCTTTGCCAAGATTTTCCTGCTTCTTCACTATGTCAGTTGCAGCCTTTTTCATAGAGTCCTCTGCTACTTCAGAAACAACTTTCAACAGTTTTTGTTCATGAGAAGTATATGCAGTTTTGGTCAATCTAGGTAAATTCAGAGTTGCACATAATTTATAAGCAGCTGAAAATCCTTTACCTATTTGGCGCATACCATATACTAGTCTCGTATTTACTTCAGGGAAATTTACATGTTTTTTAGAAGAGGCAAAACCCTTCTGAAACTCACACCCTTCACAACTCAAAAGGAAATGAGAACATAATCCATATCTAGTTTCTTCTTTAAATACTAGCTTCTCAGAATAGCACATTGGGCAGCAGAGTTCAGAAAAAACACTGGAAAGAATATCTAAATCAAAAATTCTATTTCCAGACATCGCTCCATTAGTTTTATCCGAGTCTAAAACAGTATCAACTTTAGACTTTATACAACTCGCAGTGCTTTGTACACACTCATCTACGTCATCGTTTTTGACATTTTTTGTAAAACGATTTCCGTAAAACTTGCGTTTTCGACTTCTTCCAATACTTTTACCCATTTTTACCAGAGAAAAGTAAAAACTAAATAGATTTAAAAACTTTAAAAAGCCAATAAAAACAACGCGGCAAATCTGCAGATATGTAAACAATCGCTTTTGAAATATAAGTTTGTTGCCAAGTTTAGGAATACAAGAGTGAAAATTATGTTGCCAGATATGTTTCCAAATATTTATAAATCCCTTGATTTTTATTTTTAAGTATTTCCTTTGACGTATAACCCAATTTCAGCGTTAAATCTAAAAAAAGAACGATGTAAACAAACATTTTGGCTTACTTCCGGTTTGCAGAATGACACTTCCAGTTGTAAAATTCTGCGACATGTAATATTTAAATTGCTGTAATTCGGCTTCTAATTAAGATAGAAGCATAATTCAAACGGAATTTGAAAGATAAAAGATTGGGCTTTAATGTTATTGCAAAAAACAAAAAACGATATTTTGACCGAAAATGCCGTTTTAAAGGTGTACGGGTACCTTAAATATGTAGTTGTTTATTAAAATTTAAAAATCTAGATATATATATATATATATATATATATATACTAGCTGAAAACCCGCACTTCGCTACGGAGTACATTCAAAGTAAAATCATCGGTGAATGTATGCAATTAATGCCAATATATATATAATAAATACGACGATCAATGTATATAATTGATGTAAAATATATATATATTTATAAAAAAATCGTAAGGGATATTTTTATAGACAAAATAATGTAGAAGAAGATATTCAAATTAAATCTAATATAAAGAATACTAAAGAATATAGTACAGTTAATATAGTACAGTTTCTAGAACATTTCTTTTACTGTATTTTAATATTTTTTTGGATAATGTCCAATCATCTGCCGCATTAGCAAGAAAAAAAAATTATTTTTTGTCTACTTAGTTTTTATGCACGTGACGATAAATTTATTTAAAGTACCAGAAAAAGAAGTCACGTGATCAGCATTTAATAAATTAAATTCTAAAAATTAATCTTTAAAAATTCACCAAAAATCAGGAAATGAAGGTAAAGATTCGAAAAAGATTTCATTTTAAAGGAATTTTTATGATCTTTCTCGTGATATAAATTTTATAACCCTCAAATTATTATTTTAAATGCAAACTTAAAAAAAGTTACTAAAACAGCTTAAAAATTTAATTTAAAAAAATCTAAGAAAATTTTTTCAAAAATCTCTCTTAGTGCACCCCTACACTATAAGAAGAATCGCCATGCAAAATTTCAGCCCTTTAGGTCCAGCGGTTTGGTCTGTGCGTTGTATGTCAGTCAGTCAGTGAATGAATGAATGAATGAATGAGTCAGTTACGGAACTGTTTTATATATATATATATATATATATATATATATATATATATATATATATATATATATATATATATATATATATATATATATATATGCTTATATAAATTAAAATACCAACAGTGAAATATAAAAAATTAGTGGTATCTATGAATCTTATAATTTTATAAAAAAATAATAATTGATGATAAATGTTATAACAAGTTTTTACCCTTGTGTGAGTACAAAAATATTTTATATTGTAACATTTTTAAGTCAAATAATAAATAAATAAGGACTTAATGTTTTCTATATAATGCACCAAATTGTTAAAACTATAACTAACTATAATAATTTCATAAAAGTCGCATTTATACGTACATCAAATTATGCGGCCTCCTTTATTACTACCAAATTTACATGTGACCTCTAATGGTAAAAAGGTTCCTCACCTCTGGTATAAACAATTCCAAGACACGGCTTGTCTGTGTACGCATAACAGACGTGAAAGCAGTGTATGCAGATATGCTCGCAAAAGTTTGGGACGAATGTGTCTACCGCATAGACATATATGCCATGCATCCAAAGCTGGACATATTGAGCACCTTTAATTTGGTTTGTAAAAAAACTTTATGATTAACCATGGGATATAAAATTAATTTTTAGTTTCTAAGTTCAATATTTTTATAATATACTCATTTCAAATCGGGGGATTTTTTTTTGAAACACTCGTATATTAAAAAAGGCATGCAGCGCAAACAACAATTCCAAAGATACCTTACTATAATCCTATCTACTCACATAAGGACATGTCCATAACATAGTTTGCAGGAAAATCTTTTAAAGAAAGACACTTGTAAAATATGAAAAACAAACAATCGAGACTCAAGATAAGGTGAAATATTACTTTTATCAGCAAAGTTATACCTTTATATTTTCATAAAAAAACTTAAAAATTTAAAAATTAATAAAACAAGATACATTGATTCACCTTCGGAGATATTTTCATTATACCAGGATTTCGCCATTGTTCAGATCTTAAAATTTATACTCCTCATACATTGACTAAAGCTCTATGGGTGTTTTAGAAAACTTTCCATATAAAAGTTTAAACATGGATTTGGATATCGCAAATCATGGAAATGATATAGGTATCAAAAGCCTATTGATAAAAAAGAAGCTTTTAAGCGTCAGTAACAATATTCTTTGGTAAAGTTTAAAATTTACATCAAGAATATGCAATAAATCTGTATCCATGTGCTATAATGTACTATAGTGTTAAAAAAAATCAAGCTTTCAGTTTATAGATAAAGTGCTAAAACACTAAAATAATGGCATAAGAAAAAAATCAGTGAAAAATCAGTAATATAACATGCCTGAGGTACTCTGATATGTACACAAGGACTCTTATCAAATTTAAATTCTTGAAAATATATGATAAACATGATTGTAGTTTCATCAAAAGAAGATCCAGATATGGGTGGAAAAAGCCATGATTTAACTCAGTTCATGTAGAATCCAGAATGCTTAACATTTACATAATTGTCTGGATCCGACTGAAGTTTCTGGTGAGATAATTCTGAATTACCAAGTCCAGAAGAATTAAGGTCCCGAAAAACTTAGCAACAACCTTCCAGAAAATTGTTACAATTTCCAATTTATATTTTAATGTAAAGCTAAATTGCATGTTAAAATGCCCAATTTCGTTACGATTAAAATTCCCAATTTCGTTACGATATCTTAAATCTATCATCCACAGAGTTAGGAGGAGATTCCCAGACACTGTCAAGCTGTTTAATGCGTGATGTGTCTTCGAGTTAATTTTTTTCTAATAAAATGAACTCTTCTTGACAGCTGAAGTTGAAATGTCCGCAGTAAAATGTAATGAAATATAGAAACAAGCCTAATGACAACAGCATTATCGCTTGATTTGGTTGTCAAAGTGTTAGTATTTCATAAATAAACGTTTACAGTCAGCCCTAAATTTTAATAGAAAGTTATTCATACAAAATATTACTCAGGTATTTAAATGTAGCAATAAAAAATTATTTTTATTACCTCGTCCCTTTCGATTTATTCTTCAAAGTACACCAGTGAAAACGTTTTAAAGTAGGATTACGTTCCTCCATAACGGTCCTCCGGAAAGCAAAATTTCACACTCTAAGACCGTCTGTCCGTACCTCGCTAGTTATAAATTTGGCAGAGTGCCAAACTCAGTCTGTATCGCTTGGAAAAGCAGTAAACAGTTAAACAGAAAAGTACCAAAATGCGTCAAAATGCTTACATACATATATGCATATATATAGTACATACGTACATACATATATATATAGGTACATATATGTACCTCGGAGGTATAGAACACTATGTCAAAATGTTTTAATTTCACAAGAGATATTAAAGGAATCCATTTACTGCTTTTTACCTCGACACAATCATAGGACATGGTGCCATTTTCAATGGGCAAGGTCTCTTCTGTATAAACATTCGCGTAACAGCTTTTCTCTACTGAAAATAGTGCCAGAAAATGACTGAATAAAGTTAAACAGTCTACTTTTAAGAAACAGACATGGTGTCCTTAACCTCCGGTATACAGATATATACATACAAAAGACGTAAGCGACGATAAATAATCATACGGTAATAACCCGCGGTAGTTTCGTTAGAAGAGACTACCTGCATATTTTTTTTCTGAGCTACATTTTAGTTTTGTCGATAACATCATAGTTTCCAAGGTCCAATGTAATAAAAGTCAAAAAGTTTCAAAGTATGTTACAAAGATAATTAAGTAACGATAGAATACATTTTTCAACTATATACGTGAAGACAGGAATGTCATAATATTTTGCCTTGTCAGATATGCAATCAAAATTATTCAATCTTTAGTTATGAAATTTAAAAAAACAGGAAACCAAGGAACAATACACGAACAATACACGATAAAGGAACTGTTTCTTGAAATATATTATTTTCCCTCCTATTTTCCCAAAGTGTAAAGTAAATTTGCCCAAAAGACGAAGAAAGCAATGAAAAAAAAAACAATTTTAATGAAAAGCCTAAAGAAATGTATTGAAATTAATAATTTTCTATCCACCCATCAATGACATGAAAACTAAAATTATTAATTATAGTATTAGCTACAAACTGGAACTAGTAGTTGAAGCAGTCTACTTCAAATAAAATCTAGTTAATGTCAAATAAAATTGTACTGAAAACTTAAGAAAAATATTTAATTTAAAACCTGTCCCCTCAAGGAACAATGATTTATTAATTTGTATGTAAAAGATTCTAAAATCCACAGTAAATCCCAAATGACATGGTCTATCACGTATGGATTGAAGTACTGTTCTTATAGAAAAAATAAATCAGTTATATGAAAATATATATGTCTGATTAAATTCAGCAATAAAACAAGTGATGCAATTTCAAACAACCATTCAATGCTCATCTGGTATGCTATTGGTAAGATAAAAAATTACACTTATTTTGTAATTTCGACTTAACATTAAATCTTGAACAAATACGGAAATGAAACGAAATGTCAAATGAGATCCAGATGAGTACTTTAAAACTAACCGTAATTTATTAAACAGGTGAAATTGAATAGTAAATTTAAATCTTAAATATTTCATTTTTGATTTCGCAATTTTAAGTGATGTATGAATAAATTATTAAAACAGAAAAGACATTGATATCCCTGCGCATTGCTCACTTTATATGTATATATATATATATATATATATATATATATATATATATATATATATATATATATATATATATATATATATATATTCTCTACTGAAGTAACATTCATTTAAAATAAAGCATTTTAATAGTTTGTCTAAACGAATTTATTCTGTATTATTATATTAAAAATACCTTCCTAGCTCAATGGAAATTTAAAAGTAAACTTGTGGAAGAAAGCAATCGTATCCTTTCGTTATTATATTAAACCCGGGGGAAATCTCTTTCCCTATGCTTTGAAAGGGAATAAAATTCCAGGATGAGCTCATAAATAAGCTTGAATTCTCTATGATTCTTTCTTTATTCGCAGAGTGAGAAGCTAGCATCAGTCTGTGCACTTTATAAGCAGTAACGGTTAAGTGAAATTAATTTAGACGAATTAAATAATGTTTTAAACTGCAATCACAGATACATTTGCTGGAGTGGATGCTAGATTTCAAATCTGTTACTTATTCACTGAGCAGAGAGTTAAAAATTCAAACATTAGTGAATTGATCTGAATTCCCTCTCCTACGACATCCCTTTAACAAATGAAATACTTGAGTGTTTATACTTGGTACTTTTATTAATCCGAAGAGGTAGCATAAAAGGATTTCTCTGAACAGTATTTTGTGTTTTGGAAATAATGAGGCAATCCAAGCACGGGAATTATTTCCTTTTGAATTTCTATAGTGTGTTATAAGTTTCGTCAATTTAACTGCAGATCTTAAGACTTGAAACTTTGAAGCAATAAAGCAAATAAAAAAGGGAAATTAGTCAATGTTGTGATTTCATATCCCACACTCATTTATTTACGTCACTTTTTTCATGCAAAATGAATTGTGAACTGATCAGGATATGAACCCCACCAGTGGCGCACCCAGGATTTAATCTTGGGGGGGGGGGGGGAGGGTTGCGAGTTGAACGGAAAAAAATATTTATAATGCAAATTCAGTATTCATAATGCAATTTATATTTCTTTAGGGCTGGGGGGGGGGCCTTGCCCCTCCTGGGTGGGCCACTGAACCTCACTATCTTAGGCATCAGGATGTTATTGACAGTGGGGTGCTACTATACTATGTCTCAATTGTTGGTTCTTTCTTACTTCATTTATGGTGACTGCCTACGTTCGGAGCCAATTTTTTTTTTTAAAATTGTTTTTTTAATGATTATTTGGTCTTTTATGGTAAAACAGAATTTAAAAATTAAAAAAAAAAACTTTCCTGTAAATATCATACTTTTTTTAGAAATTGGAAGTAATTTTTAATCAATTTGAAGTAATTTTTAATGAAATTTAGCTAAAACGAGTATCACTCTGCACAAAATTCTAATACTACTATTTTAATTTCCTTCTTACACATGATACATATAACAGTTATCTTCAAAATGACCTACAATCTAAGAGAAATTTTAAAATGCAAAAATAATACAGACAATTTTATGTTCCAATATGAAAATTTTCCCCAATTCGTCATTCCTTTCCTTATATAAACAGCCACAAACAAAAAAACTATTAATTATTCACCAATTATTGTACGTCATTTCATTAACATTAGCATCTAAAACATTTCCTGATAATTTTATCAAATTATATGCATTATTATGTAAAATATCATGATAACGGTAGAGATTAAAAAACATAATTCTGCTAAAAAACATAATTCTGAGAAAAACGCCTTAAAGTTGTTTGTCACTTGAATTTTGTTTAGACGATGTTTTTTAAAATAGCTATAACTCTGCTTCTAATTGATGTAGAAAGAAAATCAAAGCGGTTTTGAAGAGAGAAAATATTGAAATATACGATCCTTTAAAAAATAAAATTGACCAAAATAGTCAAAAAATGGACGCATTTAATTTTGTTTGTCACATCAATTTTGTATCAGACAGTGTTTTTCAAAATAACTATAACTCTACTTCTAATTGACGTAGAATGAAAATCAAAACGGTTTTGAAAAGAGAAAAGATGGCATTAGAAGATTCTTGCAAAAAAATGAAATTGACCAAAATAGTCAAAAAATGGCATTTCCAACGTAGGCAGCCACCTTTTATCCCACGACGTGAAAAAAAAAGTAAATAAAATGCAGTTGTGTCCTTCAGATTTCAGGATCTAGCCTCTCATGGTGCATTTATTGTTTATGATAATCCTTCATCAGACAGATTCGCTCATCGTTCTCATGGAGCATCATTATTTCGAGAAACTTTTAGTAAAGACAGAATTAAAGAAAGACTAATAATAATAATAATAATAAAGACTAATAATTTCAGCGTTGACTAATAAAAGTTTTCTACTCATTACTATTATTGCAGTACTAAATTTCTCGTAAGAATTGTAATTAAAATGAGTAAAATATTTTTAGCGTCTAGACAATGCTAGGGGTGGTATTATGAAAGTATTTACCTAATTAATACACTTAAGCAATTACCATAGAAGTGGAAAAACAGCTGATTTTCTTCTAGTCAAACATTTTTCAGAATTATTTAAACAGCAATTAGTAATTATGAATATATTATTTTTCAAGCGAATTTTGTCTTAAATGTTTGAGACGAATTATGTGACTCTAAACATATAAAACGGTTTTCGTCTTACATGTTAAGGGTCACAAGTTGGAGAAATTTCCAGTGAAGACTAAAATAAGTACGATTATCGTCTTATATATCTCATAATTTCCCAACTTCTGTTTCTCTTGAATATATAGACATATTTAATGAATAGTTAATATGTATTTGGTAAGTGAAGATAATTACTATAAAATATGCTGAATGTTTTTCTTTTGTGCACATCTCTTCTTCTCTTGATGCTTTCTGACAATGACAGATGCAAGTTAGATTCACACTCTTTGCTATAAGTAACCTATAAGTTTAAGTTTAACTATAAGTTTTACCTTTGTATTATTTACAGATGAAAATAGCCATTGTACTTGTAAAAAAACTCATATGAGCCCGATTGCAATTTATAATGCAATAATGCATGTTTCAATACAAAAGTACATGCTTGGACTGTAATACAAACAAAACATTCATTTCTTTGGAAAAATCGAGGGTAATCTATGCAAACGACTTTGTAGAAGTTTGTAGGTACTCGTCCACTTCCAACGGCAGCTTTAATGCGTACTGAATTTAATATAATAGAGGGCGCCACACGTAATGTCCTTTTGACATGTAGTCAGGCTCTAACAATTCGTATCTATCTTAATACTTATCCACAATAAAAAATATATTCATTATAAGATGTAAAGCAATGATAAGAGTGTTTATCTATTTATAAATCAGAGAGCGTTTATAACATATTTAAACGATACAGCTTATTTTCTGCGTTACTTGACTCTATGCAAAAGAAAAAGGGAAAGCTTTTACAGCGATATTGTTTCCTGTTTATGCCTGTTTTCAACTCACTGAGATTAAAAGCATTTTAATCTAATTCTATTGCTTTATTTTTTCTTTCATAATTTCGTTTTATCTTCTAAAACTCATTACAAAATAGCTAATTTGTCCTAAAAAATGACAAAGAATAAAGGAGATAAAATTCTCAAAAACATTTGAAACGACAAAATAAATTTTTTTATTTAAAAGCAAACTAACTGTGGAGCTTAAAGTACAAGATATATTCATAAAACTAATAAAAGTTTTCTACTCATTACTGTTATTGTAGTACTAAATTTCTCGTAAGAATTGTAATTGAAATGAGTAAAAAAAAATTAGCGTCTAGACAATGTTGGGGGTGATATTATGAAAGTATTTGCCTAATTAACACACTTAAGCAATTAACATAGAAGTAGAAAAGCAGCTGCTTTTCTTCTAGTCAAACATTTTTCAGAATTATTTAAACAGTAATTAGTAACTATGGATATATTATTTTACAGAAAAGTTAAAAAGATTTGATTTAAGTATCTGAGCAAACAATTATTGTTTCTAAAGCGAGATTTTCTTCTTCACTTAAATGATGAAAAAAGTCCTATAATAGCACCGAAACATCTAATGCTAAAATGCGTAATCTCTTTAGTGAAAGATATGAGTTGCAGGTATTCTAAATAAAATTACCCACAGATTATTCCCGGTTCATCGAAAAACAAAATTAATAATACACAACATTCTCAGAGCAATACCTACAGAAACAGCGAAATTCCCCGTTAGTTTATCTTCTTTTGCTTTTAGATCTTATAAAACACCAGTACTATGCATTAAACCCACTGAAGCGTTAAGAGAAGATCTTTTTTATGCGTTTATGCAGGATAAAGTGCGTGAATTAATGGCATTCAAGGTTCAGATTAAAATAATTTAAGCTTTTGGCAATTTCCTGTGTGATTTGCTTAATGGGGCGTTTTATAAAGACTTTAGGGGCACCAATGAAGCATGGAGGTCCTTTTTTAAAGCATCTGATCACTCAAATTGTAGGTTAAAACGAAAAAAAATGAAAATATTTAATATATATATATATATAAAAATAATAATAACGTCATACAATATATTCGGTATTGCATACTTACACGCGCACACACACACACACACACACACACACACACACACATATATATATATATATATATATATATATATATATATATATATATACACACACGTACATGGTGATTTATTTTTAAACTGACACAACTCAGAGCCATCTGCGTCAAGATCTATCAGCCGGAATACCACCAAAATTGATAGACGAACTAAGGATGACATGGGAAATATTTTCCGTGTAAAAAGAAAAAAGTTCCAAAAGTCGCCGACAGGGGACTATATGGCGCTGTTGTTGTCAACACACCCAAGAATTTGCACAAAATATGCAAATTCTCTTAATTTATTTCACCAGTGTATATATATATACACTGCTGGCCACCCAAATTGCAACACCAAGAAAAACAAGATATATCACAACAAAATTCTTTTGTAGATAACATGTTGACCAAGTATCAAATGATTAAATTTATAGACTTCTGTGAAGTGTGGTTCCTGCCAAAATCAGTAGCAAGAGTAGCCGCCATTGTTGGAGATCACCGCTGCCACACGCCTCGGCATTGATTCAAATAGACTTTGGATGAGTTCTTGGGGTACAGCAGACCAGGCAGTTTCCACACGTTGCCAAAGTTGATCTGCTGTGGCAGCTGGGGATGGAATCTGGGTCAATCGTACAGCAACCGTGGACCACATGTTTTCTATCGGCGAAAGATCCGGAGAGCGAGGCGGTCAGGGAAGCAATTCAATCTGGTGATTGACGAAGAACCGTTGGACAATGCGTGCCACGTGTGGTCGAGCATTATCCTGTTGAAATATGGCAGTGGGCAAGCCCTGAAGGTAAGGAAGGACAACTGGCTCCAACACCTCGGAGATGTTGCGCTGGCTGTTTAAAGTACCGGCAATGCGTACTAGAGGTGTGCGAGAGTGATATCCAATACCGCCCCATACCATAATACCCGGTGCAGGACCAGTGTGGCGGTGCATAACGCAGCTGTTCAGCATCCTCTCTTCACGGTGTCTCCAGACTCGAATGCGACCATCGTGGTGTTGCAGACAGACGCGTGACTCGTCAGTAAAGACAATTTCATTCCATTCTGTCGTCCACATCCTTCTGTCATCGCACCATTGGCGGCGGAGACGTCTGTGGTTCTGCGTCAAGGGTAGACAAAGCAATGGACGTCTTGCGGACAGACCACTCTGCTGTAAACAGCGTCGAATGGTACGCGCAGACACTGAATGATGCGTTACAGACTGCATGTGATGTGCTATGCTTCGTGATGTGACTGAGCGATCCGTCACTGCCATGCACACAATTTGCCTGTCATCACGTGAAGTGGTGCGCTGAGGTGTATGCGATCGAACACGCCGGTCCGTCGTACCCTCCTTCATCCAACGATCACATATCCGCATTACAGTTGTTTGGTTTCGTCCAACACGACTACCGATTTCTCTGAAAGACAATCCACAATCACGGTAGGCCACTACCCTTCCTCTGTCGAACTCGGATACTTGATCAAAAGATGATCGCTGTTTTCGACGAGGCATAATTGATCGTTTTTTTGAAAAAAACCACAAGAAAAACACAATTGCCGAACTTGAAATCGTCGATATCTCCAAGCCTTA
>OU015492.1:208350136-208372636 GCA_907164885.2 Dolomedes plantarius
CTTGACAAACCATATTTTCTGAAGAGGGTGGTCACTGAATAGATATTGTGCTGGCACTTCCTACAAGAACTTTTTTGATTGAGTTCTACTGCTGGCAGGGATGTGTCAATGACCTTGAATGCGATGTGTTATCAAAATGTGGTTATAAAGTGTGGATAGTTTTTAATCTTAAAATTCTATTAAATCACCTTTAGTTTTATTTCAGAGATAAGCATTAACCTTGAAAGTAACAAACAGTGGTTAGCAATAATTAATATAACTTTCAGGTAGAGTATAATTTGGAAACAGAAATGTCTTAATTGTACTACTGCAAAGTTCGTACATTTTAGATCTCCTTTAAGTATTTTATCTATATTTTGATTTTTTTATTTGTTGTGAATTGAATTGTTTTATATTTCCTCTTCAGGACCTGAGACTAGAATTGTCTCATCCACATGAGGTTTTTTGATATTATAATTTAAGGATTTGGATTTTTAACATTATGTTCGTGCATTCGGTAGTTACCTGGGCAATATATTTAATTATTGAAATCACTGTTTAATGTCTTGATGTGCTTAAGTTATTTTTTTAAAGAAATTCTTCGTTTAATTATGTTATCGACAGAGTCAAAAGACTTTTAAAATGTTTTTTTCTTAAATCTCTTTCGTTTTTAGAAAATGATTTGGAATAACAGTCTAATTTTATTTTTATATTTGAGCCCTGTATCGCAGTATTTTTTTATTTATTTCCTTACTACAGAAATATTTATAATAATTATAATTATAGAATCGTAGTGCTTGATTTCAAATATAATGGACGGTAATTTTCGTTTAATTATGTTTTATTAAAAGATATGTAACCACTTTAGTATGATCTTGTGAAATTAATTAGAAAAAAATAATTTTCTATTGCTAAAACGAACGTACACCAAGCACAACTTCTCACTAGCATTCTTTATTCTCATTAAAAATAGTCTGTGTTCCTCAGAAATTAATCTTTCGATTCCGTAATTTTCGGCCGAGTATCTTGTATAATTACACCCGATTTTCATACGGACTTCTTTCATACTAACATAGTCACAAAATCAGAAAAAAAATGATAATTCAAACCTAACGTACGCAATTTAATCCCTACTTAACTAGCATACATGAGCGTGATCCACGGAACTGAATTGTCTCGTAATAAACACAGATTTTGATGAATTATCATGTGCATGTAAGCATATAAACTTCTACCGTATTTAAGGGAACTTGGTAACTGCAATTTATGTACGCGTATAAGCACATGTGCACATGGGTTAGTGCATCCATCCGTCGAAGAAGAAGATAATATGAAAGTTCATGATATGTCCTTCGCAACTTCCAATGTCCAATCTTAAATCTAGATGATTTCTTTCAGATGGGCTTGCTATATATCAGCGATGACACAGAAACGTTTGAACGTATTTGAAATGGCCCTTTAACACGAGTTATGTTATATATATATATATATATATATATATATATATATATATATATATATATATATTAATAATCGTATACTTTTTGAGTGTGCAGCTTTTGGCATACTGAAATAAATATTTAAACCATAATTGGATTTTAATCTGCTTAGGAATAGGAGATCAATTATAGCACAATCCTTTCAACGAATTTCGGTACCTCAATATGTACATTTGAGTCCCACCGTGGGAGTACATTTTTGAATCTGTTCGGAATTAATTTCATGTTGCTGAATATTTAATCTGCACATCAGAGAAAAGAAGATCTTAAGATGAAGGAATTGTATTTAAAGATGAGTAGTTCAAACTCTATAAAATTTGTTGGTCTCTATTTTTTTTATTTGCAATGCAGAAACCTGTGTAGTACTTGGGTATAGAGAAAAAAAGGGAAAAATTCAAAATTGCAAAAGAGAACTAAATGTAAAATATATAAAAAAAGCAATTAAAACAAATGGTTAAGCGACCACGGACATCCGAATAACGTCTGTACCAATAACCTCCATTTAATGCAGAACAGGCCATGATGTGCTTATTTTCCATGAGGTTGGGCTTATAGGGGAGGAGAAAATTCCTGTTCTATTTAAATACACAGCCTGGCAGTCGTGTTCAGATACTCTCTTGAAAGCAACAATTGCAACGTCACGTGAGCCATCGGGAAGCAAATTCAGGGTCTTGCTCCACACTTCATTTTGAATAAGGTTTTAGATGTCAGAAATAGAGTCCTTTATTTTCTGCTTTATAATCATACATACAGGTTTATAACGAATTTTATTGGGGATCGTTACTTTTATGTGATTTACAATGTAAAATTTATTTTTTATTATTTAGTTTCTTATTTATGAACACAGCGAGTGGTCTATTGCATACCGAGATACAGAGTAAAGATCACGAAATTATTTCTTCAAGGAGTGAGAGAGAGAGAGAGAGAGTGAATGAGTGAATATGTGTGTGTATATATATAAGTTTGGTTTCTAATTAAATTATAATTAAAGGTAAATAACAAACTCTTTAAAAAGAGATGATAATGTTTACACCGTAGCTTTCTTATACATTTTGATATTTCGAGGACAAATGCATCACAAAATGAATGAATTTCATATAGTCGTGATATTGAATTAGATCTAATCCACTGTCTGTTCTGTTAATCTATATATATAAAACAGTTCCGTCACTGACTGACATACAACGCACAGACCAAACCGCTGGACCTAAAGGACTTGAATTTTGCATTCTTCTTATAGTGTAGGGGTGCACTATGAAAGATTAAAAAAAAAATTCTTCTTAGATGTTTCAAAATTAAATTTTTAAGCTGTTTTTGAAACTTTTTTTAAGCTTACATTTAAAATAATAATTTGTGGATTATACAATTTATATCACGAGAAAGATCATAAAATTTCCTTTAAAATGAGATCTTTATCGACTCGTTACCTCCATTTTCTGATTTTTGCTGAATTTTTAAAGATATATTTTTAGAATTTAATTTATTAAATGCTGATCACGTGATTTCTTTTTCTGGTACATTAAGTAAATTTATCGTCACGTGCATAACAACTATATTGCCAAAAACAATATTTTTTTTCTTCTTAATGCGGCAGACGATTGGACATTATCAAAAAAAAATATTAAAATACAGTAAAAGTTATTATATTCCTCAAACTGTACTATATTAACTGTACTATATTCTGTTGTATGTCCTATTACATTTAATTTGGATATTTTCTTCTACATTATTTTGTTTATAAAAATATCCTTTACGATTGTTTTATAAATATATTTTTTGATTTTTACATCAATTGTATACATTGATCGTCGTATTTATTATATATATATATATATATATATATATATATATATATATATATTATTTTTTTTGGTATTAATTACATACATTGACCGTTGTATTTAATTTGAATGTACTCTGTAGCGAAGTGCGGGTTTTCAACTAGTAAATTATATTTTGCATGGTTTTGCTGTTCCGAAAAAAATAATCCCATTTAGCTATATGAATAAAAGGGACGTTTTAACGACTAATATGCAAAGTGATTAAATCTATTGACCTGTAAAATTATGTTGCTGACAGTTAGAATACAAATTTTTTCGAACACATCTTTTGCATTGGATTTTGCAGGAGGCATACTGGTGGAGAGGAACAATGCAGTTGTGGTTTCTGTTATAAATAGGCAGGGGATTTTACTGACTGTTGTGTAGATTGCGTATTTACTGTACTTAGTATAATGTATGGGAATTAATCTATAATATTTGAAGTGTATTATCATATTAAGGGCTGAAATTGAATTTAAATGTTTTTGTGCCCGGGGCAACTGCCCCGTATGCCCCTGTCTTAGTCAGGCTCTGCACGTGGAACTAGTTTTTCTTCAATTTGTGATCCGTAGCATTAGTTTAGGGATTCCAGTCATAAAGTAAGCGCGAAATCTGATTCCAGTTTATTATACATGCCTATGAAGCATGCTGAATGTGAGAGCGCAATTAAGTTCATTGAAGAGGCACCTTCACTCGGATTTAGCATGGACTTTTTAAACGACCATATTAAGGGGATGGTGGACTTTCAAATTACCAAAAATCGAGCAAAAATCGGAATTTTTTTGGGGTAGTGTATTAATATTTTAAAAACATGTAAATATTGGAATGAAATACATTTAAAATGTGTAGTGAAAAGAAAAATGAAAAATTGGTGGCTTTAGAGTAGTAAGTATTAAAGGTAGATAAAAAATTATCTTTTAAATGACTTTTTCTCAAAATGAGAAATTTTCAGATTTGCAAGTCTTTAAAATGCTCCTCGCGTCACAATTTTTGACGAAATTTTATGAAATTTATAATAAAGATTCCTGTAATACATCAAAATAAAGTTATGTATCCATTTTAGGATTCGAGGTCATTTAGGTTATAAAAGTTTAACTTTAGTGTAGAAAAGTACAAAAATTTCGCGAAAATTCAGAGTACAAGCATAAAAATATTTTCTAAAAATTAACTATTCAACGAAAGTACAAAAAAATACATAACTTTGTTCAGAAAGTATTTATAAGCAATATAAATGAAAAATTAAGGGGAAACGTTTAAAATTGAGTCGCAAGGAGCGTTTTAAAGAAGGGTAATTAAATGTAAATTTTTTAATTATGAAATATTTTTTTTTAAATATTTATAAAATTTTATAAGGTGTTTAATATTGTTATACTTTAATGAATATATACATACAAAATTTCATATCTCTGTGGTAAAAATTTCAAAAATCGTTTTGAAAGGTCCACTATCCCCTTAAGGAACGGATGGGCTATGAATTCATTTTTTTATAGATTTTGTCTCAGTAAATTCCTTGAAGATGTTTCTGCATCACAGGAAATGTTGGTAATTAGTGCACTAAGTAAAATAATATTAATATTTTTTTTTTCTTTAGAGCAGTAACAATTGATGTTACATTTACAATAAAATAAAAAAATATCGAAAGAAATGAATTTAAAACTTCGTTTTTCGCCTTTAAATTTTAAGATCCAAACTCAGCAAATTGCTCTAAGCTCATGCGGAATTATGTGGAATTGAAGCGTAATTCTTGAGAAAAAAAAATTCGGTTATTCCCGACGAAAAAATTCAGTTCCTGAAATACGATTAATTTTAATTTGTAATTTTTTATTATGGCTAAAAAGTTCCTTTAAGTTTCATTTTTTACATGTTTTTCTCGTTAAAGTAATGATAGGTCAAGATATTTTTATTATCAAACTTTGATTCCGATTGACTTTCGAAATTAGTTTTTGGTATGAGTTGTTTTTTTTTTTTTATATATATAAGTATATAACCGGAAAACGAGAAATCATTTGTTTTTATTCCATTCAAGACTCATCATTAGAAATTGCTTTAAGGGAATAAAAAATAAATTTGAACGTTTTTTTTCAGTAACAGGTAAAAAGAATTAAAATATTTGTGTTAGAAAATTTAAATGTTTTTTTGTTTCCGTAAATTTAATGACGAATATTTTTTTTCTTTTTATCAATTTTGCCAGTAAAATTTTAAAAAACCATTTGGAAAAAACATCTTCTGTTTAATATTTTGTAAAGAAGGAGAGAAGTTAAGTTAAGCAGTTGTTCATTAAAAATTATCAAAATAATCTCTTGAGATTCGGAAAAAAGTCTGTGCGGAAAATAAAGCGGATTACGTACATTTTGTGGTAATAATACAAACTCGGAATTTAGCTTAAAAATATTTTTACTTACTGTTTTTTTTCCTGTGTAAAGGGTTATACGGTATAATTTTCACAGAGACGGTATAATTTTCACCCTACATCAGAGGGTGAAAATACTTAAAGGAGATCTAAAATGTACGAACTTTGCAGTAGTACAATTAAGACATTTCTGTTTCCAAATTATACTCTACCTGAAAGTTATATTAATTATTGCTAACCACTGTTTGTTACTTTCAAGGTTAATGCTTATCTCTGAAATAAAACTAAAGGTGATTTAATAGAATTTTAAGATTAAAAACTATCCACACTTTATAACCACATTTTGATAACCCATCGTATTCAAGATCATTGACACATCAGAGGTACCCCAAAGAAGAATTTGCCCCGGGCCCCAATTAGGCTATGTCGGTCCCTCTCCACGTGTTCGTAATACATTGCATTCCTAAAAGGAAAAGGGCAAAATCTATGCAGACACAAAATCCGGGCTTTATAAATATTATGAGGAGTGATACAATTCGCTTAGAATAAATTACAATGTGTTTGTTGATTTTCGTTGCTTTCGAATTAGCACAAGTGTAGTTAAACGTTATAATTTTCCTGCTGGTGACACAACGCTAGAAATTATTGAAAATATCCATGAAAGGTTCCTGTAATATGTAAAATTAGATATTTATGAGATTTGTGAGGCTATTAGCATTTCATTAAAGCGTGTACATAATATTTTGCAAGGGTATTTGAAGAATGGTGCCGGTGAGTTGGTTACCGCGTTTCCTACCAACCAATCATAAACGCTTCGAAGAACACTTTGGTGCTGTTTAAAATATATTCATATGGATTTTTGAGTCGTTTAGTAACAGTTAAGGAAACTTGGATACATCACTACCAGCTAAAAATACGAGATTTAAAACAGTGGATTGAAGCAGGCGAACCTGCACCAATGAAAACCCGAACCGGTTCTATCAGTTGGTAAGGTTTTGGCCACTGTTTTTATTTTGTGTATGTGGAAGGGGGAGCGTCTATAATAAAAATTTTATTGACGACTAGTAATTGGTCAAAGCAATCACTGTGCCTCTTTACTGGGTCGTTTAAACAGATAAACTAATTCAAAAGATCCCAATACAAATTCATACGCGTATGTGGAAGCAAAAGTATTAGAATTACGCTACGAAATTGTTCTCTCATCTTCCAGATTTCCCACATTGGACTACTACTTATTCCCAAATATCAAAAAAAAAAAGTATCTTACTGTCAGAAATATGCATCAAAATCCGAAGTGATTAATGAAACAAACTCATATTTTGCAAAGTAATGACAAGTTTTACTTCAAGGGAGAAGTAAACAGGTTTGAAAATCATTGAACCAGATGTATTAGGCTTAAGGAATATTAAATGGGATGTGAAAAAGACTTTTTCATTAATAAGTAGTTTTCGTTATTTTTCACGGACTTATCAAACAACCATTGTGTGCATGCTCCAACTAAATTCGATAAGAAATTATTTTCATACAAACTATTTACACAATGCTCACAATTGCTTAAAATGTTTATTTTTCTGAACAAAAAAAACTTCATCTTATAATAACTATTGATGACAAAAGCATATTTTCACTTCATCGAATTACAGAAATATCTTTACCCATTTATCTATCTATCTTGGTTGATAGATAAACATATTCATCATATACATACACGTTTACTCAATAAAGTACATGCAAAAGATTATCCTGTGTAACTACATTGTCTTTTAACTTTCATTTATTTTCAGTTATATAGCGCGAAAAATTCCTTTCTCTGAGTTGTTCTCTTTACCTTTATAAACATGAAATTCTGAACAAGATTAAATTTACATGTTTTACATACTATACAACGTAATTTTACAGATTTGTAGTACGTGTAAGGACAAAACACACATAAGCATGCTAAAATGCTATGCCATAATATTAAATGCATAACACTATAATTAGTACATTTAGTAGTATAGTTTAAAGGCACACATACACATACACACACACACACACACACACACACACACACATATATATATATATATATATATATATATATATAATATTAAAAACTAGTAATTTCTTAATTCAACAATCTTAACATTTAAAAACTATTAATTCCTCACTTTACTATTCCAAATTACAAACCCTTTTTTAATTCCTTGAAATAGGTAATTTCCCTTGGGCATTCGTGTTAAAATCCAAGAGATATTCTAAATTTTAGCATTGTCATCCCAGTAAAACTTATATAGAAATCCCATAGTAATAGCCTTTGTAACCCCAGGCAATATTATTAAAGATGGCTGACTTTTTACCGAAATTAAGCTCGACGCGGCGTGGCTACCGAATTAGATCAGATCAGAGCATCAACAAATAACTTTTATCCAATCAAAATGTAAGTCACACCTCTGTGTCACGTGATGGAATGACTTTATAAAACTATCTGGTGTCTAAAATTAGACACACTCTGTAAGAATCGGTCTGTCATATAATCCCGGGCGGACGACTTGGAAAACTTAATAAAATGCTTTAGATTCAATTACGTATCTGTGGTTCCTGCGTTGTGGTGTCTGCGTTGGGAGTCTTTGCGGGAAAATGCTCGGTTTGTCATCATGTGTATCGGCGACGTCATCCACTCTGGCCTGTTATTTGTTCCTCCATGTCGCCGATGTTACATATATATATATATATATATATACACACAGGGTGATTCATATTGAATGGGACAAAAAAAATATCACAGTCCAAATTCTGTAATTGATTAATTTATCCGAAACAAATTAATTCTGAAACTACAATGATACAAGTTTGATCGGGCAACAGCGAAAAATCTTCCTGTTACGAAATAGACGCTAGAGGCACTGTTAATCGAAATGGCACCATCCATTCAAGAGAAAGCGTACTATGTTATGGAATGCGCCAAAACATCTTCGTTTATCGTTCACTCATTTGGAGGAAGCGAATCTCGGCTTCTTTCTGCAGCAAGACGGTGCTCCACCACATTGGCATAAAAACGTGCGTCAATACTTGAATGATAGTCTACATCATTGCTGGATTGGCCATGCTGGGTCAGACGATATACCATTGCTTTGTTGGCCACCGATATCACCAGATCTAACCCCTTTTGAATTTTTCCTATGGGATTTTGTTAAAGACAAAGTGTTCGTGCCTTTATTTCCCAAGGACTTACAGCAACTGAAGCAGCGGATAACTGAAGTGCACGAAGCATTAACAAAGGATATTCTATCACGAGTGTAGTAGGAACTGGAATACCGCATAGATATTTGTCGTGTCTCCTGGGGGCACACATAGAACATCTATAGAAACATGGATAACTATAGTGTCACTGTAAATTTTATTTATCAAAATAAAGTAATTACAACGTTCACAGGTATGCTTTCTTTTAGACCCATTCAATATGAAACACCCTATATATATATATATATATATATATATATATATATATATATATATAAATATATATATATATATATATATATATATATATATATATATATATATATATATATATATATATATATATATATATATATAGTTATATATATAGTTATATAGTAGTATATTATAACACTAGTACGGTTATGTTACAGTATAGTTAAGTATAATGTAGTATGGTTATGCATAGTTAGTTATATATTATTTGTAGTTAAGAATAGTTTTGTTATAGTAGTATATTATGTGACGTATTTTAGTAGTATATTATTTATTAGTATATTTAGTATGATTAATACACTGCTTGACAATTGCTAAGGAACAGTTACATTTTTCGGAATATTCCATAATATCCATTGATTGAAGAAATGAAACTTCGTACATATTTAGTAGAGATACTGTGCATTATTTATTATGCAAAATGGTACAGATTACGCCACATGGAAAAAGAAGAAAACGAAAAACAAAAACGATGCTCTTTGGAGCATTTCCAAACAGCCACCAAAAATGGGTCTTCCTGCCAGAATGAAACAGTTATGAGTACTTTAGTAAGGTGTGTGACCTCCTAGGACACTAGTGCACATTTTGGATCTGTTTTTCATGCTGTCTACTAAGGTATTGAGAGTTCTTGGGGGATATTGTCCCACTCCTCTCTCAAGGCTATTTTCAGTTCTTGCATGGTTCGGTGAGGGCAAGGTCTTTGAGAAACACGTCTTCCAAGAGTATCCCAGGCATGTTCTATAAGATTTAGGTCAAGAGAGTAAGCAGGCCATGTCATGCGTTCAATATTTTCACTTTCTAGTGTGTCCGATACTTCAGCGGTCCTGTGTGGGCGCGCATTCTCGTCCATAAAGAAAACATCTGGACCTACCGCACCCCTAAAAAGATGAACATGATCCAGGATAATCTCTCTACAATATCGCTGTAATGTAACGCTACCTCGCTCAAAGATGTGAAGCGGCGTTTTACCATTGTGCATAATGGCTGCCCTCACCATCACGCCTTGGCCATACCGATGACGTTCCTGAACATTATGTGGTGCATAACGTGTTCCCCTCTCTCTCCACACTAACTGGTGGCCAGAATCACTCGTCACAGTGAAACGGGATTCGCCAGAGAACATCAATCTGGACCACTCTTGATGACCCCAACCAATATGTTCCTTACACCAACGTAATCTTTCTCGACGGTGGCGTGGTCGAAGTGGTATGCATTGAACAGGCTTCCGTTTGTACAAACCAACCTGATTTAATCGCCTAGAAATGGTTCTGGCTGATGTATTTGTACCGGTAGCGGTTGCAAGATCTGCAGCTATCTGACTAGGAGTGAGATGGTTGTTCCTTTTCGCCACTAGGGCTACATATCGATCCTCTTGAGGTGTGGTGTTCCTTCCACAACCACCGGCAAGATTTCGCATAGTATTTCCACCTTCAGCGTCCTTTTTAAATCGCGATATGACACTTTTTGCCACTCCCATTACTCTGGCCACAGTAGTGCTACTTTGTCTTGCTTCGAGCCGTCCAACTGCTCATCCACCATCGTACGCACTCAAATTTTGTCTTGCAGACAATTTGCACCTAATTAAAGACTCACAACACTGATGTTCACAGAAATAACTTCCAACAACCTACGGCACAATTTTCGTCAAACACCTAACTGCATGAACTTTCGAATGAATAAAGAGATTTCGTGCACTACCTTTTATACAGATAACAGGTACTGCCCTATTACGCCTTCTGCCTTTCATTTTACTGTGATTAGTCTGCTGTCGGGAACGCTAGTTTGAAAAAAAACAGTTGTTCCTTAGCAATTGTCAAGCAGTGTATTATTTTTATTTCCAATAGAGCAGGCACAAAGACATTGTCCTTGGACAAAAGCAAATTACAGAATACATAATACAAAGCACAAAATTAAATACAAGCAGACAAGACTCTAGCCTCCCAATAACGGGTAAAAACATAAGAACTATGAAGTGGTGGACATTTAAGAAGGTGGTCAGCAATCATCAAGTCGTCGCTGTTGCATAAGGGGCACATGGGGCTATTCAATATGTTGATTCGATGAAGATGAGCGGCGAGACTGTAATGCCCCGTAGTCAATCTACAAACTACGACAGCCTAATCTCTTGGGCATTCGGGCAACAGGATAGGGAGGTGCCATGATTTAGTATATTTAATATAATTAGTATATTTATTACGCTATAACTAGTATTTAAATGCTATATTTTGATTACGAATAATGCTATAAATTTTTAATTTTCAAAAATGTTTGTTTTTGTGTAAAAATTCTTATTATCTTACATTATACAAGGTGCGGCCATTAATTTCAAGGTTTGATCTAATAACTCCAGAAAATATTACATGAAATATATACCCATTTAATATGTTTCGAAGTAGCTCCCACCTGCCGTAATGCACTTCTGTTCTCGGCTGTATAGGTTTCGGAAACAAGTTTTAAAGTCCTCTTTCGGAATTCTCTTTAATGTGGACGTCACCGTTTTCTTGATGGCTTCGACATCTCCAAATCTTGTTTTCTTCAGCAAATTGGCCCAGCATATGAGGTCGTGGATATGCAGCATCTTCCATACTCTTCGAACTTAGCACCGACAGACTTTTCTTGTTTCCAAAACTGAAAGATTCATTACGCTATGACTAGTATTTGAATGCTATATTTAGTTTATTCACATTGCTATAATTTTTTAATTTTCAGAAATGTTTGTTTTTGTGTAAAATATCTTATCTTACATTATAGTTAGGTATATGCAATTTTCATTTTGATAAAAAAAGAAACAAAATGGGGTGGAATAATTCTCTTTTTTTTTCGCTGTCACTAGCAATAATATTAATTCTATATTTTCATTTCAATCGATTAAGTTTTTAAATCTTAAGTTAATACCTAGGGATACTTATAAAAATTACGTATAAAAATACGTATAAATTTCGCATAAAAAATATCGAAATTTCGCAACAATATATATATATATATATATATATAAAAAATTCGCATTTATTCGCAAAAAAATGTAAATTCACAAATTTCACATTTATTAAAAAATAATTGCAATTTTACTTGCTTGGATGGGTCAGTATCAAAATTCTTAGCTAAAAGCTAACATTGTAATAGTCTCTACATTATGTTTCTTAAGTCTTTGCCTTCTATCATTAATAACTATGTTGTATATATTTAAAATATCTCAGCATCTACTCTGTTAACGGTACTATAGAAGCTTTGTATAGCTGTCTTTTACAAAGTTAATGTAGCAGCATTTCGTTTCAATTAACATTAGTATAACATCAACAGAAGTCTCTTTGTTGAATGCTGTTAAGTAACTGAAAAATACCCCTAAATTTGACACTCTAGAGACGTTCTTAAATCTACTAAATTGTTCCACAATACTTGATGGTTGATTTTTACAGTTAGGTTCATAAGCTGGACTCCGGTACGGACAAACTCTCCGGATGAAATTCGGAGCAAATTCGAAGGAGAGTGAAATTTCTCAGTATATCAAAACCACGGATGTTCTTAGTTGAGCAATTATGTTAATAAATTATTACTATTATTACCTAATTTCGCTTAAAAAGCCGCTTATCACCGAGTTTTTGACGAAAAGTAGTAACAAAATAATATTCTCATTTATTCGCTTATATCGGCAAATTTCACATTTATTCGCATCTATTTCGCAAATACGACAATTACGTATGTCTATCAATAGCAAATGGAAGTAATTTTCTCTATAATTTAATTTAAGTAAGACTTTATTAAATACAGACTTAAACATATAAAGTAATTCACAGAATGACATGAATAGACAGTCCTAAATTCCTTTCTTTGTTTTTCTCTTTTAAAACACATCGTCCATCAAAATGAAAGTTGCTTTGTAATTCATCATTTTCGACATTTTTACCGCAACACGTTTACAACTTTCATTTTTCTCTCATCGTTTTCGTGTTTTTGCCATAAATATTTTAAAACACTTTCATCTATATATTATGTACATGTTAAGTGTAATATTTTCGGTAAGGGACGGCGACATTGTATTCATATATATATGTTGCATGAATTCGTTGCATGTTTATCATTCGAGCGCAGATGCTTCTCGACGCACGATGCCTGAATTTGAAGTCTGTGTTTGTAGAGCTCCATTATTTATGAAAAAATAGCTGGAAAGAAAATTTTATCTGTGCAATTCATATTTTATGAGAGAGTGTTCTTTGAAAGCAGTATTTAAAATCCTAAAGGTTCCGTCTTTACATATATTTGAAGGGCAAATAAGTTAATTTCCTGCACCGGAATTGCAAACGAAATTGATGTTCATATCCAACAGTTCATCTGTTATCGAAAAAATAACCTCCAAATAAGTCCCATGAACTCTATTGTATTAGCAAAGTTCTGATTAATAAGGAAAATTTTAATGTTTCAATAAAATTATTTTTTAAATGACCTTAAATATTATTTTACAATATATATAGTTAACCCTTTTACGGCCAACTTTTTTTGAACAATTTTATTAATTTTTGATCTGCTTAGACCTCTTGCTAGGAATGTTTTAAATACATTTTATGTGTCAAATGGACCGCCGTTGCCATATTTATTAAGTTATTCAACGTCCTATTTATGGGACACTGGGCATACATGTGAGCAAAACGCGGTTGTACTTGAAATATTAAGAAGTGCAAATTTTTAATAATTTCTAATGATTCAATTAAACAAAATGTACTTATTTATTAAAAATGGATTTAATATTTAAAATTTTATCATTTTCACAAAATATATATTGAGTAATAATAAAAATTATAAAGTTGGAACAGTTATTTTGCATGTAGTTTGTTTGTTTGTTTGTAGGTTGTAGAATGTTTCGTGTATTTATCCTCTTTGTCGATTTGATTATTGTCAGAGAAATGAAGAAAATTCATTATTTCTCCAAACTTGCTTCTTCTCATTGCATTATCGACATCAATATTTTTAGTGTCATCACTATTCTCCCAGAACATTCTTCGGCGGGGAACTGCAACATATCCACTTAGAATGAATATCCCGATGAATACTCTCATTTCTTCGGACGTAACATCAAACAAGTGGTTGCCTTTCTTTCTAGAATACCACTTAGAGTGGGAAACAATATAATCAACAATATCGTTATCAAAAAATTGTTCAAAAAGGCTTCATAGAGTCTCAGATGATGGAATTTCCATTGCTCGATTCCAGTCTTCATTCCAATCCCATTTTACTTTTTGATACTCAGTCAAGTCACTCTTTGTCCATTTTCTTTCCTGAATGCATTTTTTCGTCTTCGGTGGTGAAGCGTTATCTTCATTGATGCTATTATCATTCTGAATATCATTACTATCCAGAACTACATTTGATTCGCTGCGAAATCTCATTTCTGCGTTTGCCCGTAACTGATTGCCAGTGAGATTGTTCATAGTGGCACAGTCTTCTTCACCACTGTCCTCATCACGGTTTTCAGCAACGTTAGGTGGCTCCATACACACATTTGCTCCATCAAAGTCATCACCATAATTTTCTTCCACCTCATGTAACTAGGAGATAGCTTCATTTAAGGTTAGGTATCTAAAAAAGTATAAAAATTTCCAATGAATCACAATTAGAATTCATTTTATACGCACAAAGTAATATAAATCATATTTTATTTTTAACAAGATACATAATTTTACAAAAATTGCATTTCTAGCGAGACTAATATTTTATTGAATCTGGATCAAATTTATTTTGTCAACTTTCCGGATATACTTGTGTACACAATTTTTTTTTAATATGTATAGAGCAATTTAAATAATTATTATACAATAATAATAAGAAGAAAGATATGCATTTTGAGATTTTATCACATAAACGAGCGTATTTCAAATGAAAATGCTCGTTGATAATTCCTAAGACTGTTAAAAATGTTTTAGGCTTAATGTACACACAAGTTCCCAGTGTCCCATAAACTGGAAGCCATAGATTAACTGTAATTATACAACAATGATATTGTTCTTTTTGCAAAAGAACTTTATAGAAGACTTCTATGATCTATTTTAAAGATATCATTTTAAATTTTATTAACCTTATGAAAAATAATTTCTCAAAAGACACTTACTTTCTGCGGCTATCCATGGTTTGAGAACGCTTGTATCACTTGTCTGAAAATAACTTGAAATAATTGAATTCCAATGTCAGTCTAGTGGCTCCATCTGGTTTTGAGAAGAAGCACAACTCTTACGCTTGTGAAAAACAGCTTTAGGGAAAGGATATATATGCATTACAGGCTTTCCTCTGCAATATCTAACAAGCGTCTTATATTTTAGCTACTGGGCATAAATGAGTTAAGTTGCTAATCCGATTCTTTGGGCAGTGTCCGTGAGAGAAAACTACTGCATCTATTTACTTCATTTTGGTCTTAAACGAAAGATTTTAATTTATAAAATCTTTCGTTTTGAAATTATGTGTCAAATTTCGTTTATGTAACCGCAATTTCTATTAATTCGCGATAGTTTGCAATTAAACATTTACTTTCTGCGCATGCTCAGTGACATGTTTAAATCCGGATTTAGATACTTACAAAACAAAACTAATAATGCATAAACACGTTAATCTGTTTATTCCCAAGATTATCTTTAGCTCTCTGTCTGCCATTTCTATTTTTGATTATGTGTGTGGGTTATAGAATTAAACCTAACGGAAATTGTTTATTTCGCGCTGTTGAGTAACCGTATTTCTTTCCATTGGTTCTTTTCAACCGTATTTCTTTTCATTGTCGTAACGCTTTTACAATACTTCCATAAAATCTATTATTTTCACTTTTATACAAACGCCATAAGGGGATGTTCCCTCTTGCACGGGTTCGTTCCCTCTTGCACGGGTTCAATTGCCAATCTAAATTTAGATACGTTCCCCTGACTGTCTGCAAAAGATTCATAGAGAACACAATTTTTGTCCCTGCATTACACCCAGTGCTCTCCGATGCCAATTCCAGAAAGGGGTTGCAGATGATACATGTCCTGCGCTGTTCCAGTTTACACAATTTCGCCTTCTCCCCCCCCCCCACGACACACAAAAAGCCATAACCTTTGTTTTCACGGCGTTGGCGGAACTAATTAGCGAGAGCCAAGTCGCCAGCGTCCATATGTTTCGCTCATCAACATCACGTGACCAAGACCCGACAGGAGAGATAATTTTGATTACGAACACAGAGCGACACACCAAGGGGTTGCAGATGAGACTTGTCCTGCGCTGTTCCAGTTTACACTATTTTTGCCTTCCCCCACGACACACAGAAAGCCATAACCTTTGTTTTTACAGCTTTGGCGGAACTAATTAGCGAGAGCCAAGTCGCCAATGTCCATATGTTTCGCTCGTCAACATCACGAGACCAAGACCCGACAGGAGAGGGAATTTTGATTACGAACACAGAGCGACACACCACCAGCCTGTTCGGACGCAACTTTCATCATGGAGAAGGAACAAGTTTGCCGAAGCACAAGCCTAATTACCCGGGCCTTCTTGCCTATACATCAACTCCCTCCTGAATCCACATAGACGCCTTCATGATTTTTGTTATGGCCTTAAGCCACCTTCGTTTTCTCCAGTAACCTCAATAAAAAAAACCTGATGTTCATCAACCAACTTTGACTCGTTTCTGTCACCCTTTTTCCTTTAATTTTTCAGATCATCCCGGAATCAACATATTTGATTAATTCCTCTTCCACCATGTTATTGTTTAACATGATCTGTTTCCACATACCACATGATTCAATAGCAATTTTTTTAAAGTGTCTTTCTCTTAATACATTATGATTTTCAACATTTGGCAATAAGTGTTGAGTATAATTTGTGTATTTGTTCATTTATTCACTATCCAGCCGTCATGTTTTAATGGGTATCAACTAGTTACTACTTACATCGCAAGGTTAAGTATACATCCAGTAAAAATATTAAGTTAAACTGATTTCATAAACATATCACTTAAGAAAAATATCCAGAAAGTGTGGCAGAAAGACATATTCTGTACGTCAGACAAATTGATTTCAAATTACAAGAGTCACTACAATGTTCAAGAATCTCTTCAGTCTTAATTCACTTCGTATTTAGGCTTATCTGCTCTCCCTTTTTCGATCAAATGTCTGAAAATATTTGTATTCATAACATAAAAAAAAATCTTTTCATCGCTAACTCTGTCTTTAGACTCGTAATTCTGTACTCCTCGGTAACATCATCGAACCTAAATAAAGAGGAAAGCAAAATTGTAAGAAAAGAAGCTTCACCTAATCAAGTATTGCACTTAGCGTCATTCGAACGTTTTCATAAAAAAGCTCTTCTCAAAAAGAGTATCTGACTTTGGTGTCTTTCTTGATATAGAGCGTTTACCTTCAATAAGAAAATTATCTTTATGTTTTGTCTTTAACCGTATACACCTCTTGGACGTCCGCCATGAGGGAATTGCAGATCTTTGTTTACGTCATTTCTCTACAGCGCCTAAAAGGATACGTTCGTCTTTAATGCAAGAAAAAGAAAATTATAATAACTGGTATTTTATGTAAAATAATTATTAGTTCCCATAATTATTTAAAAAAGGTATAATCGAAAATGGTTAAAAAGTCGCGTTTCGGGTTGAAATAATGAAATGTCTTTTATTTCGTAATTGCTCTGAACCATATATTTATCCTCATCTTGCATCTGTTTTTTTCGTGTAATCTAAAACCGAGTAAAAGTTGAGTTTGGTTTATCAGTGAATCATAGTTTTCATCTAAATAAACCATGCAACCAAATACTGATACATCAGTTGAAGCCTTGGTTTAAAAATTCCTGGAGGTTTTACAGTGTTGTATACCATGTGTGTTGCCTTGAAATTACTAAAGCCGTGTTCCGGAATTCTTATCTTTTAAAAATATTTATTTTACCATTGTTACTTTGTTTCTACTTTTGTCACTAAGCAGGAAAGTCATCTCCGAAACGCTCAAACTCTTCCGATTTCTGCATACAGTCGAACAGAAGTCACTCGATATAAGTTTAGTGATGCGACCGGCATCGTTGCTATTTTGGGGGATATATATATATATATATATATATATATATATATATATATATATATATATATATATATATATATATATATATATATATATATATATATATATATTGTGACGATATGAACACTTCTCCCAGGTAGCTGGTCATAGATTAATTCAAGATACGGAGTTTAGGATTTAAAATTATGTATTTAATTATATACAATATTTACACTTCAGTTACTTCAAATTTTACGGTCATAACCGCCCTAAGGCACCGGGGAGTTTAAATTCTTCCCCAAACAGTCAGTATGTAATCTGGCCCAAGGCCGCAGGTATCAATCACCTTCTGAGAGTAGATCTCAAGTCTCTCTGATTCTTTTTCGGTCCGAGGTTCTCCACGAAAACCTAAGCACCTCCCTGGAACATATTTCGTCCTATCATGCGTTGGTTTTTGTGCTTAGACGCTGATTTGATGAAATCAGTGACATCACCTATTTCCAACATTCGAGGATTTCGCACGCAGAGGGTTTTAGCGTAACGAACAGCCCCTTTGTGCGTGAAGAATGTCGGACTCTCGGTGTGTGGCCTTTGTCGCCAGCTGACACCCTCTTGCCAGTAGCCAAGGAGAGGAATACCGCCCTCAGCTCGGCGATGACCATCAGTCAGTTAGCTTGACACCAGAGTTCAACCCAGTTCACGCCCCCCTCTGTAGCCAAGGACAGGGGTGACAAAAACACATCAAATATTCACACGACTGACTGCTTGAAGAATTTCCTATTCTTTACAATATATATATATATATATATATATATATATATATATATATATATATATATATATATCTACAGAATGGGAGTAGAAGGAGATATATATTTAATATCTGTGTGTAACAAACACACACCCATTAAATATGTATCAAAATACAGGGTGGCTATAATTAAAGTTCCACTTTGAAATGGTCATAAAAGGAAAACTACTGGACTAAATGTTATCAAACTTGGTAATAGTTTAAAGCAGGTCATGTTAATTTCTTTTCCGCCAAAAAGAAAAAGGTTCGAAAACTCAGCACCAGGGGGGAAATGGCACTGTATGAAATATCGTTAAACGAAATAAGGGTCGGAATCTAACTTAACCTTTTGTTACACGTGTTTAACATTTTGTGTACCCTTAAGAAACATTGACCTGAACAAAATTACCATTTAAAGTGTGCGCATTCCGGAAATGGATTTCTTACAAATCGGTAATTTCTGAAATTTAAAGCCTGAATTCGGCCCTAAGACATCAAGATATCGGTTTAAAACGTTTTTAATCGTTTCTAAAACGAAACTGTTTGTTTGGTTATGCAAAACCGCAATGGCTTGTAATTGGCTTACGGCAGGAAGAAGCAAATGATTTATGCAGATGCGCTTTACACGTCATTTGATTTTCCAGATAAAATTGAGCCTAAACACATTTTAAACCGATGTCTTCATGTCTTATTTCGTTTAACAATATTGCATACATTGCCATTTCCCCCCTGGTGGTGAGTTTTTGAACTTTTTTTTTTGGGGGGGGGACTTAAAATAAATTCCCATGACCTCCTTTAAACTATTACCAAGTTTGATAACATTTGGTCCAGTAGTTCCTTTTATGACGATTTTAAAGTAAAACATTAATTATAACCACCCTGTATATTATTTCATAAAACACATTTGGAAAACGCTAATTTGGTAATGTAAATCATTCTGTCGTTAGGTTTAATCCTCTGTAATCTGCTGCCAGAGAATTTGTTGATAAATGCACGCTATCATGAAATTTCATTTCACTGATAAGTTTAGCTTTCCACAGCATGAAATAAAAGGTATAAAAAATAAATGTTTAGTATTAACTTTATTCGAAAGTTCCTTTATTTTGAGATAGTTAATTATTTAATATTTGACTTTTAATATTCAAGTATTTCATCATCTTCATTTTCATGCTCGGTGTCTACTTGCCTATATACATAAAAATGTTAATGATTAAACTTTAAAATTACAATGAAATGCGAACTCATATGTTAAAAACAAATATATATTATGTATTAAATTACAGTATTCAATATTGAGCTTAGATATATAAATGTTCCGCAATATTTGTAAGAATATATTTCTTATTTCGAAATATTAAGGTGTCACATTTTAATGCACTTATAAAGTTACGTAAAATATATATCAAAACTACTTAATCTTTGAAATATATTTTACTATTACCTGATAATTCATAGGAACTACTTAACTCTGCCATTTTCAACTTAACTCTGCCATTTCTACTTAACTCTGCCATTTTCCTAAGAAATAGTATTTAGAAAAGAATTAGGTGATTCATGTCAACATATATATCATCTATTTTCCTAAATCTTTAATCATATGTTCTTAAAAATAGGTTTTTTGTTATTGGTTTTCGAACCATCTCGACAAAAAGCTTTAAATGGGATTTTGGAAGAAAATTGTGTTTTTGGGTTGTGACTAATGCCCTTTAACATGACGATGTATTGTCAGTTCAAGTCCAAAACGGTTATTGGGCGAAGTGGTGCGACTCCCACTTTTAATAGCCCCACATAGGTTGGAGTCCCACTTGGCTAAAAAACCGGTCCCGTAATTTTGAACCGAGTCAAGTGACGAGACCGGAAAACTTGACCCCACACCTCCAGAGGTAAGTTTGAGAATTTGGAGGACATTGCAGCCATGGCAATTTATTCGTACACCAGCCGCCATTAGTGTACACGACAGTGGATTTGTCAGCGTCCAGCATCGAACCAGAGATGTTCATATTCCTGGAACGTTGCCTTTGCCAACCGGGCCACTGTACCCACTTGGTAAAATATATTTAACATTATGTATCTTTTAAAATTTGTTACGGACTTTTTCCTTTATTTATTACCATCAGCTTTCTTCTATTATTTGAAATAAATTTTGTTATTAAGACGCATAATTATTTTCAATTCATATATGTTATTTTCTTGAGAGGTATATGACCTACAAAAAAAATTCCACGATGCTATACCTATTCAATTCAAAATCAGTAGACATTCTAAAAGACATTTAATATTTTTTACAAAATAATATAATTTTAATGGTAATTAAGAAATTGTTACGAATGAACCTTTTCGAATAAAAACTAACAAATTATCAAAGAAATTAACAAAGGAAGAGAATATTGGTTCTTTTGAAACAGTATGAAACTTTTCTTTTCACTGTCTTACATACTATTGAAAAATTATGCTTCTTTACGAAAAAAAATAATGTATTTTTTGCAAGAAGAAAATAATTAAAGTATGTTTTTCTATGAAAAACCTTAAAATACAAATTGATGGCCGTTTTTGCAAATTTAAATTAGTCATTTTTTCCCCTGAGATAAGACAATACCGAGTAATGTACATTATACACGTCTGTAATAAACCGCTGAGTTATTATACTGCATTTTTATAAAAGTAATTACCACATGTTTTTGTGTCTCTGTATTTGAACAATTGTAAATTATCATTCTACATGTGAAATAAGAAAATGTAATGTATTATATATATTTAATTGGTGGCAAACGAGGGACTTGTAGCTAAAATATAAACTGATGCATTTTAAACGTCTAATAATATATCAATTCTTTAAATTTAATGGAATATTATTTAGGGAAATTTTTTTGTTTAATAGCTATGACAGGGACAGACACACACGCACACACGCACGCGTGTGTGTCTGTGTGTCACGCAACACGCGCGCGAGTGTGTGCGTGAGAGAAAGAGAGAGAGAGACGATAGCTTTCATAACCATTAAAGGAAACACCTATTCAAAATTATTTTATATTATCGCAATATGAAAACCCCCCTCATCTTGAATTCGACCTGGGAATAATCCAAAGTTACCTATTAGTTTTTCCCCTAATCTACGTGCGGATAGCCTTACATAACGCTTATATAACGAGACATGTTCTAGAAGCCTGGGTAGATCATCATCCGATATGACGTGCTAAAGTCAGGTGTCCTAAATTGACCAATTAGGAGTTCAATGCACCCGTACTTCGGGCGTGAATCTAGGTCTATCTAGGTCTATCTAGGTCTATCTAGCCCTTCTGTTACCGATCTCGGTCGTAGCAGCATGCAGCAAATTGCGCTGCGATGCTTCTCGTGAGTCCGTAATGTTCCGGGCAATCTGATGTGTATTCAACCTGTGCCATTGGAATCGGATTTAATAAAACGACTTTATAACAAGCTATGTGGACCATTAATTAGCAGTCTGGACTCTTCTAAAACTGTCTGCCTGCACTCAACCACTTCTATTTCCTAATGCTCCGGCATGACTACCCGCCCGAAATATCACGAGTTCACAGGCCTATTGTTCATCGCCACCGAT